>CM032634.1:2311364-2669386 GCA_019097785.1 Fraxinus excelsior | reverse complement strand
ATTTCCACCTATTTTCTAGGTACAATCATTTGATGCACAAAAGCTTGATTTTGTTTTCCCACCTATTAGGTGGGAAAACATTTTCCACCTTTTTTTTTTTTTAGCAATAACAACAAATTCTATCAACTATTGCAAAAATGATTTTCATTTTTGTTGACAATTTTTATACAAAACAAAGTCAAACGAATATGATATTTTTTTCTAATTGTTTAAAAAAAAAAATTTTACTTTTTGATAATTGGAACAAATTCTAGACTCAGTGGTAGAAAAAATTATCATTTTAATGGACAATTTCCATAAAAAATGAAGTTAAACGGACACCAAACTTTCAACATTTTCTAGGTGGAAAATTATACCAATCAAACACAATTAATTACAATTCCCAGTAAAACAAATTCTAGGCATTTCAATTCCCTGGAATTCATTTTCTTTCCACCCATTTTCCACCTTTGCAATCAAACGGACCCTTAGTTCAATTCTTTCAAAAGGAGCGTGACAATTGTTTACGATTAGTAACGTCAATCCTAATAACTATTTTGGAAAGTATTTATAAAAGGATTAAATTATAAATAAACAAAAAATAATAATGAATAAATCGATAGCATCTGTGGAATAAAAAGGACTTGAATATTTATTAAACAGTTAATAAACATAAACCATATAACGACCCGACCTTGCGCTGAAGCCATTATCATATCGTACGTACTGTCCGCTTTGGGAGAGACTGGACCCATCTTACCCCTCACGGCTTTCTGACGCGTTCCTCAGAATTCGAACCCAAAACCTCGGCCAATTGGTACCAGAATTCAACTTAAGTCTCTCATATGATGGAGGGCTTGGGTTCGAATTCTGGGGGACGCATCACAAAACTGTGAAGGGTAAGATGGGCCCAATCTCTCCTAAAGCGAACAGTACGTACAATATGATAATGGCTCCGAAGCAAAGTCGGGTCGTTACAAACCAACCATAGGCTAATGTCAATAAGCAAATCTTCACACAAAAACAGGCAGCAAAATGGCAAGTAAAAAGCATTTTAACCAACTCAGGAATAATAGCTCGCATCCAGTAAAGCAATATCGCTTTTTCTGTACACAATACATATTCCATACATCTAAAATAAAACAGCAGAATGAGAATAAAATCAAAATTCCAAGATCTGAGTTTTTAGAATAAGAAACTGAAAGAAAAGTTCTTGAAATTATAAAATATAAACTTAGGGACATTCCTGAATGAAAGCCCTTATTGAGAAGTGACATATAAATTATGAAACAAAAAGCTAACTTCATGTCCTTCGGGATTACAGAACACAAAAAACTATCCAAAGAATCAATGAAAATCTTGCAGAACAAATTTCAAGTGTTCGATCACAATTTTTTATCTACACACATACCAATCCCGCACTCTTCCAACGATATGATGCTTAACGTCGATGACCAGAATACTTCAGGGGATGCCAGAGTCTTTACCTTATGATTCATATAAAACTCGAAACCAAGTAAATTTTTTTATCTTCTGCGTCTAATCACAATCCAGCCCACATACTTCTAATACAATTCCATCCCTAGACAGGAATGGGTTAATCCGGACCCACAACAGTGAGAAGATAGAAGCCAGAAGAATCGACCAAACTATGATGATGGTGGGTACTCGGTCCTGCTTCCCCATAAGCCCTTTGAGGAAGGGGTATAAATGGACAATGACCCATAAGGCGAAAAATAGCCTGCCAAATAGAGGTCCCCATGACTCGTACCCATTGCTTATGGCATCTGAAACCCCGACTATGACCCCAATAATGTTGATAATCAACAATGTCAACGGAGGGATTAACAATGATGTCCACTTAAAGAGGTAAAGCTCGGAAAAGTCTCCATCGTCCCCTCCTTTTGATGTAACAGTGAAGTTTGTGTTCACACCAGCCAAAACCTTGAGAAGTCCTTGCAATAGTGCAAAAAAGTGCGATGAGACACCACCAATCACCCAGAACTGCTCATTTCTCCACCAATCATCAATGCCAACACCGCCCCATTGCATCTCGAGGATACCAGTTGCAGCAATTGAAATAAAGAGGCCCATGAATATTATGCTGGCGTAGTTACTAATCTGTAGACAATACAAGAAAACCCTCAGCTAAAATTGCCAAGCAAGCTAAAAACAAAGCAATCCTGATAATTCAAAAATTAGAATTCCAAAGAAAATTAACACGTTTAAGTATTTTATATACCAGAAGGCTATTAAATCGCTATAATGGAGAGATTCAGGAAAAGCATTAAAAAGGCAAAAAATCAAATAAGCAAAATAGGGCTAGCATTACCACACTTAATAGTTGAACTCAATACTTAGGCCCTATATGGCATGCAAAGAGCTCACCTCGGGGACGATAAATTTCCCAGTAAGGAGGCAAACTGCTGGCAATGTGCAATAAGCAATCAATGGAATAGATGTCAACGGATATACAACGGAGTTTATATATGAAAATCTCTCCAGCGGTTTCAGACCACACCCATATCCATACCAGATGGGACAGTGTCTGCTCAAGAAAATTTCAACTGATCCCAAGGCCCAACGAAGAACCTGGTGCAAACGATCTGAAAGATTAATGGGAGCCGACCCCTTAAATGCAGGCCTTCTGGGCATGCAGTAAACTGAACGCCAGCCATGACAGTGCATCTTGAACCCAGTCAAGATATCTTCAGTAACAGATCCATAAATCCATCCAACCTGTTGTGTAGAATTGTTAGAGTTGATGCACAGATATGACATTTTGAACAAAAATTAAAAGAGAAGCAGACTTCATACAGTCAACATGTACCTCTTTTCCCCAGTCTGTTTTATCTTCATAACCACAACTAATCACATGAATTGCTTCTTTCAAGAGTGATGCAGATGTGGCTCCTGGAGGAACGCCGCCTTCTTCTAGCAGCGTCGAAGCGATGAAAACTGGTGATTGTCCAAATTTTTTCTCAAATTTTATCTGGGGCATGAGGGCTGATTTCTCACTGTCAATTCCTGCAAAAGGATATCTTGTTAAATGAAAGACATAAAGTTCATGGTGTCTGTTGCAGAATCAGAAAGGATAAGTTCTTAAAGAAGCGAGTAATCTGACTGCAACCCATTTCTGCCACAACTTGGCGTAGAAATACGAGGAATATAATTAAATAAACTGAGATTTAACCTCTTGCATTATTCAAAAAGAGAGAGCTCTCAAATATGAATTCTCCATTGAGATTTTCCTAGCAAATTTATGTAATGAACCATATCACGATGGTTGAATTAATTTCAAGTAGATATAGGCTGCCACGAGGGCACATATTGATATTCTTTATTTGCTAATATAAAAAAAATAACTGTCAGTGAAGTAAACCCATATATGTAAAATTTAATGTGGATGCAATTTAGCGTCAAATTTCTTACCTTCAATTCCTTCCTCAATATTTTCAAGAGCATGAATCTGGGTGGAAGTTTCTCTGGCCTTTGTTGTCTTCTTTTTATCCTTTGTTTTGCTTTTCTTGTTCCTTTTTCTGGATCGACAAAAGCAGCAACACCATTTCGGCAAACAATTGCATGTTTTACCTGGGGGTTTTGTCTTCTTAGGGGCATCATATCCATAAAGTGCTTGCCTTCGGAAGACGCATCCAGTTCCGACATAAATTGGACCTTGAATACCGTCAAGACCTTTCATATTTATCTGTTGTCAATTAAGATTTAGCCTAATTATAAGTTGACAAATAAAAAGCATATACAGGCATATAAATCAAAATGGTTAAATATATGAAGAAGCAAGGAAAGGACTTCACATACATCAAAAAATACAACATTGCGATTTGAATATCTATCATGTCGATCAATTCCATCAAATCTTTGCGGGAATTGCACATAGCAAATTTTCTTTCCAGCTTGAGGGTCCATCATGAAACACATAGCTTCCCGTAGAGCCTTACAGTTATTTATGTAGTGATCACAATCAACATTAAGAAGGAAAGGAGCATTTGAGATCACAGCTGACACGCGAACCTTCACATACAGTTATTAAGGTAAAAAAAAAAAAATCGATTAGACAAGCTCGAAACAATAGGAATACATCATAAAATGAAAAAGAAAAAAAAAATATACAGGAGGAAGAGAGAGAAAGTTACCAAAGCATTCATGGCACCAGCCTTTTTGTGGTGCTCAAATCCTGGCCTCTTCTCACGAGAAACATAAATAAGGCTAGGCAACTCGTTTCCTTCGATATCATGAACACCATTATGACCAAGGAACACCTGTCAGGCAAAATAAAATCAATACTAAAATATTTGGCATTTTAATGACTAGGCACCACCTGTTATGACAATAAGCAGATGCCTTCGATGGAAATGCTAACCATACCTGAATCATTCCAGGATGATCCCTGACGTTGTTTCCTGGCCAAGGAGTTCCATCCTGCATGGTCCAACCCTCCTCAGGAACCTTTTGTGCCATGGCAACCAAACCATTTATTCGAACTTTGAACTCTTCGTATTCTCTCTGCGTGAAGCCAGTTGTAGAAGGAAATTTTCATTAATCATAGTAAAATCCCAAAATTGAGGTTACTCAAAAAGGATGACTCGTCGTTTCTAACTTTCTATTGATACTTTATCGCACATATGGTACACGAAAGAGTAGACAGTATAAATTGTATAATAAATATGAATTTAGCTTTTTTTATCTTCTTTAAAATAATATCCAATCTTGCATACCAAACATGCCATAAGTGACTAGAACTAAATGAGGCTATATTCACCGAACTAAAGAAGAATTTGCAAACGAAATCCAAAGACGTTTTCAGAAATCAACTTTTTTATTTCATTTCCAAACAACTCAGTTTTATAAAACTTACAAATCTCAAGAAGTAACACAAAAACGAAAAATGGAAAGTTCTAACTTTCAAATAGATCAAAGGGAAAAGTGTCACACCTTCATTGCACGACGTTCCCGCACAAATGTGGGTTCCACTTTCTCTCTCAAATAGTCAACCTTCTGAGCAAAGTACCATTCAGGTGCCCGAGGCTCAATGTTAAATTTCTTGCAGAACGGGACCCATTTCCGGGCAAATTCAGATGTCTCTGAAAGGGCTTCAAAAGTGAGCATGGCAGCACCATCATCTGAAACATAGCAGGCAACTTTGTCCACTGGATAATCCACAGCAAGGATGGAGAGAACTGTGTTGGCAGTAATAAGTGGAGGTTCTTTCAGTGGATCCACAGTACTCACGAATACGTCTACAGAAGCTAGTTCAGATGGTTTCCCTTCTTTCTCATACCTGGTATGAAGTTCAACGAATTATCAATTATCAGACGACTTGAGGTAGAATACAGAGATACAAGGGGACGGAGCTAATACCTCAGTGAAAGTCTATCTAAATACGTTTCTCGCTCGATGGGGAACCACTTTGGAAACTGATCAAATATCCACGAAACAGCAAACCATATCTCGCATATAATTGATGTTAGCCATAAGCCATATGCATCATTGACAGGGTGGAGAATCCTGTAGTGAAAGAATAACCCTAGAATTACCATTCGAAGCAGAATGATCATTCGGTAGGGGTTTATCCTGCTCGAAGAAATTGGTAATTTTCTTGAAAGTGGTTGTCTGCCTTCATCCATCCTGTAAGCAAGGATAGAAATGTTACTATTTTACAAGACAATTACAGAAGCTACAGAAGTAATCTTCATTTTTTCCAAAAGCTAATTGTCAGAATAATATGATTTTTAAGTAAAGTTTCTAGACCTAGGATTATTGTCAGCTTGAACATTCAAAACTTAGATTTAAAACCTAATATACAGTAAGTTTCAACAACTTAATACGAAATTGTGCATAAGTCAACTAACAAGTTATTAAAGTTTATACCTTCCATTTGCAGTGCATATATTACCACAATTCACACATGATCCTTCACTCCTCTCTTTCTCTCAAATTCATAACAAAGTCTGCTTGTGACAAAATATAAAAGAGGTTTTTAAAAAAATGGGCATTCAGTTACAGCATTCTACAGGCCATGTTTTCCAAGAGAATCGCGCATAGACTGCAAAACAGGTGATTAGACGAATAAAAAAATGTATATTCTCAACTTCCAAGGGCATTGCCAGTAGCTATCAAATAATTGGAGTGTTTTACCATAAATCACTCCCGATTATTGGACCATTTCTTTAGAGGCCAGTAGGCCAAGGTCAGTGCAATAAAGCAGACCATTTTCTTCTAAAGAGCACGAAACATTTCATACACAACCAATCAAATATTGAATTCATAAGCCTAGTAAATAAAGCCTTATGGTATATAATCCTCATTATAAAATTCAAAAATAGAATATACTTTCCCTAAGTAACAACAGCCCGAAGCCAAAGCACTCATAAACAATAAAACACAGTAAACTAAAAATAATAAGACTAAAAGTCAGATCACCGACACTAATATAATGCATATGATAAAAGAAACAAAACTGGTGGACCTACTTGGGTAAATCAGGATCGTCCATCTCATCTCCACCTTTATCTCCTTGATGCCTCACCACTTGAAGTTTATCATTCTGCTTTTTCTTCCATTCCTCCATTCTTTCCTTCCAGGCAATGGTACCGTACCCATACACAGCTAAATCTTTCTTAGGATCCATAGGACGGGGTGGAACTGTCATGTCAACAGGTGTATTAAACTTCTATCCAATCCCCCCAAATTAATTAAGAAACCGCACTAGTAAATCTTGATGAACTTACCAGTCATTGAGGAATCAGAAAATGGCATAGGATGGATTCGCTTTCCCCGACCCATGAATGGGGGAATAATGAGAGCATGCTTGTCGGCTGAGATCGTATCATCCTTCATCAAAATGAAAAGATCACCAACGGTCATTCATGAAAATGAATTTTTTCGCCAAAATTTTCAATTCATGGACTAACATTAAAGCATTCAAAACAAGATCAAAAATAGTTAAGCCTCAATCTACCTCTTGACCATAAGTAAGAAGAGGGATTTCAGAGCCAATGGCTGCCGAATCCAACTCGGATGGAGTTGTAATTCCAGAAGCACTTCGACCAATATTAGGGCGAGTCGAGAATGCTGCTTCAGCAATCTGATGAGGATTTCTCTCATTGCCATTGTAATCAAATTCGTTCTCCAAATCATCAAATTCGTCCTCGTCTTCATCTCCATCCACTCTAGGACTCCCTAAAAAGGAAAATGAAGTCTTTTTAGTTAAACTGTTACCAAAAGCAGAAGTCATTGAAGAGTGACTTGAGTAAAAGATGAGCAAATGAGAAGAAGCATCAATGAATTACCTTTCATGCGCTTGTATCTGGTTTTGCACTGAGGACAAGCTTGATTACCCTCTCTTCTTTCATACTCATAGCATGGTCTACAAACAGGGAAGGCACATTCATTGCAGGCTACGAAAGGCTCCCCATTTTCAGTAATTTCAATCTCATCTCCACAAATCTGACAAATCTGCCCACTCAACTCTTTCACGGAAGTCACCTGCCATCAGATCAAGAAATTTGAACGTTTGAAACAAAATCTTAGTAAAAATGCATTAACACTCATAAATTTACAAAAATTAGACTAGAGAACGAAATCGACTAGATTTTTGACGGTTGTAAAATCAAGAAAAACTACTTATTCATTTACTAAAATTTAGAATTTTGGGTCAAGTTTTAAGACAAAAATGTGAAATTTTTGGGTCAAATCTGAGTTTCCGGCCGGAAATCAAGCCAAAAAGACTGAAAATTTGAAGTAGGAATGATATCCATGAACCTGAAAATACAATTTGACTGAAAATAAGAAACTAGACACTGCATCTCGTCAAGTAACTCAAAACAAGCAAATTTTCACTGGAGCTGCGACTGTGAATTCCAACCAATTTGAGAGCTGAAAGTGTAAAAGGGCAAAATAATAAAAATTCTTGAAGGCCCTTACTCTCCCAATCTCATCGGCATTGATGAGTACAAATTCATTTCTGTTGTGTGAACCAGCCACAAGCCTCCCTTTAGTATCCATCTTCAAAAATTAAACCTTTCACTCGCTCACACAGATACACACAATTACAGCTTCTTCGCAATCAAGAAGAAGAGAGCAAAAATAAAAAAGACTAAAGGCCCATTCTCACACGTCAAAGAAAGAAAGAAATGAACGGCCCCTTTCGGTTTCTTGTCTTCTTAAACACCTCCCCTTCACACACAATCACTGAAATTGATACATTAACAGATCCATAAAATAATATATATTATTACAAAGAGTTGTAAAGAAAATGGAAAAAAAAAGTGGGTAATTATAAAGAGAGAGTGGAGTGTGGTTTTTCTGATTCTTTTTCCAGAGAGAAACCCCTGTTTATGGTAGAGGAGGGTCTCTCTCTATCAATTATTTCTCTCTAATCTGTGCTGTGGGGAGTGGATCAGAGAATCACTTGCCACGGGTTGAAGAAGGGATCGACAAGGACAAAAAATGTAATGTATGTCTTTATTTCCCTCAAAACATATACAAAAGAAAATTCAACGCGTAATGAATAAGGAAAACAGATTGGTTTTTGGTAGATGGATCAAGAAATAGGGAGAGTGAAGAGGTGGGGGGTGGCGGGCCCCACCGTGAAGCGGTGGTGCTTGTGGGCAGCTGAGAGGGGTATTTTGGTAAATTGAGTCTTCCTGTCTTCTCTCTTTAGGTGAGGTCATTTACAACTCTCACCAGTTGTCTCTATTAGTACTATAATTTTGTTTTGAGTTTTTCTTTTTGCCTCTCTCAATGAATCCCACGCGTAAGTTGAATGAAATATAAGGTTTAATTGAGTTCCGTTTATTGGGTTAATATATTTTAGAATAATAATTTTTTTTTAGAAAGTAGAAAAAAATTGAATTTAAATGTAAGTAAATGTCCAATTGAAAATGATTTAAAAAAAAACAATTTTATAGAAAGAACTCAAACAAGGATATACATAAATATATCGTGAGAATTTCATAATTTAATATAGAGATCGAGATTAATTACTACTGTGATAATTTTGTAAAAATTGGGTGATAATAAATAATAATTGAGTTAAATCTAGTGGAGATTATTTTAATGCATTTTTTAAATAAATTAATAATTAGTAGAAAAATAATATTTCCACAAAAAGTGCCAAAAGAAAAAAAAAATGAGGTCCATCTTTCATTTTCTTGATAGATTGACCAAAATGCCCTTGTTGCAGTATTCAAGATCCAATATCTATATTATTTAAAATATTTTATCTGTGATCTTGGCTAAGCCCCTGTTTGATTTACATTAAGGTCGTTTAATTGTAAATATGAAAAATATGTGAAAAGAAAATGTTTTACAGAGAACTAAATTGTCTAAAAATTGTTTTACTATAAATGGTAATTAATTGTGTTTGATTGATATAATTTTTCACGTGAAAAATATTGACAGTTTTGTATCCGTTTGATTTCTTTTTTTATGAAAATTGTCCATTAAAGTGATATTTTTTCTACCATTAGATCTAAAATTTGTTCCAATTGTAAAAAAAAACAATTGTCATACCGAATACCATTCGTTTTGTATAAAAATTATCAATAAAAGTAAAAAAAAAAAATATTTAACATCGTGTTTAGAATTTTTTTCGATTGCCACAAAAAAAAAGGGGAAAAACTTTTACTACAAAAAATACAAGAAAATCAATTCACCAATTTCCTAGAAAGGAGACCCCTAAGGAAGCAAGTGGGAAAGCCAATACCATAGAAAATTTATCCTATCGAACACTACATTTGTTGAAAAAATGAAAAGATTTTCCAACTCTCCTAGAAAATAATGAATTTCAAACATGGCCTAAAATTTTCATTCTCATTCTTTTACTCATTTTTAATCACACATTGCTCAATAAAATAATATTTTTTATCGCATCAATAATTTTTCCTTCTTTTTCAACCACCATTCTCCATCAATCTACCATTCCAAAATATATTTTCCAAAATAACTTGATTCAAACACATCTAATTGAATATTACTGGACAAATGTATTCTTATATAATTACGATAGTTTTTTATTTTTTTTTTTTTTTACCTAAAATGCAGTAAAACTGTATAAATATATGTTTTACTTGCAGCCAATTAACATATTTTAAGTTTTCTTTTAACACAATTAAGAGTGTGTATTAACATCGACTTTTACTGTCATTTAAAGTTAATTTGACCATTCAAAGTCATCCAAAAGTATATACATTTATTTATACAAGTCAAAACAACAGAAATTAATTACATGTTCATTTACATCAATTATTCATAAAGAAATATACCACACTACAATTGTTTCGGAACGAAAAAAGAACGCTTCTAACACTTCAGTCGCAACGATAAATTCAATCTAACTTATTAATGGCTCATTTGGCGAGAGTCGAAAGGTCAAAAGTTGCTTTTAAAATTAAGAAATTATTTGTGAACTTGAAAGTATAAATTTATTCTAATGTAACTTTTCCAGAAAGCTTTTATTTATATAAAAAGCAGAAGCATTGCTACGATGGAGAGGAAATCAATTGTTTAAACAAAGTTATAGGGGTTACCCCGCCATGATTGTACTCTAATGAGTAAATTCCTTGAAGGGTCAGGTAACCCCACAAACGTGCTATTTTTTTCATTTTACAGATTGCAACCACAGTGTTCCCTTCGCTTGCACATGATAAAGGGTCATTGCCCATGGCTTCACTCACACACATTGGCATGTGAAAAAATAGTTAAATCTATACATTCCTTTCCCCTCTCACCCCTCCTGATAAAGAAAACCTAATTTTATATCAACTATTAGCTGACAACGTCTAAGGTACAGGTAACGTATACTGTTAGTTTTAGTCGATATGTTGTTTGCTAATTAGAAAAGTTAAACGTCCAACGGACGATGAGAGTTGAGCTCTATTTGCTAAATCGAGGTGTTCAAAGTTATAAAACGTACGACCAAAACAATATAGTAGACAAATGTTACACTTCTTTATACGTTTCAAGTTTCCATCAATGCGCATAAATGACATTTATCAATAAGGTGCCTAATATTCCCAGTGAATTTTCTCTTACATGACGAGGGATTTTTATTTGTATTATCAAAGATCAACGAGCGCATAGCGTGCCATCAGGGATGACAAGAGCGCGTCGTTGTGAGTGAGAGAGAGGGGGGGAGGGGCATAGGAGGATTGGCAAAGCATGCCTGTTGGAATCTTAGAGCAATAATGTAAAAATATTAGGTAGAGATGTCTAGAAACCAGGCATGTGTTCAAGAATGCAACCACATACCCCATGGTTTTTTCTTCTTAAATCCTTCTTTGCTTTCCACTATTTTTAAAATACAATTCTTTCTCAATTATTTTCAATCACACATTTTTCAATATAATAATATTACACATAAATTTTTTTTTAAAAAAAAACTCTTATTTTTAAACAACATATTCTCCATTAAAATATTATTCCAAAATGCATTTTTGACCAGGAATAAACTTAAAAGGGGCTCTAAATAAATGCACATACACACCAATGCGTGTGTGTGCGTTTTGTAAAGAAAGCAAGTGGACCATATATATGGATGCTGCTTATGCAGGTATCCTGACCATTTACATTTATTGAGAGCAGTAGTTATACATACACAATATATTTGTATATATTATTTAATGTAATATGTTCAAGACTGTCAGACTGTGACATATCCTACAATAACATAAAGAATTTATTTTCAATGTTTGAATCTTGTACTATTGATATTATTTGTGTATTTTATGGAGCTCAATTGATATGTGACATTTCACCTTCCAATGCTGTTTCATGAGGTATAAAACCCTTCAAAGGAAAATAATAATAATAATAATGATAAATGAAAACATAAAAAAGTAGTACTATATGACCCATAAAATAAGTAAATTCTAAAAAATAGTACTTCAAATTCCAATATCTATGTGTAATTAGTTGGGCTTAAAAAATACTTTTTAAAAATAAAATTTACTTTCATTAAGTCAGAAAATTAAATTTGACATAATAAATAACTCACATACATGCTTGACCTCATCTTTGAGCGCAATTGTTTGAAATCTGTTTTGTGAAAATTGAATTTCTTGAAGAACGAGTGGTTGATAAATAAGAAAAAAAATTGAGTTTACGTTCAAAATTATGAAAATGTGTGGTTGGAATGCAAATAGGGTCTTAGGCCCTGTTCGATAGGGATTAAAATCCAATTAAAATTGAAAATATGATCATTATTGAGTCTTACTCGTCTAATAAAAGTCAACAATAACAGTTAATTTTTTAATTTTAATCCCTGACCCTTAATCTACATTAAATTTTTGCAACACGGTTGATTGATTTCGTGTGTTGAAAATCGAGGGTAAAAAAAAAAATAAGGGTCAAGTTTTGCGTTCTTATTAAAGATATACTTCTCCATTTTTGGTTGTTGGATCCCATCAAGTTGCGAGTAATTAAATGAAAGGATAATACATGTAGAACGTGGCAACAAAAACTCGTTCTAACTCTTGCATATTTTCTTATCTTTCTATATATAAAAAGTGTCTATTTAACGGAATTTGTTGGTTTAACGGAAAAACTAACGGAATTTCTTGATTTAACGGAAAAACTAACGGAATTTCTTGTTTTTAACGGAAATTTTTTTTTCAACCCCCTACTTTCAAAATTATAATTAAATAATAATAATAAATTAGCTTTTGATAATTCCTTCAAACTAAAATATTTTGGAGCTAACTTATCCGAATCGACTTTTTCTCGAATTTGATTTATGTATCTAATTACGATTTATCCAACGAGACCAATATTCATATATTTACGATAACTCCATCAATATCTAAATATTTGACACAAATAAAATATAATTTGATAAATGTATCATTTAGTCCATAACTTTCAGAATATTAAAATATAGTATATAAAAATTGAATTATATTTTATGAAAATTTTCGGGGTATTACATTCTCACCCCCTTAAAATATTTTCGATCTCGAAAATTTACTCGTCACTTACCAATACTAAGTCTAACACATGATATACATATATTATCGTAATACATATCATACTTTAGCGATAAAATGAATTACATTATTACTTAAAAAAGAGTAAAGACTTAAGCCATGCAAAAAGTTTAAGCCTCCGTTTGTTTCTCATTAAAAACCCATAAAAATGAAAAATATGACCGTTATCCGTCACATCAATTTTGAATTTCTATCTCTTGTGTGGGGTCCAATAACGACTATATTTTTCATTTCTTATTCTACATTAATGAGAATCAAACGGAGCCTAAGTAAACTCATCTTCTTACCCCTTAACATACCTTGAGTTTTCTGTTTGTGATTTTGGGTTGGAGATGATAGGGAGAAGTACTTTATTTAATTATTTATCAATTACATAAACATTACATCATTAATTATTTAATTAACCAAAAAAATTACATCTTTATTAATAACAAATTAATTCTTAAACAAAGCTATTAAATATAAACTAAGCAAAACGGAATTTCTTGATTTAACGGAAAAACTAACGGAATTTCTTGTTTTAATGGAAAAAAAAATTTCACCACCCATTACTTTCAAAATTATAATTAAATAATAATAAAAATAAATTAGCTTTTGATAATTCCTTCAAACTAAAATATTTTGAATCTAACTTATCTGAATCGACTTTTTCTCGAATCTGATTTATGTATCCAATTACGATTTATCCAACGAGACCAATATTCATATATTTACGATAACTCCATCAATATCTAAATATTTGATACAAATAAAATATAATTTGATAAATATATCATTTAGTCCCTAACTTTCAAAATATTAAAATATAGTATATAAAAATTGAATTATATTTTATGAAAATTTTCAGGGTATTACATTCTCACCCCCTTAAAATATTTTCGTCCTCGAAAATCTACCCGTCACTTACCAATACTAAATCTAACACATGATATACATATATTATCATAATACATATCATACTTTAACGATAAAATGAATTGCATTATTACTTAAAAAAGAGTAAAGACTTAAACCATGCAAAAAGTTTAAGCCTTCGTTTGTTTCTCATTAAAAACCCATAAAAATGAAAAATATAATCGTTATCAATCACATCAATCTATCAATTTTGAATTTCTATCTCTTGTGTGGGGTCCAATAACGGCTATATTTTTCATTCTCATTCTACATTAATGAGAATCAAACGGAGCCTAAGTAAACGCATCTTCTTACCCCTTAACATACCTTGAGTTTTCTGTTTGTGATTTTGGGTTGGAGATGACAAAGAGAAACACTTTATTTAATTATTTATCAATTACATAAACATTACATCATTAATTATTTAATTAACAAAAAAATTACATCTTTATTAATAACAAATTAATTCTTAAACAAAACTATTAAATATAAACTAAGCAAACGTGCATTGCACGTTGCTTGCACCTAGTATTTAAATAACTTGGTAAGTTAATGTGCACAATAATTTAAAACTACCATGTCTTTTCAAGTAAATTAACTTAACTAATCTATGCCTTGGTCCAAATTAAATAATATTCCCACAAAGGACCACTTGGTATATTTCCATGGAAGATAGAAAAATTGCATTGGCATATATATGGTGTAGTAATTAATAGTTAAACATAGAATTTTCAGTGGAAAATAATTTCAAGTCAATTAAATCTATGGGAATATTTTATTTTTTTGTTAGCACGGATCAATTTAAATTTTAAATATCAATCGACTCCAATTTTGTTTATTCTTGGTAGAGGATCGGGGAAAGATATTTGGTAGGAACTTCTTAAAGTCTTTCGGAGTAGTTTCTTTCTTCACAGTTTATCTCGTTTTTCTATCTTTTTGGATCGGACCAACCCTCCTCGACTCATTGCATGCCACGACGAGTCTATGTTCAGATGAGTTAACCGATTTTTATCACGAGCTCTTCTAATTAACACAGGTTGATAGTATTGTTTTTGAATTACTAAAATAAGTAATTATGTGTGCTATAGACTTATTTAGAATTGGAAACTCTAATTTGACATTTTGCTCTTGTATCAGATGGTTCAATTTTCCAACTTGATTTAGTCTTTCATAGGTTTGGACATGATCCGATTCGATTCACTTCTCTAGAATCGAATTGAACCTAAATTTTTTGGTATTTATTAAGTGGAATCATCGAATTTAAATATAATTATGAAACTAGTTAGATTTTGTATCATAGTCTAATAATTAAACTAGCCTAATGCGACACGTGCTGATAAATTCTAGTTAGTATATGATGTAGCTTGAATCGTACCAGCTCGTCTCGTGGACCACCAATATTCCAAATTGGTCTGCAATCATAAGATTTTCAAACCCAAGTGTTTAATCACAAGAGATTATTTGAAGTATAAAATAATTTTCTTTAACGATGAGTAATCGCAAAAAAAATTACACGCGCACATAAAAAATATGAAGTTGAAAATGAATTTGACGGGAAATAATTTCTATGAAGTTACGCCAAAAAAATGTGGGAGAGAATTAAATAAATAAATAAATAAAAAATAAGAATGGTTTTAACGAGAAAGCAAGTAGTTGTACTCTCACAATTACGATTGATTAAACTAGAAAAAAAAGTGAAAAGGAAATGATTAGACTTGTACAGCAAAAGGTCCAACCAGGTAAGCATTTGGACTACACAAAATGGGACCCAGAGAAGGGCACACTTGTAATTCGGACAGACAATTATTAGCTGGCGCTGTTTTCGTCGGTGGGAAAAGAAATAAATGTAAAAGCCTAATTACTCCATTCCATTATAGGCGCCAAATACACCACTTCAGCCGACAGAAAAACGATCTGAAGATCCGACGGTGATGCTCAATCCACGTGGCGTATAATTAAGCATTGGATACAGCTAATTTAGAACTCGCTACAGTTGATGTTGGACTGTCCCATTCATGAGCTGTCAGGCAAGTTGTTGAATTTCATAGCGTTGGAAATTAATTATTTTAGTTTTTTTTTTTAAAAAAAATTATGTATTCTTAAGAATATAGTTGGGAGAAGTGGGCCATGCTTTTGTTTGATTCTTTGAGTTTGTGCTGATTTTGGACAAAGTTTGAGATTTAATAAAAAAAAAAAAAAAAAGAGTTTGTTTAAGATAATGGAATTTTGAGGTTTTGTCAATTGTTGTTGTTGGAGAGTAAAAAATGTTTTACACAATAGAAGAGATTTAATTTCTCAATCAAGGGAAAATATAAAGTCTTCTTCAGTACGAAATACCGAATTAGATCGAACAATATCGTGTCAAAATTTTAATTACTCCGTACTGTCTCGTTTAACTCACCAATCGGATTACATCCTTATCAAACATAACGAGAAGAGACAAACACATCACTTTTCTCAATTGGATGTCAATTCCATTAACCTTTTTTTTTTAATAATTTGGTACAATTACGAAAACTGTATGACAACTTGTTTATTTGGATTGAACGTGTCGAAGTAACTCTCCACTCATATAGTAATTGAGTAGATTGATTGATTAGCAATTTTATAGCGAATCATGCTCTTAATTTTTACTTTCTTAATACTTTTTTGTTTTTTTGTTTATTTGACTCTTGATGATATGGAAAAGATATTTCGTGGTGGCAGCTTGTTATAACCAGTAAATTCTTCCTCTGCCGACACTCATTTGAATCATGTGTTTGGACAATGTGCTTTTTCATAGTCAAATTTCTAATTCCTTTTTTGTTTTTTGTTTTTTTGGCACCGACGCTAGCTTATTACTTATTCAAATTAAGAACGTGTTTAACTAATAATTTTTTCTAGTTTAAGTAAAATCTAACTTTTTTGAATGGTTGTTCTAACTTTAGTTAATAATAATTATAATTATTTTTGCAATAAAACTTTTAATTATGGTGAAATTAATCTTCCATCTCGAGTCAAGGTCAGCTCATTGTACAGTCTGCGTGCACATCTATAATTCAATAATATTTATGTTTATGTAACAAAATATTTACATATGATGATAAATTATACAACGTTAAGTAGCCGTTTTGATGAAGAAGGATGAAATGCACATTTATTTATATTGAACCACCATATTAAAATAGAAGTTATAGTTTGGATGTGTTTGAGCCACATTATTTTGGAAGAATGTATTTGAAATAGTAGATTGATAGAGAATGTGTAGTTGAAAAGAAGAAAAAATTATTGACGTGAGGAATTTATTTATTTATTTAATAATGTGTGGTTGAAAGTAAGTAGAAGAGTAATAATGAAAATTTTAATATGTCTCAAACAGTTGCATAAAATTTCTCTCTCCATTTGGACAGAACATCGTGAGTGATTGATTACTAATGAAATGGAAGGTCGAATACCGAGAAACTTAGTGTGTGTTTGGTAAAGATTAAAATCGAATTAAAATTGAAAAAAATAACGGTTATTATTGACTTTTATTAGACGGGTTAGACTCAATGACGGTTATATTTTCAATTTTAATTGAATTTTGAGTTATGTTTAATGGTTAAGTACAATTGTGGTAGCTAGCAATCGGGTGAAAGCAGGATGTAAATCGGAATTTCCTTCTAAAACTTTAAAATTCTCTACATCAACTTGAACTTTCAGCGTCTATATCTTCTCCATTTGAAGTATAAATTAACTCGACCTTGTGATTCTAAAAGCCGTTCAGTCAAAGACGATCTAACATATGATGTGACCATTTCCTAAGGTCTTCAATGGTTGCCACTCAAGTAAATTTAGAATGAATTCTATGTCAATATAGTGAGTGGTAGCGATGATAGTAGGATCTGTATTGGTTTGGCGAAGGTAGCAATGACAAAATTATTTTTCATTGTCATTTTTTAGAGTTTTTGGTTTGTTTTCTAGTCATTTTTTTGTTGTTCCTTTAATTTTTGTAAGTTAAAACTAAGGGTAGAACAATCTTTTAACACAAAACTCTTCTTTCAAAAATTAAACCGACAGTTACCTGTATATGGGGATCTAAATGTTATAAAAGCGAAATATTAAGGACTCAAATGCTCTGTTTTTGAAGGTTATGAACTCAAATGTGCAACCCATCAAAGGCTGGAGACCTCAGGTGAAATATCCTCTATTCAAACACAAAATGAAATCAGGCTTGATCATAAAAAAGGTCGGTTCTTTGATCACATTTAAGTTTGTTAGGGTACAGAATCAAGGTAAGTTACAATGATGAGTATTTGAAACTTAACAAATTTAAATTTTCATGATTTTACTCATGTCACTCCATATTTGAAGGAACCGAAACAATTTCTTTAAATTCGGTGGGATAAAACAACCACACTTTTTGCTTAATCACGAGTGTAAAATAGGTTGGTCGGACTTAATCCATGCGTTGGCTAATGTTCCACACATTTTGTGAAAGTCACAAGTGTTACTCATTTATCCACTATTTATTTATAATTTATACCATTTTATCAACACATAAGTTGTCTGCTTTGACCAATCAAGTTTAGCGTTAGAATTGGGAAGTTCTACATTGATATTAAACGAAAGAATAATCAATAAATGTTTCCACGAGCTATTTCTAAAAGTATATTTGGGAGATGTTTGAACTACAAAATATGTGAATAAAAATGGTTTGATTGATTATAATTGTGCCAACAAGGGTATATAACCCTAATGTTTGATTTTATATTATGGTCTATAAAATCCAAATACGGAATTGATTCGTCTAAAGTTTGAACGAGCACTTGAATTTTACTATTGACATTAACAATCTATTTACCATCTTACGGGACAAGTTTAAATTAAAATTTTGCATTAAATTATCTTTTTTTATAAGATCTTCAAGATAAAATTCAAAGACTCAATAGTTTTAGACAACTCACCACAGGATTTTTAGTTAAGTTTTTGAAAAAGTAAAGAAGAAGGAAAGTGGTGGGTTAAATAAGAAGTTTATATTTTTGTCCTTTTTAACCTATTTCTCCACTGAGGTGGTTCACTTTCCAAGAAAAGGTCTGCGAACCGCAACTTGTACTTATTGTTGTCTGCTAGTGGGGTAACGGGGGGGGGGGGGTTTGATCCACATGCTATGCTGCGTGGGTATTTTAGGGCACCACACCCGGGTAATACCCTAAATAGTCACTAAACTTTGTCAAAAGTTCTCATGAGATCACTGAACTTCAAAACTTCTTTAATTAGTCACTGAAATTTTCATAAAGTTCTCAGGAGGTCACCGAACTTTACAACTACCCTAAATAGTCACTGAACTTTTTCAAAACTTCCCTAAATAGTCACCCAACTTTGCAAAAAGTTCCTAGAGGGTTACCGAATCATTGATGTATGAGGTCCCAATTTGCGAAGTTCGGTGACCTCCTAGGAAGTTTTAGCAAAGTTCAGTGACTATTTATGGTAGTTTTGAAGTTCAATGACCTCCTAGGAACTTTTTGGAAAGTTCAGTGACTAATTATGGAAGTTTTGAACTTCGATGACCTCCTGAGAACTTTTGACAAAGTTCAGTGACTATTTAGGATATTAACTCACCACACCCATAAAATAGTAGTAGTGTTACGCGGGACGAGTTGTTTGATGGCTCGTCAGTTCGACTCGCCCCAGCAGTATTTCTATGCTTTACTATTGGTGTCAATCGGTTGTAGAGTAGCACGGACCGGTCCACTTAAAGTACCCTGGACCTGGACCGACTTCATTTTTTGTGGTAATTACATGAAATCGGACATTAAGTTCGACATTTTAAAAAATTAGGCTTTGAGTTTATTTAATCAAAAATCAGGTTTTAATTTCACAATTAATATTAATAATAATATTTTAAATTAAATTAATTTATATATCCACCCTACTACCCACCCCATCAAATTTATTTTAAATAGAAATTCTATCCAAACTCTAATCCATTTCATTTCTCTCACTCTCTACCCGTCGCCTTCACCGTCCGTCGACTCCATCGCTCGCCGCCGTTTTCTTCCCCTCCCTCCCTCTGTTGCGAATCGCCGCAGTGCGGCGCTGCTGCGACGCCGAGCACATGTGGTTCTAGTTCATGATTAGGTGAAGCTGAGGTGGTTAATGACATGGGTGATATTCTGGTGTGGTGATTCTTGACGGTGGATGAGTACTTTGTGTTATTTGGGCCCATTTGGCGTGATTCTCATTGCCAATTTTAGGATGTTGGGCCTACATGAGTGGCTGAGACTCCATTGAGGGGATGTTGGGGAGATGTTTTCGTCGGTTGTGATGGGTGGGTCCGTCGGCTTTGGTGGCGACAACGCGATTTGTCGTGGTTTTGAATTTTTTTTCATTCTTTGATTTTTGTTGTTAGTGATTTACACATTGTGATGTTCTTTTGCAAATGCAAATGGTGAGGTGGTGGCCGGACTGGTGGTGGTTGTGGCGTGGTATAGATAGAAATAGAGATGGTTGTTGAGATGTTGGAGGCTACGTGGTTGTCGCGGTGGTGATGCAGCAATTTCTTGGTTGTGGTTTTATCAGTGTTGGTGGTTGTTGTCGTTTTTTGTTATTGTTGTGATTGTGGGGGTGGTCATGGCGGCGGTTGTGGGTGGGATGAGATAAATTGGGGGTTTGTGTATGTGACCTAGAAATTGTGACCGTGACTCATTACAATAGAGTTGTGACCAGTAAAAGTTTTGATTTTTTCAATTTGTGACCTTTAAAAAAATTTAATTCATGGTTGAAAAATAACTCGTGACCATAAAATTCTTGATTTGTGATGGGTGAGAGTCTGTGACCTAGAAATTGTGACTGTGACTAACTGTAATAGAGTTGTGATTAGTAAAAGTTTTGATTTTTTTTTTATCAATCTGTGACCTATAAAAAATTTAAATCCGTAGTTGAGAATTAACCCGTGACCTATAATTTTTTTGATTTGTGACCTCAAAATAATACGTGACAAATTAATTTGATAAGCTCTGACTTGAAATTAATATTTAACTAATTAAGAAGATATCTGTGACCATAAGTTTTGAGTGAAAATTAAAATTTTAACTAATTAATAAGATATCTGTGACCAAATTGCATATAACTGTGACCTTAACAATTGCCGGAATATGAGCAGTCCTCGGAATTAAGCGGCGGCAGAACGGTCACCGGAGTAGTCGCGGAATTAAGTGAGACGGAAAACGGTCGCCGGAGCAATGGTGGTATAGATGGGGGTGGGTGGGTTAATTATATTATATTACATTTAAATATTTAATTTAATATAAAAATTGTGAAATATAATTAATTAATTCATGAAAAACCTGATTTTTGCAATTCTAAACCTTGGAGCCTGATTTTTTATTTTGATATAGATGAAGCCTGAGTTGTGAGTTTTTCCCTCATTTTTTTTGCTGTTATGTCAAGCCCAAATGCCCAATCTACCATTCCTCTTCCAGGAACAATACATATATAAGGTTTTTACTTTACATCATTTCAAAAATACAAAAACAAGTTTCAAATTTCAAAAATTAGGTTTTTTAAAAAATTTATTTATAAAATAATAAATTATTAAATTAATTTATTATTACATAGTTAGTACTAATTTAACATAATTACCCCACTCCACCCCACCCCCACACCTACCCACCCACCCCACCTCCACCACCCTTATCGCTCCGGGAACTATTCCGACTACTGTTCCGATCATAACTGATCTCCGACAACTACTCCGATTCCGACGACTATTCTGATGATCGTTCCGCCGCCACTTTATTTCAACGACTGTTCCGATTCTGGCAAGTGTTCCAACTCCGATGAATATATTAAGGTCATAGATCTATGCAATATGGTCATAATTAAAAAAAAATTAGGTCACAATTCAAAATTTTATAGGTCACAGTTAGTTCATCGGTCACAAATTAAAATTTTAAAAGTCATAATTTATTTATTGGTCACAAATCACAAAATTTATAAGTCACGCAACTCATTTTACGGTCACAAAACATCAAATTAATTGATTACAAAATTATTTCGAGGTCTCGAATTAAACATTTTATAAGTCACAATTTAATTCATTAGTCACGGATCAAAAAATTATGGATCACAGTTTATCGATGAGTCACAATGAACCAAAATGTCGGTCACATACACCAAACACCCCACCCCAGTCCCGATCATCCACCAATGTTCTGGTCACAAACCAACTAAATAATTGGTCACAAACACTACCCCACTCCCGCCCTTACCACAACACCACCAACGTCACCCCTGTCACACTACCACCGCTTGCAACGTAACACCAAAAAAACAACCATCACCATCGTTCACCCGCTACAAAAACCACCACAACTACTGCCATAATAACAACACCGTCTGCAACGACACCACACCTCACCGAGACCATTACCGGATATGCCGCCAACAAACAAAGCCAACGCTACAACAGCGACCGCCACCCATCCACCACCACCAACTAAAACACACCCAAAAAGCACATCAATCGTGGAGCTGCAGATCTCGGCCATGGCAGGCAGACCAAAGCCACACGAGCATCACCACCGCAACCCAACCGCGAGCACACCACCACAACCCAACCGCGACACCGTCGCGACTTCTAGCAACATCTACAGCACCACCGTGCACATCCCCGTAGCACCCACCACCGCACCGCACACCTCCACCATCAAACTGTCATCACCACACCACTCAAAACAAGGGGAAGAAGAATCGGAGAAGAGACAGCCAACGTCACTTCACTCCGCGACGTTCAAATTGCCGCTTCTTGGTAGCGGCGTCTGGCGGGTGGTGGTAGTGGGAGGTGTCTTTGCAGTCACCCGGCGAAGAGATAGAAGGAGAAGGAGCGCGGTGGTGGCGACGGTGAGTGAGGAGGAAATGGTGAAGAGAATGGGGGAAGGGAAATGTTTGGGTTGTAATTTAATTTAGGGTTTGGATGTGGGGTGTATGTATAGATTGATGTATTATTATTATTATTATCAAATATTAATTTATATTATTAATTTATATTAATTATCAATTAAAACCCGATTTCTGTATAATTAAACTTGATTCATTATTTATGAAAGGGAACAATACACAATTCAGGCGGTTACATAACGTCATTTCAAAACTGCCATATATGTTTTCAAGTTTCAATTATCAGGTTCTAATTCGGATTAATATATGAAATTTAATTGAATTTAGAATAACGTCATTAAAGGAACGATTAACCGAATCCTGTAATTACGGATTCGGTTACAACTTGAAAACCGAGATGTACTCAGTCATGCCATTTCAAAATCGTAACAGTCAGAATAAACCCGATACACGCCAACAATCTGAAATTGGAATTCAACGAGCGACGATATCCGGCGATCAAAGGAACGATTGAAGCCTGCATTTTCACTTCAAGACCGGTCAGTTTTTTGCTCTTAATTGTTTTGGATTTAATGTCAACCTAAGTCACAACGGTTGTTCGGATGGATGGTTTGTGGAATCTGAGATGCATTGCAGAACATGTGTGTGACTGGAAATCATATATGTATACCAGAAACTGTGTATGAGCTGTGACATTTATTAAAAAGTAGTCAGGTTTGTGACCTCTAATGTAATAAACGTGTACAGAGCTTTTGTGACCACTTAATCGGGTTTGTGACCTGAACTGCCATAACAATGTCTGCAAAAATATATGTGACCAAAAAGGCCATGAAAGTGACATGTTCTGTTAAAAACACGTCTACACAAATCTATGTGTCCAAATTGTAAGGTATTGTTATGTTAAACATTCGAGTTTGTGACCTGAACTGACACAGCATGTCTGCACAAACCTTTTGTGACCTGTATTCCTATGAACTTGTCTATACAAATCTATGTGACCAAAAATTAATATCTGTGACATGTTGTGTTAGTAACGTGTTTGCACATAATTTGGACACATATTTTGTTTTGTGTCATTTGTGACTGACATTAATCGTGGCTTGTGACCTGCATGTAATTGCCTGGTGAATTTAGAATTATGCATTACTGACAGTTTCACTAAACAACATGAACATGAATGGGTTATATAAATGTTTGCTTGGTGAATGGAGAGGTATCAACTTTAGTATTGCTTGATCGCAATTGCTCGTACGTGCAACTTGTGGAATCAGTAACTACAGAATTCGATTTTGATCCTACAAAAGTGGCAGTCACAATGAACTACAGGTTGAATATTGATCTGCCCCCTGTGAAAATAAGTTCAGACAACAATGTTCTGTCTTACATGATACTCAAAGGTATGGAACATGACCCTTCCAAATACCCAATCATTACTGAGGTCACAGCTGTAGAAAATGCACAGCGACATCTCAGTTATCCAGCGGGCACAGAAGTGGCAGAGAATGTGCAATATGGAGAAAACCTATTTTCATTACAGGAACTAGCAGCAGACATTTGTAACGCAGTAGTAGAACCAACCTATCACCAAACTGAAGATGAGGTCACAATTGTGTCTGATCCAAATGATAGGAACGTAGAAAATGGCAAAGTGTTTCGTAGTAAAGAGATCTTGAAATTGAGTTTGTGTTTTTATGCCGTAAAAAACATGTTCGAATTCCTCGTTGTTAGATCTGACAAAGGAGAGTATCTCATCAAGTGTTCACAAGAAGAATGCGACTGGGTATGCAGGTCTTCAAAGTTGGGGAACACCAATCTCTTCAAAATTAGAAAGATTAGTGCTGGTCACAAATGCTCTTCAAACATTGTATTGGGTTCTCATAGGCAAGTGTCGACGTCCGTAGTTTCTTCCTTCATCAAGTATAAGTACACATCATCACGTACTATATACACTCCAAATGACATTTGTAACGACATGTTGCGTACCTACGGAGTGTCTTTGAATTATGTAAAAGCTTGGAGATCTCGTGAAAAGACATTGAAAATGATCAGGGGTGATCCAAAGAAGTCATTCCAACAACTACCGAGCTATCTTCACATGCTTGAACACACTAATCCCGGAACAGTCACAGGACTTGAGGTGGAAAGTCACAATAGATTCAAATACTGCTTTGTGGCATTGGGCGCATCAATTAAAGGGTGGCTGCATTGTAGACCTGTAATCGTTGTTGATGGCACATACTTAAATGGTCACTATGGTGGTACACTATTCACGGCATGTACACAGGATGCAAATAACAGCATATTCATCCTGGCTTTTGGAATTGGAGACAACGAAAACGATAAATCGTGGACATGGTTTTTTGAGAAATTGAGGACTGCTTATGGAATTAGGGAAGGTTTATGCTTCATATCAGATCGTCACAAAAGTATTAAGAATGCAATAGAACAAGTTTATCCAAGAATATATCATGGGATATGCACATACCACCTACTGCAAAACTTGAAATCCTACTTCGGAAAATCTAGTCACAACATCACATAGGCCTTCAATGCAGCTGTGCGTGCATACACATTAGAGGAGTATGAATACAATATGCAAGAGTTGGACAAGATCAACTTGAATATCAGGGGTTATTTGGTACATTTCTAAATTCAAACCACTATATGTTGAGTTAATGTATGTCACGTATCTTATTGATTTTGTTCAATTATGTAGAATGAAGTTGGACCAGAAAAGTGGTCACGATTCCACATGCAGACAAACAGGTACTCAACAATGACATCAAACATAGTGGAATCAGTAAATGCGGTCACAAAATCAGCAAAGAACTTTCCCATTGTGGCATTGTTGGAGTCATTGCGTCAGACATTGCAATCTTGGTGCTGTAAGAACCGTGACCAAGCAAATAGCACATTCACAACTTTGGCACCCAGATACGAAAAATTACTAAGAGAAATGAGCACAAATTTAAGTACCATGAGGGTAAGTGTTTGCACATGATCCCAGGACGCATTGACTGTGACCAGACCACATTTGTGATATTGTGACCTGACCTGATATTGTGACATTGTGCAGGTTTCACCCGCGAACCAAACAATATTCATAGTTGCAAGCGAAGGCTCAACCTTTGTGGTAAACATAGAGCAGCGTACGTGCACGTGTAGAATGTTCCAGGTTGATCAGCTACCATGCCCACACACTTTAGCAGTGGTAGCAAGTATAAAGGGGTATCCATATGATTATTGTTCATACTTTTACACACGTCAGGCATACATTAATGCATACGAGGATTCCGTATACCCAGTTGGTAATCCAAATGAATGGAATGTGGGCAAAGATTTAGAAAATCTCATCATATTACCACCCAACCAAAAACGGAGTGCAGGGAGGCCAGTCGAAAAGAGAAAAAGATCGTCAAGCGAGGGAAAAGAAAGAGTTAAATGTGGACGATGCCAAGGAAGAGGTCACAATCGTAGGACCTGTACCAACTTGATTTCCTTGAGCGAAAACGCATCATCATGAAGTCACGTTGTGACATATCCTATGTTAGTGCAAATGCAGCCAAGTACTGGACTACAAAGATTGGTTTCCTTTTTTTTTAGTCTCCTGTGACATTCCATAAGAAACTTGTTATCACTTTCATTTGGATTTCAATATTTTACCATTTCGTTTATGAATGACACATTCGTTACATGGTGAATAATACACGGTCATGACCACCTCTGACACTTATATTTGTGACCAGTTCTGATTTAAACATATCTGCACAAATCTATGTCACCAAGCAGTCAGGATTGTTATCTGTACTGTTATGAACATGTCTATAAAAATCTAGGTGACCACTTTGTCTTGTTTTACACCTGAACTTTCATACCCACGTCTGCACAAATCACATGTGACCACATAGTCATGATTGTGACCTATTTCAAAAATTGAAAAATGTTGTGACCACTTAGTCGCTCTTGTGACCTGAACTGTCGTGAACATGTCTGCACTAATATATGTGACCAATAATGTCATGGTTGTGACGACATCTCATGTTTGTGACTTTTTTTGTTAACATTTAGTCTGCACAAATCTATATCACAAAAACAGTCGGGTTTGTGACCAAAAAGTCGGGTTTGTGATCAAAAATTCAGGTTTGTGACCTGTAAGACTATGATGATCCCTACATAAATCTATGTGACCGAGAAGTCATTTCTGTGACCTGAACTGTTATAAACATCGCTATACAAATATATATGACCGATAAGTATGTTTGTGACAAATATCATAATTTCAAAATATGCAAATGCAAATCCATGTCTGTTACATTTACTTCACTAGATTCAAAAATAAAATCATATGCTACGTAAAACCTTCAGTCTTTCCTAATATACTACCACAAAAAGGACATCAAACTAGTCGTTCTACGGCAATGCTGACTTCAGTGGCTTCACTGGCTTCTTGGCCTTTTTTATCTCCTTATGTTTAAATAATCGTGTAGCAATGTCCAGCCTCGCTTGGTCAGCGTCAAAACTCATCGGCATAGTCATCATGGCATTGTGAAGCATGTATTCTGCATACTTAATCACGAATATGCCACAGTCATGCCTGAACCCAATTCAAACAATAATAAGAAAACATAACACAAATAACAAATGAGGGGGTAAAATCAACTTTCATGAACTGAAAACTAAGTCACAACTATACCCATTTTGTTGATGTGGTATGTTATCAGCAACCATGGTCGTCATCCCAAGTGGACCAGCAGCGTCATACCCTCTTTCCCATATACCCAAACTATGCATCAAATGGGGGATTATTCTTGCAAATGGTTCAATCCCTGTATTAACCATTTTATCCCGATATGTCTTGTAGCTTGAATGAAATATGAAAAGGACACGCTTCTTTGTGTTCAGACACCCAAGCATCCAGTGGGCACGATTTGTAGGCAAAATTGGTAACAACACATAATCCACATCAGCCCAAGGACGATTGTACTCTATCCGACCACCTCTGGCAACTTCAACAATGTAGGAATCTGACATTACCACATTAGGGTCGTTCACGAACTTTGCAAACAGATTCTTGATCTTAGCCTGGAACAACGAATCTGTCGTGGTGGCTCTCACTCTTGCAAGCCCACTTCTTGAAGCAAATTGTCGTAGAAAATAGAAACACGTCCATGTGCTGTCAAAGTGAAATTCACATTCATCAGACAGTTTATGTGACCATGGTAGAAACATAAATGACTCTTACGTTATACAGAGTAAGACAAATGTGGATCAGGCATTATTCCCAGGATTTTGTGACCTGTGCATAGTCACAATCGTTTGATGAATGATTGTGACCTCTTTCTCTTATATAGATACAACTTTTTATCACAATATAGAAAACATACCGTGCTGCTTAGTGAACAATCTGAACTAATAAGCTCATGCCACCATGTTTTTGAGCCCACAGTCAAAAATCCAATGAGGAATGGAGGCCGGATCACATCATCTGTGTCGTTGAATTTTTTCCTGACAAACAAAACATGACCACGAAAACTCAAATTATATGATGTAGTTCACCTATGAACACAATCACATTTCACAGAATACTAGCATAACGTACTTGTTCCGAAGTTTGTAACCTCTGTTAAACCAGTTCTTGAATGCTACTACATCAACCTCATCGGCAGGCTTGTCATGGATCTCAAACACAACCACATCATCAGATTGCTTGTTCTGTTTCCCAGCATCTGTGACATATGGAGATTGTAATAGCCTAGTAGGTTTGGGAGCCCGCTTAACAGGCAAGCCAGACGACGGTGCCGAAGGAGGTGATATCTGCAAAGAGATGAATTTGGAATAGATAAATAATCAATGAACTGTGACTCGTAATTTAATTGAAATTTGAAACAAGTTTCTTAATACCACAATCACCTTTGTTTGTTCATTCATTGCCTCAGCATCTACATCATCAGAACCAACCCGCTCAAGCACACCAGCAATCACATCATCAACACATTCTTGAGCTTCTGTGGTTTGGAACATTTCAATAAGGTTCACCGCACCCGACATGATTGGTGTGCATGAAATCCCCAAATCAAACGACAGCGGTGGAGGAAAATGTTGGCCTTCAACTACTCCAGCAGATTCCATCTTCCCCTTTCCTTTTCTGTCCACAGGTAGATCCAGTGTTGTGACCTGAGTGTAGAAAATGTTACATGACAAACTGGGAGATACTACTAGTAAACAATTCAAAACTTCACAAATCTACATACTTTCGCTTGAGGTTGCTCGTCAACAGCATCACTTTTTCCTTCAAACATCTTCCCTTTCAACATCTCCAACATGGCATCCATCGTACTCGATATCAATCCAGTCACAGAATCCGACAGAAACATCATATTGGACCTTACATCCATCAAGTCACATTTAACCTCCCCTTGCATTCGAATAATCTGGTTCAGTTTAAGTTTGTGATCTGCCTGCAGTGCCATCACTTGTGACTTAACATCATGTAGAACTGAAGTTAGTTCTTGATTCTTCAACTGCATGTCGTTCATTTTCCCATTCAATTCTTTCAACTGTTCATACACCTGCACATTACACATAATCATAATGCACATGTTAGTTACATAAGTACATCAAAAAGTAGCAAATGATATGTGACCTAGGACATTAATCAACTTACATCTACTTGAGGTGCATCATGTCCTCGCGTCGACTTTATCTCATTCGGAAGACTACCGTCACCTGACTGTGGCATCATGTTCACGTTTTCGTAAGCTTGGTAAGGCTCACTTTGTCCTGCCTGTGGCTCACTTGCCTGCTCTTCTTCGGAGGATATGTATAAGGTGGATGTCCTCTGTTTCTTGGGAGGTGGAACCACAAAGTCGTCTTCATCATCATCAACATCACTAGAGTGACCCTTTCTGCCATCTGTAATCATCAGCAACTGTGTACGGGAAGTGCCAGCACTTGAGCATGAGCCTTTGTTTTTCCGATCTCCATGAGCACGTGGTTGCATAGGTTTGGTGTACAAAACACCGTACATATACTGAGCATGGCATTGTGAAGCATGTATTCTGCATACTTAATCACGAATATGCCACAGTCATGCCTGAACCCAATTCAAACAATAATAAGAAAACATAACACAAATAACAAATGAGGGGGTAAAATCAACTTTCATGAACTGAAAACTAAGTCACAACTATACCCATTTTGTTGATGTGGTATGTTATCAGCAACCATGGTCGTCATCCCAAGTGGACCAGCAGCGTCATACCCTCTTTCCCATATACCCAAACTATGCATCAAATGGGGGATTAGTTCAATCCCTGTATTAACCATTTTATCCCGATATGTCTTGTAGCTTGAATGAAATATGAAAAGGACACGCTTCTTTGTGTTCAGACACCCAAGCATCCAGTGGGCACGATTTGTAGGCAAAATTGGTAACAACACATAATCCACATCAGCCCAAGGACGATTGTACTCTATCCGACCACCTCTGGCAACTTCAACAATGTAGGAATCTGACATTACCACATTAGGGTCGTTCACGAACTTCGCAAACAGATTCTTGATCTTAGTCTGGAACAACGAATCTGTCGTGGTGGCTCTCACTCTTGCAAGCCCACTTCTTGAAGTAAATTGTCGTAGAAAATAGAAACACACGTCCATGTGCTGTCAAAGTGAAATTCACATTCATCAGACAGTTTATGTGACCATGGTAGAAACATAAGTGACTCTTACGTAATACAGAGTAAGACAAATGTGGATCAGGCATTATTCCCAGGATTTTGTGACCTGTGCATAGTCACAATCGTTTGATGAATGATTGTGACCTCTTTCTCTTATATAGATACAACTTTTTATCACAATTTGTATAGAAAACATACCGTGCTGCTTAGTGAACAATCTGAACTAATAAGCTCATGCCACCATGTTTTTGAGCCCACAGTCAAAAATCCAATGAGGAATGGAGGTCGGATCACATCATCTGTGTCGTTGAATTTTTTCCTGACAAACAAAACATGACCACGAAAACTCAAATTATATGATGTAGTTCACCTATGAACACAATCACATTTCACAGAATACTAGCATAACGTACTTGTTCCGAGGTTTGTAACCTCTGTTAAACCAGTTCTTGAATGCTACTACATCAACCTCATCGGCAGGCTTGTCATGGATCTCAAACACAACCACATCATCAGATTGCTTGTTCTGTTTCCCAGCATCTGTGACATATGGAGATTGTAATAGCCTAGTAGGTTTGGGAGCCCGCTTAACAGGCAAGCCAGACGACGGTGCCGAAGGAGGTGATATCTGCAAAGAGATGAATTTGGAATAGATAAATAATCAATGAACTGTGACTCGTAATTTAATTGAAATTTGAAACAAGTTTCTTAATACCACAATCACCTTTGTTTGTTCATTCATTGCCTCAGCATCTACATCATCAGAACCAACCCGCTCAAGCACACCAGCAATCACATCATCAACACATTCTTGAGCTTCTGTGGTTTGGAACATTTCAATAAGGTTCACCGCACCCGACATGATTGGTGTGCATGAAATCCCCAAATCAAACGACAGCGGTGGAGGAAAATGTTGGCCTTCAACTACTCCAGCAGATTCCATCTTCCCCTTTCCTTTTCTGTCCACAGGTAGATCCAGTGTTGTGACCTGAGTGTAGAAAATGTTACATGACAAACTGGGAGATACTACTAGTAAACAATTCAAAACTTCACAAATCTACATACTTTCGCTTGAGGTTGCTCGTCAACAGCATCACTTTTTCCTTCAAACATCTTCCCTTTCAACATCTCCAACATGGCATCCATCGTACTCGATATCAATCCAGTCACAGAATCCGACAGAAACATCATATTGGACCTTACATCCATCAAGTCACATTTAACCTCCCCTTGCATTCGAATAATCTGGTTCAGTTTAAGTTTGTGATCTGCCTGCAGTGCCATCACTTGTGACTTAACATCATGTAGAACTGAAGTTAGTTCTTGATTCTTCAACTGCATGTCGTTCATTTTCCCATTCAATTCTTTCAACTGTTCATACACCTGCACATTACACATAATCATAATGCACATGTTAGTTACATAAGTACATCAAAAAGTAGCAAATGATATGTGACCTAGGACATTAATCAACTTACATCTACTTGAGGTGCATCATGTCCTCGCGTCGACTTTATCTCATTCGGAAGACTACCGTCACCTGACTGTGGCATCATGTTCACGTTTTCGTAAGCTTGGTAAGGCTCACTTTGTCCTGCCTGTGGCTCACTTGCCTGCTCTTCTTCAGAGGATATGTATAAGGTGGATGTCCTCTGTTTCTTGGGAGGTGGAACCACAAAGTCGTCTTCATCATCATCAACATCACTAGAGTGACCCTTTCTGCCATCTGTAATCATCAGCAACTGTGTACGGGAAGTGCCAGCACTTGAGCATGAGCCTTTGTTTTTCCGATCTCCATGAGCACGTGGTTGCATAGGTTTGGTGTACAAAACACCGTACATATACTGAGCCTCCAACTCCATGTCAGACGGAACAACAAAACAAATTTCAAGCTGTGATAATATTGCAAATGAAACATTTGTTAGCGGTGTATAACTCAGAAGCTACAAATTGATTGTGGCCTGATGGTTTTGAATGCAGTACATGTAAAGAGACTAGTGTGTGATCCATGAAAACATATATGGGTGTTTGTGACTTAAGAGTGACTCTGTGACCTTGTGACTTATGTATGCAACTCTGTGACCTGTGTTAAAAACAGAAAAGAAAAAAAAAAGACTTACATCATGAGTGGAGAAGACATCTTCCTCCAACTTAACAGCAGACGGCTGTTTCTCTGACATCCAATTCATAATACGGGGATAACTGTTTGCCATCCTACTCGTCACAGGACCAGTTAGTCCAGGAATACTCTCATATATCCACACTTGAAATGCAACCAAGAATCCCTTCAACCTATAATGTGGATTCATGTGACTTAACCCATCTTTCAAAGATTTTAGAGACATTTGAAATAACGCTTTCCCAAAAGGAAACAACTCCATAAGATTAAAGTCCTCAACCAACGCAAACAAAAAGTTATCAACCACCCTTTTGTAAGATGTTGAAAACAAATATGACGTAATCAAATATAAAATCCCAATCATCACAACATCACGATCGTCTACATCGGACACATTCATAAACACGTCCCTCACATCCTCATTTGTCACCAACTTCAAGTGCCCAAAATATGTTACCTTTATTCTAGACAGACGGTTATCAATATTTTTCCTAAAATCATCACCACTGCATCTAAGCCCTGAGACTAAACAAAATTCGCACATCGAATATCTCAAAAATCTATTACCAATTTTGAACCACATCTCATTTGGATTAGGTTGCACCACTTCCCTCATCAAAAAATAGTGTATAAGCTGTGGCTGCAGAATAATTTCATTACATTCCATGAAATGAGAGAAGCAAGTTTCTGCCAGAATAGACCGTTGGACGGCATTGAACTTATTACAGAAATTTGTCAGTACGTTTTTGGCTACATTTGTTGTAATCTTCCCGGGAAACCATGAATCTTCTGGTATAATGTATTTCCATTCCTGGGTCACAATACATAAAAACAAAAGATATCATACATCAATGACTGCACATCAACTGATTGTGACCCAATGTTCATGAGAAAATATATATGTCACATTGGAAGAGGAAGTGTGACCTAGGTAGGACTGATTTATCGCAAATGAACGTTTGGGTCACAATACATAAAAATCTAGGTCACAATCAACAATATATGTCGAGAAATTGCCAAAACAAAGTACCTTAGCCGTATTCGATTTTCGACGGTTTACAGGAGTTCTAGGGTTATCCTTGCGAGCCCTCTTCTCCAAATTCGGACGCGATTTTTTGTGGATGTTCGATTTTTCTTCACTGCACTCCTTCGCCACATTCGCCATTCCCCTACTACGACGTGCAGTTCTAGAGGGTTCACCAGCGTCGGAACGTGCCGTTCGGTCGCAACTTCGAGTTAATGTCATTTCTCCTACACACGGTCGCAACACAATACTCAGTCACCGCTTCACGTTCTTTGAACACCCGTCACAGTATCACCGCCTTTTTACTTGTACCGTGAGCAATGTAGGCAACAATCGATTTTGGGTTTTGGTTTTGATGTGAAAATGAAGAGAATGAAATGGTTTGGGTAAGAACCAATTCCATGGTTTTTGGAAGTTTTTTGAAGGCGCGGATATTAAGGTGTTTGGCAGTTATTAGAAGATATACTTTACTTGTTTAAATTTCCCTCTCCAATTTCTCCAATTTTCACGTAAAAAATATTATTTATTTAATTCCTCAAAAACCTCAAAAACCTGATTTATGAAAAGTCAAAGTTAAATTTGGAATTATGAAAATGGTACATTAAAAGTAGGGCTGGATGTAATTTCCTCTTTATGAAAATGGAAATTTAAAAACCTTTCTAGCTAATTTCCTCTTCCATTAAATGAGTCCATTTTAAGGTGGGCCTGGCCGAGATAGACGCCACTGTGTTTCACTTTCGTTTTTGTCAAACAGAAAATGGACATTAGCTAACTTCTTTAAATATTCTAATGCGCCAATAGTTTATCATTGACATTATTACCTTAATTAAAAGCCCAATATACACACATTCATACAATTGTACTGAGCCCCCTGAAAGTTATGCAATCGGCCCATACAAAAAAAAAAAAAAAAAGCAGTCGAATTAGGTACCTAAATGAAATTTTGATGAAATGATATGAAGTGTAGTTTTCATACCTAAAATTAAGACACCTTATCTTAGGCAGCTGACCTAATTAGTTGTCGAAAAGTTATGTCTCTCTGTCAATTTAGATTAATGTATTAACACGATTAAGTATTTAATACAAACGTTAGCAACATTCAATCGATGAAGAAATTAATGTTTTTCAATCTACGAATATGTCCGGACGAAGAAATAATAGGAAATCATCATGAGCTCAACTAAGAAAAATTTAAAAACTAGAATAGTAATCGGAGATAAAGAATTAAAATTTAAATATTGAAATCCCATTTTAGGAAATATCAAATTCTCATGAGCAGATTTATATTTCACTTAAATTAAACTTTTTTGATGGTTTTGTTGAACACTTCCATCAATTGATATTGACTTGTAAGAGGTGGTGTCGCGTTATTGGTTTGCTTTATTTATGGTCTCCATCTCTCTCAACTCCATTTTCAACATAATTATAAGGGAAAATTGCAGAAGCAGTCCCAAATCTTTAAGTTTTTAGTAGACTTTACCCTAATACTCAATTTGTGCCAACGAGAGCTCCAATTTTTTGAGAAATTAGCAGCTGGAGCTCAATTAGATGGAAACTATTCAATTGACCAAACCACCCATTCCCCCCTCCATCCCACACCCTTTTCCCAACCCCACTGAAAATCAACCACCAACACCGTCACCCAACACAACCTCCAACGCCATCGTCAACATCTACGTCGGCAAACATATACAATGCTTTCCGATTTGAACACATAAAACATGTTAAACCCGCATTTCAAATTGATCAAACACCCAAATAACACATACAACATATCCAAATTGAACCGATTTGATTTTCTTGAATTTTCTCAAAAAATTCATTGAAATTGAGTTCTATCTTCAACAGCTATGTCAAATTTCCAGTGGATTCCAGCACAATCCTTTGAACCCATTTACACTCAAATCAAGAACTTTTAGTTGAATCAGATTATTTAAAATATTTGTAGAAATTTCACCTTCAAACTTGTTTCTCGAAAGTTTAAGCTGTTCAAGATTAACTAATTCCCCAAACCCACCTACGATTGTCTTGGAAACATTGGTTCCAGTCAAAACTAGCCTTCTTAAACTCGTTAAACCAATCAAAAAGTAGGGAAATAATAGAAGGGTAAAGGGTCACAGCTTCGATCACTACTCCGCATTCTTCAACAAATTAATCTTAGAAGCAGCGGTAGAAATTAAAATCCAATTAAAATTGAAAAATCCGATTTTAATCTCTATCGAAATCTTAATTTGACTTTGATTGTGAGGGTGGGGTAGGGTTGGTGGGATTGGGGAAGAAGTTTCATTTCTTCACTTTTATTTTTTATTTAATAATTTAATTGTTTATAATAGGAAAATCTAAAATTACAATTTTACACTTTTAAATTTGATCAAAATTAGTCAAAGTTCATTCTTATTGGCCAACTAGCAGTCAATTAGATGGTTTCATCAAATTGGGTTCCAACTGCTAATTTCTCAAATGTTTGGGACTTTCGTTGGCACAAACTAAAGATTATAGTAAAGCTTGCTAAAAATCCAAAAGTCTGGGACTGCTGCTACAATTTTCCCTTATTTAAAAAGAAACAATGAAAATGAAATGTAATTAAGTACTTATTTATAGAAAATACAAACAACACAAAGTATTTAACTAATTACAAACCCACACAGCACATATAACATTACATAGGAAAAACATTTGCTGGTGAAACCATACTTATTTACGCACAAACATTATTTATGGCTAAACAAACGAAACCATAGAAATTAAGGACACTCGTTATTGACATGTTTGGTACATGATATGATATGACTGAAATCTTGTTAATTATATTATTCTATTTAGTCAGTCTTGTACGATGTACCAAACATCGACTCCAAGTTAAACACTCGTTAAAAGAGGTGGTGATGTTTCTTTCCCTCGGCCCTTTCTTCTTCTTTCTTGGTTTCCTTCTTCTCGTGATGCTCGTGGAATACATATCCACCGGCTCCAACCCCTACTGTTGCTGCTATTTCTTCTTCAATCTTGTGTCTGTGGGCATGCTCGGGGTCTTTCTTTGCCTCGTGCTTCTCATACTGAACATGATTAAAGAACAAAAATAAGTAACAATTTATACTTTGAAACGATGATATCATAGCAAGCAAATATCAGAGTTAAGTATGGCTGTCACCTATTTACAATAATCAACCCTACAAAACAAGAGAATTTACCAGGGCAAAGGCGCCAGCCGCGGTGGTGCCCATCTCGCCAAGGTGTTCCTTATGCTTATGTTCCTTCTTTTCTTTCTCGTACTTCTCATAATCCTCATTCGGTTTTCCATAAATACCAACAGCGTCGGTCTCTTTATAGTAACCACCAGCGCCATCAGAGCCGTAGGTAGTCTCGGAGTAAACTGCCTCGACCGGTTTCTCATGTTCCTTGTGGTGGTGAAAGTGGTGGTGGTGCTTCTCTTCAGCCATGGTGGTGGTGGAATTTAATGACAATCCTTGTTGTGATGGCTTGTAGAGTGTGCAATTTATAAAATGCAAGGGCATATGGACCCATAGATGTTGACAATTTCGTGGTAGGCATAAATGGCGCAATTAGTTGGGCGGTTAGATTTTTCTACTATTCACGGATCTCTATGTACTATTAATAAAGATAAGAGTTCGAAGCATAAATAAATTAATCTAAATTATTAAGAGCTTTCTAATTGAATATAATTAATTTATTTACTCGATGAACCTTTTCGCGATCATCTTGCTATTTATAAATTTATGTGACGATCTCAACTAACCTTAGTTAGAGTCGTAATATTTTACTCTAAGGAGAAATGAGCATATGGCCAAGTTCGACTGCTTGCACACATATAATATATCAATAGTCAAAAGTACAAATTTTAAATTTGTATGAACATCGGCATCACATTCACATATATACATGTGCATAGCGATATTTACTGAGGCAGGGCATATTCATAATTGTCATGTATGGTGATATTAGCTGAGGCAGGGCATATTCATAATTTCCACTGACCTTCGCAAGTCCCCCGCATAATTTCGCAGAACAAATTCAAGAGTTGACCCAGTTCAAAAACCCATTATGTAACGATCGGACCTGTGCCCAAGTTATTAAATCATACGTACTGTCCACATTAATAGAGTCTGTGCTTATCATATACCCTTCACGGATGATAAATTTAAGTTGAATTTCTATACCAATTTAACGAGTTTCAAAGTAATTTTTGTGTTATCCTCTTCTGTAAAGTACATTGAGCCCACGAGAAGAATACAAAATGTTATGTGTATATTTTTACCCGTGATTTGTGATCCAACTTTTCTCATGCTTTGTCAAATGGTGACTTGAAGTCTTAAAGTACTTGTTTAGTGCTCGTTATTTCAAAAATACATTTTTCTATTTCTTATTTTTCATCACACATTTTTTAATAAAATAATATTACCCGCAAACTCAAAACTCTTTTTTTTTAACCACACATTTTCCATCAAATCACTATTTCAAAAAAAAAAAATATATTTTTAAAAATGAGAATAGGCATCATATACTACAAGTTAGAATATTCTCAATTCCATGAAAAAAAGATTAGCTTATTACTTTAATTACAATTATTGCTATAAAAGTCTCTTTTGACTAGGAGCACAGCAAAATAGGATTTTTATATAATAATTTAAAACTTGTGTACCTAACAAATTAACAAGAAAATGCCATGTTTGTGATAATTGCATTGAAGACATATTTGGTGTGATATAGGTGGTGCATTATTTTTATTAGCTCATGATAAAAATTGTTAGGTTTTCAATTTCAAAATTTTTACCGTTTACTAAAATGTAAAGAAAAAATCACAGAGATAAGGGTCACAACCATTTTTTATACCCAGGTGTCTACTTTCGGCTACTAATCATGAGGTCTACGCCTTGGCCCCTCAAAACGCAAACCAGGTAAACCGCGGGATGTGTCCCAAACTGGCTTGGGTCCAAGAGCCCCTACTGATCTGCAAAAGTGTCGAGCGAGTCAATATATGCTGCACATTGCCTTCCAAGAGAGAGAATGCCTTCCAAGACCCCCACGAATCGAACCCGCGACCTTTGATTTGCCAGCAACTAAGAGCCATGTCCTTTGCCGTTGGGATGTGGCCCGGGGCAGGTCACAACCATTTTTAGTACACGAGAACCTTAGTTGTGACTTGTGAGTACTTTGAACTTCTTTCACGATCATTTCCGTCCCTAAATGTAATAGTCAAGAGTGGGACATTCAAAGAAGAACCTCAGAGTGATGTGGTCGATTCTGAATCTTAAGTATGGGTCGAGCCAAGATAAAAAAAGGTTCGATGATTGTATGATTCTCAAAGGTTCCACTTCCATGTTAAGTTGATATCTTAATTTGTACAAATTAACATACTAAACATTTCATAAATTCGGATAATAATCCGTTCAAATATAACATAAATCCTATAATAACCATAATTATTGTCAGTTAAAATTATTCCTACCCTACACCAACTTGATGCAATGAATTCCATGACCAAAAAAATAAAAAAAAATTAAAAAAATGTCACAAAGGAAAAAGAAAAAGAAAAAACAGATAAGAGTGGATAATATATTTGGGCCACAAGTTGTCGATTGATAGTTAGGTATATAAATCACGTGTGAACATATTTTGTTTTATTGTCAATAATTTGTTAATGCTATCTTACATTATTTCGATACTTGATTTTCATGGGCCATTGTAAGAGCAATATGGTGCCACTTTTGTAGAAGATCACTATTATAGATATAATATTTGGGAGAATTGAAGGGCCCAATTACATTTATATTAATTGAATTTGATGTTGTATTTATTTAATTTGAAATTATTGAATCCAACTTCTTTGGTTGTCGACATCTTAATTTTGGGGTCTACGTCGACGTGTGTAACGCAGATTAGTTAAATTTCATTTAATATTGTACTGTGCAATTTTAGCGCGCCCTCAAATTGTCAAAGATAATCAAGGCTCGTTTGACATATTTTCGAAAAGTTAAATGATATTTTTGAAACATTTTTTTTTAAAGGAAGCTAACCTAAGATAATTTTCGTAAGATGCTTTTCTACAAACAGAAACAAAAATAGAAGACGATTGCAAAAGGATCTCGAAGTAGGCAAATATTGAGATGGTATTTTTAATCAAGTCTCATTTATACAGCCCGTTTGAGTCAAATCAAAATTTTTATTTTCATTCTTTTACTCATTTTCAATCATAGATTTTTGAATAAAATAATATTTTTCATCATATCAATAAATTTTTCTTCTTTTTCAACCACACATTTTTCACCAATCCATTATTTCAGAATACATTCTCCCAAAATAATGTGGCTCAAACACAACCATAGAGAAACACAAGAACTTAAAAAGTAATTTTATTACAAACTCACAAAGTAATAGTGACATGGTCCGGATGGACTAGAATCCACTTAATACCATAATTCGTACTGCATACTAGGTTTTTTTTAGAGCCCTTCTCGGGTCATTTTACACCTTATTTACGTAAATATTATTAATAGCAAACACACCACAATAAAAGTTAAAAGACAGCACTCTTAAATGACGAAGAAACTCGTGAATTAATTAAAAAAAGTGGTGCTTCTTCTTTCCCTCTTCCCTTTCTTCTTCATCCTTGGCCTCCTCCTTCTCGTGATGCTCGTGGAAAGCATATCCACCCGATCCAACCCCGACTGCTGCTGCTATTCCTTCTTCTATCTTGTGCCTCTGGCCATGCTCGGGGTCTTTCTTAGCCTCATGCTTCTCGTACTGTAACGTAAACAAAGACATATAAAATATTTGTTTGTATTATGTCGAAGGAGTAAAAAGAATAGATATTTTTACCAAGGCAAAAGCCCCAGCAGCAACAGTCCCCATCTCGCCGAGGTGTTCCTTATGCTTATGTTCCTTCTTTTCTTTCTCATAATCATCACTTGGTTTTTCATAATCACCACCAGTGATTGTATTGTATTCTCCACCAGCAGTCTCTGTATTATATCTGCCACCACCTGCGGTTGTATTGTAGTCGCCACCAGCAGTATCTGAACTGTAGCGGCCACCACCACCTACAGTGGTATTGTAGCCACCACCAGTAGTGGTATAATAGTCAGCGCTACCGGTTGTGTTGTAACGGTCACCAGTGACATCTGAGCCATAGGTGTTCTCAGAGTAGGCAGGCTTCTCCTCCTCCTCGTCCTTGTGGTGGTGGAAGTGGTGGTGGTGCTGCTTCTCTTCAGCCATGGTGCTATAAATGAAAATTAAAAGTCAAGAATCAAAAGATGTGAGTACTGAGTTGCGTGTAATTGGTGGTGGATGTGCATGCTATTTATAGTCTGATCCCATGCAAATTTGACCATTAACTTAGAGCTTACTTGGACGGTTAGGATATGTTCTCCGATTTGTATTAAATTTTTGATATAGACAATTCCAAAGCATAAATTAGCGCCACGACGAGAATATTCTTCTTATTCGAAGCTCGAAAAGAGCTACTATATGTTAGAAATACTACTAGTAGCAATATAGTAAAGTGCAGAAATAAAATTTATTGACTGATCGAGTCTCGTGACAGCACGATGTCCTAAAGCGAAATTGTCCGTCGATAACTGCTGCGACCTTTGTGGACAACCACTTCCAAGATACAACGATCAAATAAACCAATTGTACAGCAATCACAAATGATTTTCAGAACTCTCAAGTGTACTAGAAAATATATAAAATTGACTATAATATTTTTACTGAATAGGAGGACAATTTCGTATTTGTAGTAATTTTCTAATACCCAGATATGTGTTTATATAAACATAAAACTGATGTAACTTCCTTCACTATGATTCAGTATTAGTTGCAATTTTTATGGCAAGTGGTAATGTGTTGTTAATACCGAACAGTTAAAAACGATCATATTTTACTAGCTAGTTGACCAATTAAATAATTTCGAAAATGATTAGAAAAAGATAAAAAAACAATTTTTATTAGAATCAAGAAAGCATAAGAACCCATCAAAAGATCTTTTAATATAATACGTGAGCTGTGAGGTGTAACTCGAACCCCCCGACCTCCCCACACAAATTTCACCAATTGAACACTTCAACTAAATTAATTATTTCTTTCACATATTATATTTATTATATAAATATCTAACACTATAAACATAATTTTCTAGCTGGAACGCATCATGGTCACTCTCACATATCGAAATCCAACACATACATAAGTTTGTATGTGTAGTAGGAAGACATTCATCGAATAAATTGTCTTTTTATTTATATGTCGATCTAAAAAAGCCTAACAAAGGCACTTGTAAATGGAAAGCGCTATAGAGTTATTTAATTTATGAATTTCCGATCCCTTTTGAAAATGGAAAAAGCTGAAGAAACAGAAGTAAAATTTAAAAATAATTCTGTTAGCAAGATTTTCTCATAGGTATCACTCACTATATATTCAGAACATTCCAAGAGAGAGAGAGAGAGAGAGAGAGAGAGAGAGAGAGAGAGAGAGAGAGAGAGAGAGAGAGAGATTACTATAGTTTAGGTTATGATCACAAAAATTCAGAGACCGCACAGATAATTAGAAGAAGAAAAAAAAAATAAGAAGGATAATTCATTTATTTGGGGCCCAGGTTAGAGATACGTGGCTAGTCACGTACGACACACGTGTAATATTAAATTAAAATAGAAATCAGATATGGTCGGTCACATAATTGATAGTTTTTATTTTCATGGGCCAAAACGAAAGTTGCATAAATGGTCCCAAATCTTAGTTCAAATTGAATTTTTGGTTCAAATCTTTCAAATGTGATGAAAATGGTTTCGAACCTTTTCTCATTTAATGATCATTTTATTCCCGAGGGCATTTTGTTAAATGACTTTATCCATTCAAAAAGCCAATAGCAAAAGATTATCGCAATTTGAGCAAAGGTTTTGCGCCAATTATCGTAGGAAAAATGAAGGGCCATAGCATAGTTATAAAACTATTATTATTTTTTTGACAATTTACAAAATATATGATGAACTACTTGCTTAGTTGCCTTGCCTTGCCTTGTAAGGCTTGCAAGCATTTTATTTATTCCATACGTGGCTTCATTTGGTGATTTTAATAATTGAGTTTTATAAGTCTTCAAGAAAAAACCATTAACGTCAGCACAAAATATACCTTTTTATATTTATACTCATTTATTTTTTAAAACGGACAAAACTTGAACTCAGAATTCTTTTTTCTCGAGATATGATATTGTGCTAACGTGTCAAATCCTAACCAACTAAGACAAACATTTAATAAGTGCACACAATTGCTACTTAACATTCAAAATGGCATGTGACATGTACAAAAAATGATGCTTCAAATTGAACTCCCAATTGCTCATTGCATTTTTAGGCAAAGACAAACACAAATATTGCATTTTCCCTTTTACCAAAGAGGAAAACCGTTTTGAGGAGAAAGGTTTCTTCAGAGGCAAACTCATGCTTGCTTGTACTTTGGGTGGATTGGCCTTTGAATCTAAGAATAATAAAATGGAAATGGACATTTAATCTGAATTCCCAATGTTATCATCATCAATGTATAGAATATATCTGCAGATGTTACCTACATTTGATGGGTATATATATATGGCCTTTTATCAAATACCCCCACAAAATCAAGGCTTCAAGCTGGTGACATTCTATCAGGAGTTTCAAGGTATCTTGCATCAACTTAATTTAATGCCAGCAATTGCATTTGTTTATTATCAAATAAAATTTATATTTTCTTCCTCTAAATTCTCTCTATTCCCTCTCTCTTCTCTCTCTCTTTCTTAATCTCGTCGTGTTGTTCGTTTGTGTTCGAACTCCAACTCGTAAACACAGCTTCGCACAAATCAACGCTGGAGTTTATGATACTGAATTCAAAGTAAAATAGAATGGGGAAGGGATTGAATGATGTAAAATAAGAACGAGAAGGAGATGATTGAATTGAATCACTTCAATTAACCACCAATTTGGCAGAGGAGGTAGATATACTCCAGTTGAAATCGTGTTTGGACAGTTTTGAATTGAAACAAACGATTTCTAACTATTACAATTATTCAATTCAAAACGACGCTGTTTCGCTCAAGTTGCAACGACACCAGAGTCAGGTAATTCGGTTGCCTCTTCCTCTCTTCTTTCTGGTTTTGCTGGTTCTGCCCCTCCTTTCCCCCACTTGCTTCTCACATAACAGAAATGTAGATGTATCATTCTTAGTTACTCTTGATATGTTTCATACAACATGATCATGATATATAATATCCATGAATTATCATCGTTTTGCTAAAAAATATAAAATCAGGAGAAAAAGGGTAAGATCATCAGAAATGGCATCTGAATCTGATAATGCAAATAGAAGAATCTATATATGATTCAAGCTCATAGGGTAAAGCATGAAAAAACAGAAACTAAGTTTGCTATTGTATGGTTAGGCGAAATGTTCAAATGCTTCACAAGAAAGAGGAAAACGATAGGCAACAACACAGGCAAAAAAGGGGGCGCCATAGCCAAAAGATGGAAGCTCCTCAGTGGAAAGAATAGCTGGGAAGATCTATTGGACCCTTTAGACATCGATCTTCGTCGATACATAGTTAACTACGGAGAAATGGCTCAAGCAGCTTATGACAACTTCAATTCTGAGAAGGCATCAATGTATGCAGGAAGCTACAAATATGCAAAGAATGACCTTTTCTCTAAGGTCGGGATTGACAATGGAAATGCATTCAAATACCGTGCAACAAAATACTTCTATGCTACCTCATCAATTGATGTCCCGGAGGCCTTTCTTGTAAGGTCATTGTCGAGAGAAGCATGGAGTAAGGAATCAAACTGGATAGGGTATGTTGCTGTGGCCACAGATGAAGGAAAATCAGTGTTAGGACGTAGAGATATTCTGATAGCGTGGAGAGGAACAATTAGGGCATTGGAATGGGTGAATGATTTCGAATTTGGATTGGTTTCGGCACCAGAAATCTTTGGAAAGAACAGTAACCCTAAAGTGCATAGTGGCTGGTACTCCATCTACACTTCAAATGATCCAAAGTCGCCCTTCAATAAGACCAGTGCCAGACAACAGGTAAAACTTCACGCCACATTCACTTACAAGATAAAGAGTTAAAAAACTACAAAATGTACAACGTGGATGGGAAGGAAGAGTAGGAGGTACTTGATTTTCACCTTTCTTTAGTAAGAAAACAAGAAATTTCTATTAGTTGATGAAAAATGAGATGGGATTAAGCATTTTGAAAACAATATTTGGTGAAAAATTATTCCTCAATGTAACAAGAAATATTATATTCCACCCAACTTTACTTTTCTTCTTCTTTTCTCTCAACCGAAAACAACGGAAAACCTTTGCATGCCATTTTGCCTCCTAAATGCACCAAGAGATGAAAAGCTAAAATTAGCCAGTTCTTTATTATTTTTCAGGTTCTTGCTGAGGTTAGAAGACTGGTAGAAGAATATAAGGATGAAGAAATCAGCATAACTATTACAGGCCACAGCTTGGGCGCAGCAGTTTCTACCCTAAATGCAGTTGATATTGTTGCCAATGGATACAACAGGCCTCAAGACATGCCGCACAAGGCTTGTCCTGTAACAGCCTTCGTTTTTGCCAGTCCTCGGGTGGGAGACTATAACTTTCTTAATACCTTCTCCCGTCTACAAAGTCTTCGAGTTCTACGTATAAGAAATGCCCGAGATGTTGTTCCAACGTACCCATTGATAAATTACACAGATGCTGGTGACGAGTTGCCCATTGACACCAGTGAATCGAACTACTTGAAAAGTCCTGGTAATTTGAGCAGTTGGCATAGCTTGGAGGCTTATTTGCATGGAGTTGCAGGAACACAAGGGTCCAAAGGGGGATTCAAACTGGAAGTTAATCGCGATATTGCGCTTGTTAACAAACATATGGATGGCTTGAAAGATGAGTACTGCGTTCCAGTTTCATGGTGGTGTGAGAAGAACAAAGGTATGGTGCAGCAGATAGATGGATCCTGGAAGTTAATGGATCATGAAAATGATTTTTGATTCATAAAGGTCCGAGTATTGGTATAAATTTTAAAAGAAGAAACGAGCATGGAAATCAGCTAGCATCATAGCAACATTCTCAATCCTAATCACGTTTCATATCTAACGACTAACGATGTGTTTTATTAAATTTTTTACAGCAACAGTTTCATTCGGTTGCTTTCGTACCAAAAATAACTAATAAACCTAAAATGTGATATTTCTTTGTATTTAGCTGTAACATGGTAGTCTCCGAGAATTTCGATGACAGGGAATGAGTTCAAAGCAATTCAAGGCTTTCGTTAGTTGGCAGCACAGGGAATCTAATAGAACATCACAGAGAAGTAATGAATAATGAGAACAGGACGATTTCTCGAGACTGTGAAAATCAATTCCTTCTTATATGTAATACTACTTCAAACAGTATGACATTGTTAATTTCCAATTTTCTTGACTATATCAGTACATCAAAAGAGAGGGAGTGTGTGTTAAAGAGAGAATCAACAACCTCACAGCATCAACTTAAATGAAATGGTAACAATCCATCTGCTCGGCCTTTGGCAATTGTGAAATCAAGTCAAATCCAGTCCAATCAAATGAGTGAAGAAAAATAAATATCATATTGTGTATTTCACTTATTTTGTTTTCATTTTTTTTTTCTTTTGAGGAAGTGGGGGAGCTCACCACTGCAACTACTGCTTAACTTTCAGTGAAGCTTCAATACGTTGAATGAGCTGGTCAGCAGCCATTGCACCCTCCTGCAAATTGATTTTTTAATTTTTATTTAAAATAGAAAAAGAATATGAACAACTTCTAGCAGTAGGCAAAAGTGGCACGAGAAAGTAAATCATGGCAAAGCACGAGCTATATTTAATATTTCTATAAAACACAAATAACAGCTCAACATGCTTAAGAATGTCGACAATTTTGGAACTTGACCGTGCTGAATTGATGCCTTCTTCCTTTTTGGTCACTTCTTTTCACCAAGGGACAGACACGGTGCTAGATATCTATGTAGTTGGAAAACAATTCCAAAGTTTTTGGGTTCGGGTCGGGTAGTTTACAGTGCCTTCTGAATGAAACTAAAACATTTTATTATAATGAAGTTGGGAAGCTAGATCGTGAGTTGTATAAGCCACTAGCCAGTAGAACCGAATAACGGTTGTTTTCATGAGACATTGATTATCTCATGATCCACAATATTATTCAGAAAGAAAACAAAAATCATAATAGCAGACTGCCACAGTCCTTGCCCTTTATGAGTTTAGAGTGGACTTGAATCTAGATCAGCTGATGATGTCCAGCCTGGATAGACACAACTTTTGTAGGCCTTGAATGGAAATGGGGGGACTGCTACCCTTGATGGTAAATACGAAGTTACATAATATGGAGGACCAGAAAGGAAATCACATTCAAGTTAATCTTCAGATTTAATGTGAATAAGCATTAGAGGAGGTTCAATCAAAGAAAATCAATTACTTACAAAGCGATCGCATGGTTGCCCATCCTTGAACAAAATGAAAGTTGGCAATGCCTGTATATTGTACTTGTTTGCAATGGTAGGGTACTTCTCGGTGTCAATTTTCACTACTTGGATTTTATCTCCCATTGAATCACTGACTTGTTCTAGAATAGGAACCATAAACTGGCAAGGACCACACCTATAAAATGCAGATGCCATTAGATTATTTATAGATTCAACCATGGATTTTCCTACCCTCATTGCTGTCGCCTAAGCAACTACTACCACTTCACAAAACTAAAACCAGAGCACAAGAACTACTCCGGAAATTATAGGGTAAAATCCATTTAGTACAAACTGATCAATTAAGCTAACAACGCTACTCCTTTAGTAGGGAAAAGCCCAGGGTGAAATAACAAAAACCCAAGCTTACCAAGTGGCATAAAAATCAACCAATACTGGTTTATCAGCAAATTCCAACAAATCATCAAAGGTAGAAAATGTCTGCTTCTTGGCCTCAACCTGACAGGGAAACATACAAAATGTTAATTACCTAAGAGACTAACAACTGGATAAAGGGAGCTAAACAAAGTGAAATCGACAAAAATCTCATTAAAGCACAATTATGCTGCAGTAAGCAACACTGTAATTGTAAGAAAACAGTTTTGCCATAGCATCTCTTAAACTTCATATACAGGTTTTGTACTATGCTCCAACAATAATTTTTGTACTATGCGCAAATACCCATCATTTTCTTTTGAAACTGCTTTGAACTAGTTGTGCAGGCATGCAGCACTACAAAGCCGGCAAAACACAGGTTACACGTGACTAGCAATCCAAAACACAAGGTCGAGTTGGACATGAAGCTCCATCTTACCCTAAAGGGAGTGTATTTAATTGACATTTTTAATAACTTTTTGGGATTCAAAAACTTTAGGGGCATTCAATGTAGACTTTTGGAGACTCTTAAAAGTATTGGTGTATTCCATTGAGACTTTTATAAACTTTTAAAAAGTCTCTAAAAGTCATGGTGTATTCAATTAAAACTTTTAAAAAGTCTCTATAAGTTTTGGAGTATTCAAATTTTTATGACTATTAGAGACTTTTATAAAAGTTTCCATAGTACTGAGTTTTAAACAGAAAGTACTAAAATAAAATCTCAAAATTTGTCTCTCATTAATCACAAGATTTTGGGAGACTTTCAGAAAAAAAAGAAAAGAAAAGAAGTTAATATGTAATTTTTTTTTTTCAATATTTCTCTTTCATTTTTCCACATTAGATTTATGATTAAAATTTATTTGTTTCTATTTTTCCTTTTTATTGTATATTTTTATGAAAAAATTAAATTGTATTCTTATAACTTTTTTTTTTTTCATTCATTTTTTTCTGAAAAATATCTATTTTTAATTAAATTATAAAATTTTATATAGACTAATTAATAATTAAATTTAAATATATATATTTTATTTATTCTTTAAATGTATATTATATTAATACTGAATATTAAATTTATTTTTTATATGTATAATAATTATTATTTATTTAATTAAGGTCATAATTTTTTATTCTTTTTAAAAGAAATGAAAATTGTGAAAAGTAACACCCGTATGTTAAATTCTATTTCAAATGAAAGTCTTCAAAATTCTATAAAGTTTTTAAAAAATTATTGATAATTAAATGAGGGTAAACTAGGAAAGTTTTTGGTAAAAATTGTTTTTCTAATAACATTAAACCCCTGTTTGGTTTGGATTAAAATTTAATTAAAATCTCAAGTCAAAATCAACAATTAATTTTAACCACATATTTCATATGACTCACAACTTTTCACTACACATTTCATCAACTTTTATCAAATTTTTTTAAAAATCTGATTTTAATCTTTACCAAATGGGGTCTAAATAAGATTTCTTAATCCGTATGAAAAACAAAACAAATGGGACGGAGGAAGTAGTAAAGGTGTACACCCAAAATGATGTCAACCCATGTTCATTTTCCTAGATATTGGTCATGTGTTTTTGAAACTACTGACCAAAGCTCAATTTGATGAATGGATATTATTAGACAACTCAGGCACTGAATTAGAAAATGCAACGGTGCATTGAATTTTCTATTAAAAAGATCTTATTCATTTAACTGACAGCACATGAAGAACCCAAAAGGAAAAAACATTAGAGATTCCAAGATTATATTTTTATTCACTTACCATGAAATCCAAACTCCATTGCTTCAAGCTATTTTTCTACCGACGTGAGAGGTTATAGAGAACTTAACGAAAACAATCTAACTACATCATAATGAACATCTAATTGACTTTAGTTCATAAAACCCACTAACAAAATCCAGCAAATATTCATAAATTCTTTCCTTTTTTCACATATAAGCTGAAAAACCAAGTAATTACCAGAGGAAGAGTTCGTGGGCCGGGCTTGGATACGAGCATTTGGTTTGGAATTGTTAAAGCACGAAGCTCCTTTGGAAATTGAAGAGAGAACAACCGGGAAAGCTTTGTTGATGAATGCACTGATGATGAAGAGGATACGGCGACGTTTCTGGGGACTGCAGCCGCCGCTACTGAAATCGCCATTGTTTTCAACTGAATGGGAGAGAAGCTAGGAACTGGGAGATAATATCAATATGCAGGGCGATTTGTACAAGCGAAGAGAGACTCGGAATAAGGCCGTGTTTGGATAACAGAATTGTAGGTTGCAAATGGGAATCTGCTCATTAAAGGGGTTTATGTTTGGAATTGGGCATGCGCAAAAATTCTTGTACACTAAAAAACCTATCTTTGAAGGACTATGGTCCTGGGCCGGAAAACAAAAAGTCATCCGTATCAAATGATACGTAAATTGCTAATTAGTGCTTCGTTGCTATTGTAATCGGCGAAAATATTTTATTGGTAGAGCATAACCTTGTCAAGAAGAATTGATCAAAGTCTTGACACAAGCAATCTCGAAACATACAATGAGCGCCTAAGAAATTGTGCGATGATGTTTAGAGATTGACGACTTCTTTATGGCAAGGAGAGCTCGAAAAAGTTGTGTAAGATGAAGAATAAATGTGACATTGGCTTTCGTTTAATTAGGCACTTCTTGAAAAAAAATCCTCACGAATTACCGTAGCACTTGATTTATCAATTGTTAGAATTGGGGATGTGAATTATTTCAAAAGGGATTGCGGTGGCAAGTTTCGGATGGTAAAAATACTACGATTTTTCATTCTTGCGACTTCCTTATTTTTCTCAAGTCTATTAACTATGAAGATTTTTCTCTTCGGTATGGTTTATCTACAAAGCCCAAAGGGATATTGGAATCGAATAGTATACTAAGGAGCGCTTTGTACCACTGAATAATGAGATTATTTTACTTGTGTCTTGTGGAAGCGGGGCCTTGATGACACTCCGATGTGAAATCCGGATATTGATTAGCTTTTTCTCTTCAAAACAGCGAGGCACAGTCTTGGTCAAATCCTCTGTCAACATGGTGAATTTATTTGAGGTCTTTATCTGCCCAGCAAAATAAAGTTCTTTACCTGACAAGTTTGGGCAATTTTCCCTACAAATTTCACATTCAGGCATAGCCTTATGAAGGTGGACACCACATGTAATAGGTGTAGTGAAGAAATGGAGAGCATATTCTATGCTGTGTTCGGGTCTGAGACCGTGACTCTATAATTTGGCAGTCCGTTTATGGGGTCTAATTACACCAATCACGGGTGGTATGGTGTTACGGCTTGGCAATATCTTACGACCGAGGAGTTGAAGCTGTCGGCACAGTAGAAATATCGTTATTTTAGGAGGAACCAGACATGAACTTGGGATCATTACTCAACATTCAGCTGCATATATTTGCCGAATAAACAATTTAACACTTTTGTCCTTAAAATCATCATGAAAGTAACTGCAGAATGAAGAAAGAATTTCCCGCCAAAGGCCAAAAAAAAAAAAAAAACCAAAATCTTCTAATGTTTGTAAACGAGTGTGAGACATTAATGAAAAGAAAGACAATATTGCATAAATACGAACAACTGAAAAAACAAATCAAGTAATAAGTAACTATGTTCTGTCTTGTTGAAGATATGAAAAGAATAATCTCTATGATATTTTCCTTAATAATTGATTGTATAATTATTATACAATATTTCCTTTTAAAGTTATTTATAGCCCTATAAATAAGGTTTTTTACTTTGTAATAGAAACAAGTTTATTATATACAATTTATAATATTCTTCACATGGTATCAAGAGCAGTTTCGATCCTGAAGTAATTAACTGTTGAATTTCGTTTCTGGCGAAGCCGCTAACAATGTTGTTTTTTCTTTTCTTTTATTTTCTTGTTTTTTTGTTCGGAGTTGGGCATTTTATCCTCTTAAACTTGTTTGGAGTTTTTTCAGCTTTTGGTAATTTGGAATTTGGTCCAATTCATTTGGAATTTGGTTTAGTACATGTCCAGTTCATCTGAAATTTGGTTTAGTACATATCCAGTTCATCTAAAATTTGGTTTAGTATAAGTCCAGTTCATCTGGAATTTGATTTGGTGTTGGGTCGGTATATTTGAAATTTGCATCCAGTTCATTTGGTATTTGTCGAGTTGGAATTTGAAATTTGCATCCTTTTAGTTTAGTAGTGGATGCGTTCGTTACTTGCAGATATGTGTGTTCCTTCTTCCTTTCCAACCCGTATTGAGATTAGCTATCATCTGATTTCTCCTTCAAGTCTGGTGATGGTTTCGTTAGATTGGTGGATGATTTTTCATTATCATTAACTTTGAGTTATTTGTTCGGCTTGGTTAACATACAAGCAATTTTGAAGATTTGATTTGATTGGATTGATTTATCTTTCAAACTCAATTTGATTGCTGCTACACCATATTGAGTTTGAGGGAGGGTGTTGAAGATATGAAAAGAATAATCTCTATGATATTTTTCCAATAGTGTATGATTATTTTTCTTAATAGTTGATTGTATAATTATTATGCAATCTTTCCTTTTAGAGTTATTTATAGCCCTATAAATAGGGTCTTTTACATTGTAATAGAAATACGTTTATTATATACAATTTATAATATTCTTCACATGTCTAATAATGTGCTGTCTGAAAACACACCTAAGAACCACAAGGTAGGCAACACAATCTTCCAATCTGAGAGAAAAGCCACTGCAGTGGATTTGGATCGTCATTTTTTTCCGAAGAAGATACTTGTAATGGTACTCCAGGAGGTAGATGCCTGTGGAATGCATCGACTGCAGCTCCAACACCATCCTCATTCTCAATTAACACTGCTATTTCCATTGCTCGAGATTTCACCTGCCAGGAAATGTTCACAATATTAATCTAGCGAGGCAATAACTTTTGGTTTTTCTTATTAGGGAACACAGTCCCAATTTTATACAGGCACGAGATAAATGGGAATCGGATATACCTCTGGCTGGAGCATGAACTTTATTGCTTCTGATAGTGTGTCAACACTGAGCTGAGATATAGGAATTGGAGTAGGTCCCAGCCCCCTCTGATGAATTCTCTCGCCCCAGAAAAACTGATCTCCAAAGAATGGAACTATAGTTGTTGGACACTGCATTGAATAAAGTGGACCTAGATTTAATATCAAATGACGTAATTCAGTCATTCAATTTAACTGTTATCATTCAGTAACCATTCCCAAATAATTAAATACGAGTCGAGCAAAAAATGTAGAAAGAAATTACCCCAGCTTTTAGTCCTGCAGCTGTAGTCCCAGCACCACCATGATGAACCTGCATGATGTATTCCCAGTCCCAGTGAGCGCATCAGCATCTAGAAAATGCTAACCCGTCTACTATATGAACATATATGTAAAACTTCAAAAATCAATATGCAGCAGCCATGTATTTCATTTATAATCAAGGAAGCGATATTTCTTTTTCACTATTTTCTTCCTCTACTAAAAAAAATATATAGATAATCTAAAGGTAGCTTTGAACTCACCACAGCTGAACACTGGGGAAACAACCAGTCATGAGGGCAATCCACAAGAAGGAAAACATTATCAGGAATCTCTGTATCTGCAATCCAAACAGAAGTTCTTCAGAAAAATACCTATAGAGTGCTGTTTCATTCCCTCGCTATATGAGAGTTTGATTTTCAATTATGATAAAAGACTTTCAATGATAGCAAGAAGCAACAAGAGGCAGAAAGATGAAAAAAAAAGGAAGAAAAAAATACTTACAATCACCAAGATCTCCCCACCCTCGGTCAATTATTCCTCTCTGTCCTGAATTCTTTAATGCTTCCAAAATGATATCAGTAGTTTTCTTTGAATCCTCAAGCGGCTTACAAAGCAAATAAACATCAGTATCAATAAATGTTCCAATCAAAAAATTTCAAAGGGTACACACTAAGATATACATCTTTCTGTCTAATGAAATCACAAATCGTTGCATTTAACGAGTGCAACATAGGATCGGATTAATTATAGCTAAAAGCTGCAAAAGGGGCATTTAACTGCAGGCTTCCTCTAGTCATTTGTTATTAAAGCAAATTTATTCATGCTTTTATTTTCTATCATTCAACACCGACGAACCTAATCATTCAAACATCACAAAATTGAGATTCAAATCTTAAGAACAAAATGAATGACAATATGCAGCAAGATATGCCAAATACAAAAGAGATTAACAATTGTCAAGAAACAAGATTGTATTAGGACATCAACATTGTCACATTCTTCTTTCCTTTTTCGTGTGATTTCGGGGGCAAGGGTCGGAATTACTATTTCACTCAATCATTACAGGAATGTGAAGAAAGACTGCTTACAAAATCATAAGATATCGAAATGAAAAACTGTGAATATACAAGTTTAAATGAGAATAACAAAGAGTTGACACTCATACCATGCTCCCAAATCCAATATAAATAGGTTCAGGTCCCTTCTGGATCCACTGAGTAAATTCTTCAGGAGGTTGATATTTTGGCCCAAGGTTTAGAAAACAATAACCAACAACATCAACCAGAGGGCCCCAATCTGCACATCACTTAAATGCAATTAGTCCTTCAATAAGGCTTTGGTTAAAAAAGAAAAAAAAGCATCAATGAAAACAAATTTTTTGTGCGTATTTAGTTCACAGTACTGTAGAGGACCCGACTATAGTAAATAAGAAAAAGAAGCTAGAATCTTGTTCATAGTAGTGTCTAGTGCCACCAATTATTGCTTATTAATCACGTGGTTTATGAAGATAAAAGATTGTTAGTAACATGCAAAGTTGAACTTGCATCCATGATGACATTAACCAATATGAACTTATTTAGAACGTAAAGATCATTAAATAAATCAAAAAATGTCAAGCACCTAAATGATGTACTTGCCTTCTGGCTTGGACACAACATGGGAACTCCACATATAGCCTGTTGGCAGATGAGATATTGACCCATGATAAGTGCTGAAGTATGCAATAGGGGGAAGCTTCAGCTTCTTTTTCCTAAAGTCATTAATATACCCTCTTATGCCCCACCATATTAGTAAATCCACAAGAATGTACGAAAGCTGGATCAACAAAGAAATATTATAGAGAATATTTCGTCTATGAAATCCATATAAAGATTTATATTGAAATTGCAAAAGTAAAAAAAGTCTGCAGACAACTTAAAACATACCCAGTATCCTGCACTTTGAGGTACACGTGCGAACGGGTGAGGAAATGCATATGTGGGCCTGCCTATTGAATACATGTGTAAGATTTATTTTTTCTCTTTTCAGCTAAAGAGTATGCATCAGTATATACCAGTAAAAGGCCAAATTAATAAAGCATATATTCCGAACTCTAGAAATAGATTTATCTACAGAAACCTTTTGGTTCAATTTTATTGAGCCAAAAACCACTCTTTGAAACATCAAATACTGCTGAAATGGTTATTTTTATAAGTTCACATTTTTTATCCTTCCTCGAGAGGAAATGTAGAGACATAATTTTTATTTTTATTTTTAAAGAAACTTAATTCTTATATCAGACAATTTTCTGATACGAGATATCCATCCTAGTCACTATGAGCGTATTTGCCCAATTGACACATCTGAGGGAATCAATGTTGGACTTATTGGATCCTTAGCAAATATTAGTTCAATTACTTAGAAGGGTAAGTAAGACAGAGAACTGAGAAACATAAACAGAAATGAACATCTAAACTCACGTCCAAGGCATCGTGAAGAAGATGTGCAAGGGTACACCAAGAGATTCAGCAACATGTGCATGTCCTGGCAACAATTACGAAACATTTGAAGTGAAACACAAATGCTTCCAAACCACAACAAACAAAGTCTTATTCCCAATAAATTTGGGGGGCTACATAAATCTGTTTTCGCCATTCCAATCAGTTTATCACTACATCCACTCAAAGATGCAACTGAGCGACCGTATTGAAGTATTTGATGAGTTAAGTTTTCAAAAGCTACCATTAAAAATTTAAAATCCAAATTTCCTCTTAATTTGGTTCTCAACTGTAAATTGCTAAATGCTGATTAATGGTTATACTAAAAGATTTAAATTCCATCAAAACATAGACATTTTACAATAATCATTTACCAAAATTTTGAAAAGTTTTAAAGGAGTAACATTAAAATAACTAACCATATGCAGGAGGGTTTGCAATAATTGCTTGAGCCCTGAATGGTTCACCATTTTCTACATCAGGTTCTGTGCAAGCTGGAAGGAGAGATTCAATAATGGCTTTTATTTGCTTTCTTTGTACAGATATTTCTCCTGGCGCTGATGGTATAAGACCTTTATTTCTGGCCATATCTACAATTACAAAAAAATCACTCAAAGAAGTGCCCCATCATTGATGAATTGATTCTATTATTTAAATTTTAGAAGTTAAATGAGAAATTAACAGCTGCAGTACTAGAGGAAATATAAAACTAACCGTCAACTAGATAAAGACTACTTAGTCATACATTGAAATGTTGAATAACATCCATATATATCATTGACTTGAACAATAAAAATATAGTTTGCCACATCTAAATGAAGCTATGAACTAGATAGCGACACTAGATAAAACAATAGGAGGGAATATTGTTCCTCCTGTGGTGGGGTGGAGGGGCAAACAATAATATATAATGGAAAAAAGAGAGACAGGATACTTGCATTCTATACTTAGGATCCCAAGGTCACAGAATACACATAAGAATCCTAATGAGACTAAATGAGAGTCATACTAATGCCCCAGTAGATCTACTACAGTTCATATAGTGACGACAGGTATGCATATGCACGTTAAGGATCCCTTACATCCAGCCAAAACCCGAGGGTCGCCACCAAGTGGGTAAAAATATACCCCAGCTGACTTCACAAATTCACGGAAGTTAGCATGAGTTGCCAGCCTAACACGATGGCCATATTCCTGTAGCCAAGGATATTATAGGTTAAAATCAAGATTGAATTATTTACAATGCATAAAACGCTATTTTCCAAATAAAATGCCAGGAATGCACTGCATTAATGTTTAGAGCTGAATATTAAACAGGGTGCAATGTAATATGGAATCTATTTTGTCAAGCTCGTCACACGATAACATGAAAAGGAAGCAGACATTTAAATACAGTGAAATGAAGATTACTACTGCAATGTTTCCTGATTTACAAGGGTAATTAGCAAAAATATAGCATCTTTTCAGCCACCTCTACCCTATCAAAATTGAGTGGTTTTTATTAACTTAATAAGCCAATTCATCTAAAAGCTTAACTATTAGAGTGAAGATAAATTTATTTATTTATGATTTATGTTCAACACGCCCCTTCTCGTCAAAGACCTATATCGTGGAATTTCAAAAGTTGGTGGCTGCTAGACTTTCACCGAAGACATTGGTCTTTGCTAACATGTTAAACCATCTCATGCTCATCTAAAAGCTCATGTGGTCAGAGAGATACTTTATTTATTTTTGATCTTCAACAGAACCTTTCTGCAACCAAAAAATTCCCAGAAGAGATCAACTCTAATTCCACATAAGATATAACCTTTTTCTCTATTAACTTGATACTTGAAGTTCTAGATGACTAAACCCTATATGAAGATACTTCACTCCTAGTTACCTCATTCTTTTGATGCCTAGAATACTGGTTTTGAATCTCACAGAATCTCGAGTCATGTTAATGTCAATCGCATAAGTAATATAGGATTTTAGCCGGAGAAAAAGTAACAAGGTTGTGTGGCTGTGATGCCAGCCCAGCCCACTTTAGGCAATGATGATATGGCCTTCGACCTATTCCTAATACCCTTAATCGGCTGAAATGAGCCCAGTGAAACCAAAGCCAAATTGTTTGGCTGAAACGTTTTTAGTTGTGCCTTATTTGTTGAAAGTGCTAGTTTCTTTGAGCCGTTGGATGGGCTGCTACCAATCTCGATGCCTTGATATTTTGGAAGTGATTCGAATGGTTTTCTAATTTTCATTCTTTCCTTTCTGTTTTTCTCGAGAGCTTCTGGAGACTTTTGTGTTCTTTCATCATTCGTCTTCTTCTTTTGTGAGGATCTCTTGAATCTGTTTCTTGAGTGTGATTTCTATGTGAAATTAAGAGTAAGAAAGGTAACAGTTGGTAGCGTCAAGTTCTTCTGGCTCATAGAAGAAACTTCATGTTTTACTGTGGATCATGAGGGATCTTGGGTGGATCTGAGTTTCACCGTGTTGAATAATATGGGTACCTTGTTCTGAGTCTTCGATCTGTGATATCTTGGTGTTCAATGGTCTATTTAGAAATAAACATTTGTAATAGGGTTTTTCGAGTTTTAGATCTGTAATTCTTTTGTTCATAAGTTTGTATAACATTGGTATCAAAGCCTCTCTAGGCTGTTTTTGAGTCTTCGATCAAGTTTTGGAGGCTCGAAAATTAATTTTTAGTCTTTAATCTTTGATCGCCTGAAAATCTGGAAAATCTGGAAACCCTAGTTTTGATTTTCTTTCGATTTGGGGTTTTGTGAGTATTGATTTGGAGTATTGGTTTAAAGAGGTATTTGGTGTACGTGATTTCTTGTTTTGTGATCTCCTTTGTAGTTATATGGTGGAACATCACCCCTCTGTCGTAACCTTCGATTTTATCTACTGCACTGTGGTTTATCTTTTGGTGGTTAACCTTGGAATACCCTCTGGTTTGCAATTTCTTACACTGAACTTCCCCACCACTGTGTCTGCACATATATATTCCTGTTGTGCATTTTTTTGTGTAATCATCTTGAGTGATCAAATTGTGCCTTGACCTGAGAACGAGAGTCTCGCAGAATACTGGTGAATTTGATCATCCTTGGGGTGACTGCATCTTTGGTATCCCTCGTTCCGTTTCTTTGATATATTGCTCCAACCTGTTTTTTTTTTGCTTTCTTGATTTTGAATTGTGTTAATTGCTTTGAATTCTTTTGTAAATTTAGAATAACTGTGATATTTGATTATTGCTTAATTCTCTGTGACCTATTTTCCTTTTATCTGTTTTGTGTAGATCAATCTACTTTTTTTTAAGTGTATGTTTTGCTAGAAAACCATTACCGGAGGGGTGAAGCGGATGAAGGAACACTTAGCATGTACTCACAAGAATGTAGCCCCATGTCCTGGAGTTCCTACGGATGTTAAACAAGAGATTGCGGAGTATATGAATGCTGGAAACATGAAAAGACAACTATCACAACAACAATTTGAAGATATGGTCGAGCTTGGTTCTTATTATGAGAAGAATGATAAAGAAAAAAATTCTTTTAGAGGTATTAGAGGACCAATGGATAGGTTTGTGTTAAACATTGGTGATGATGATGAGACACATCCAAAGATGAATGCAGCGAAGATGAAAGAGATGCGAAATAGCGTCTGTTTAGATGTTGGCAGATTCTTCTTTGAAAATGCAATACCTTTCAATACGGTTGAATCTCCTTCATTTATCAGCACGTGTCGGGCTCTTGGTTTATACGGTAGAGGTTTTCAGCCCCCTACAATTTACAAACTCCGAACATGGATTCTTAAAGAGGAAGAGGAGTCGACGAGGAAAATAGTTGAAGATGTAAAGGCGACATGGACTACAACTGGAGTTTCTATATTATCTGACGAGTGGTCTGACATGAGAAATATAAACTTGATCAATTTTCTTGTGAATAATCCACATGGAACGGTGTTTCTTAAATCTATTGATGCTTCTGATGCAATTAAAGATGCAGATCTCATGTTCAAATTATTAGACGAGGTTGTTCAAGAAGTTGGTGAAGAAAATGTTGTTCAAGTTGTGACCGATAATGCAAGTGCATACAAAGCATTCAAATTATATTGGACTCCTTGTGCTGCACATTGCATCGACTTAATGCTTGAAAAACTTGGGGAGTTGCCACAACACAAACATGCATTGATTAAGGCTAAAAAAATCAGTAATTTTATTTATAATCATCAATGGGTGTTGGCATTAATGAGAAAAATGGCAAAGAAGGAAATAGTTCGACCGGGTGCTACGAGATTTGCTACAGCCTACTTGAATTTGCATAGGATCTATAAGTTGAGAAACTCACTACGAGCTATGTTCACTTCGAATGAGTGGATAAATTCTCCTTGGGCTAGGAAAGCGGAAGGGAAACAGGTTAGGGGAATCATTTTGAAGGATAAATTTTTTTGGCTAAGTGTTGCATATGCTTTGAAGACCACAAATCCCCTAGTTGGTGTTTTAAGACTTGTTGATTATGAACAAATGCTAGCAATGAGATTTATTTATGGAGCCATGGATAATGCAAAGGAACAAATAGCGAAAAATTTAGGTGAAGATGAAGCGGCGTACGAAGAAATTTGGAATATCATAGATGAGAAGTGGGAGTTTCAATTGCATCGAGACCTACATGCTGCTACTTATTATTTGAATCCTCGTTGTCAATATGCTGATAATTTTTTTAGGCATTCTGAAGTTATGGCGGGTTTGTATAATTGCATTGTGAGACTCATTTCTGATCCAACTGAAAGGGAGAGCAGATCTTCGGTTAGACCAATTTGTTGAAAAATGGAATTTCTTTGGTCTCGAACCAGCAAAATTAACTTTCACTAAGCGGTCTCCTGGTATGTATTAAATTATTAATATATAATTATATACACAATTTGAATTTTATTTACAATATATTCCTTTATTTTTTAAATTTGATTAGCCTATACTTAATAGTTGCAAAGTTGCATGTAACATTTTTTTCTTAATTTTGATCCAGTTGCTTGGTGGACTCAATTTGGCGTTGGTACTCCAGAACTAACCAAGTTTGCAACGAGAGTTTTAAGTCTTGCTTGCTCATCTTCCGCATGTGAACGCAATTGGAGTACATTTGATTTAGTGTATACTAAGAGAAGGAATCGTTTGACAACAAAGAGATTGAATACTTTGGTTTACATTAATTATAACAAGAAGCTCAAAGATCGACATGGCGATTGAAGTCACTTAAAGAGGGTGAAGATCCTTTGATTCTGAAGGATGTTCCATCCGATGATGAATGGATTGCAAATCACGATATTGGAGCTCCATCAAACACATGCGATGTAAATGATGACGACCCGAGTCTAAATTTTATGATTGAAAGTTCTACTCATACACAAAGTCAACCTATTATGAAAAAAACTTATTCACGAAAAGGTATTCATACTTTTATAATTCAAATTTCTTTTTTTTTAATGAAATTATATTAACACATTGTTTTTTATTGAATTTACAGGGAAGGAGAAAGTCACATTGCAATTGGCGAATGAGGAAGATGATTTTGTAGAAATTGAAAGTAGCGAAGAGGAAAATGATGGGGAAATTAGATATGATGATTGTGAAGAATATTATAAATTGTATATAATAAACTTGTTTCTATTACAAAGTAAAAGACCCTATTTATAGGGTTACAAATAACTGTAAAAGGAAATAAATATAAAAGGAAATATTATGCAATCTACTACTAAGGAAAGTAATCATACACTAAAAGGAAATATTATAATTGCAATCTTTGACGATCTCTGGAATCTTATTCAATATCCTTGACATCCCCCCTCAAATTGATGCTGGTAAAATCATTAATTTGTAATCATGAATTGACGACGATGACAATACTTGTGCCCACGAAGAAGAAATTCAAATCAAAGCAACCAACGACGAAAAGTACTGACGACGAGAGACCAAGGACAACAAAGAACCACTTCAAAACCACTTCAAGAACACTCCAAAGAAACAACGAGAACAAAAACAAACCAACTTTTCAATCCCATCAACTGGGCCAAACTGCAAACCAAATTTCCAAATGAACTAAACCAAATTCCAGATGAACTGGACATATACTAAACCAAATTCCAGATGAACTGGACCAAATTCCAGATGAACTGGACATACTAAACCAAATTTCAGATGAACTGAACCAAATTCCAGATGAACTGGACATAATAAACCAAATTCCAGATGAACTGGACCAAATTCTAGATGAACTGGACATACTAAACCAAATTTCAGATGAACTGAACCAAATTCCAGATGAACTGGACATAATAAACCAAATTCCAGATGAACTGGACCAAATTCCAGATGAACTGGACATACTAAACCAAATTTCAGATGAACTGAACCAAATTCCAGATGAACTGGACATAATAAACCAAATTCCAGATGAACTGGACATACTAAACCAAATTCCAGATGAACTGGACATAATAAACCAAATTCCAGATGAACTGGACATACTAAACCAAATTCCAGATGAACTGGACCAAATTCCAGATGAACTGGACCAAATTCCAGATTACCAAAAGCTGAAGAAACTTCAAACAAACTACAGATTACCAAAAGCTGAAGAAACTCCAAACAAACTGCAGAAACTGAGTTGTGGCCACCCGAATGTGATGTGACTTTGTAAGAATACATCCGAAAAGAAAAAAAAAAAGAAAAACAACATTGGTAGCCGGACGAGCGGCTCAAGGCTGCTCGCCGGAATCGAAATTCAAATGTTAATTTGTTTAGGATCGAAATGGTTCTGATACCATGTGAAGAATATTATAAATTGTATATAATAAACTTGTTTCTATTACAAAGTAAAAGACCCTATTTATATGGTTACAAATAACTGTAAAAGGAAATAAATATAAAAGGAAATATTATGCAATCTACTACTAAGGAAAGTAATCATACACTAAAAGGAAATATTATAATTGCAATCTTTGACGATAGCGCAGCAGACTTTTAGGCCTTTTTTAGTTTAAATTGCTTCTTTTTTTCCATTGCAAATGAAGTGATTGCTAACTTTTGTAATTTTTTTTTTTTTGCTAAACATCTTCTTTTTTTAGATGGACTATATCTCTATATGCTAATGGCTATATATTCTATTTACTATATGCTCCAATTTTGATTTTTTGTATTATTTTATAATTTTTTCACTTAGATTTTGTTTTTTGAGAGGCTTACGCCTCAAACCACCTCGAGGCTTATGTCTCGCCTCATAAAGAAAAAACGCCTCAGTACTTAGTTCCGCCTTTTTAAACCTTGGCTGTCATAGTTTTATAGTTTTGAAATACTTTATGTTATTTCTGAATAATAAAAATATGACAAATACTTTTGAATTTGGTGTTTTTGATGAAAAAGAGGATTTTCCCATTTGGCAACAAAAGATGAAAGGTGTTTTATTTCAACAAAAGATTGCTAAAGCAATAACACAAAGTTTTCTTGAAACTATGACAACTCATCAAATAACTGAAACTGATGAACTTACTTACACTTCTATTATTCTACATTTGTCCGATCGAGTTTTGAGGAAAGTAGGAAAGCAAGAAAATGCTAAGGCCTTATGGGATGAGTTAGAGAAACTTTATCTTGTTAAGTCCTTACCCAATAAATTGTTCCTGTTAGAGAGGTTTTTAAGCTTTAGGTTAGACACCTCTAATGATATAGAAGACAATCTTAATACCTTCAATAAATTGGTTCAAGATATCACCAATGTTGGTGATAAAGTTTCTCATGAGTATAATGTTGTTGTGTTATTGTATGCCATTCCTGACACCTATAGAGAGGTGAAGGCTGCCATAAGATATGGCAGAGATACCCTTACACCTGAGATAGTTATAAACTTTTTGAGGAGTAGAGAGCTAGAACTCATGTCTGAAAGGGAGAATGGGGGGCGTGAGACTCTGTTTGTTATGGGAAGGACCCAGACATGTTTAGTGGAAACCAAGAAGGCTTTAATAATCAAGGAAACAATAATAAGAAGAAGTTTAAAAGTAGGGGCAAGTCTAAGATTAGGAATGAGGAATGCTATGGGAGTGGGAAAACTTGACATTTTATAAAAGATTGCTATAAGAAGAAAAATGAACATAAAGGAAAACGAATTGATGAAGGAAATGTAGTGGAACCTAATGATTCTAATACTATTGATGTCTATGTGGTGACTGAACCTTCACTTGACCGTGATTTTGCCGATGTTGTTAATGAAGGGAATCAGATCCAAGAATGGATCTTAGATTCTGATTTCACTTTCCACATGTCTCCTAAAAGGAGTTGGTTTGACTCCTTTTAAGGAGATTAATGGTGGAGAGGTGGTCATGGGTAACAACATTGCCCGCAGAGTTGAAGGCATTAGGGATGTGATGTTGAAATTTGAAAACGGATATATCTTTAACTTAGAAAGGGTAAGATATGTTCCTGAATTGACCAGGAACCTGATTTCAATAGGAGACTTGGATGATTTAGGCTTGCAAGGTAAGGTAGGTGATTAGATGATCACTTGTGATGTTTAAAGGTGTTAAGAGAAATGAGATTTATGTAGTTAAGACTAGTGTTGTAGTTGATTACATGGCCGAGTCTTCAAATGCTGAAGTTGATGCCACTCTAAAGTGGCACAAGAGATTAGCTCGTGTTGGTGAGAAAGGCCTACATATCCTTTATAAAAGGGGTGTTTTTGGGAAGGACTCTATTTCTAGGGTTCCCTTTTGTGAAAACTGCACTTTAGGAAGCAGCACAGATTGCATTTTAATACTGAAAAGCACAAATCTACCTGTCCTTGAATATATACATTCTAATTTATGGGAGCCTTCATCCACTATCTCTCAAGGAGGAAATAAATACTTTCTTTCTTTGATTGATGACTAGTCTAGGAAGGTTAGAGTTTACATGTTGAAACACAAATCTGAAACTTTTGGGAAGTTTAAAAATTGAAAAATGTTAATAGAAAATCAATCTGGAAAGAAAATAAAGACACTTAGGATTGACAATGGTGCTGAGTTTGATCAGTTTTGTATTGAGAATGGAATTAGGAGACATAAAATAGCTCCTTATACCCCTTAGCAGAATGGATTAGCTGAGAGGATGAATAGAACTTTGTTAGATAAGGTGGGGTGCATGCTGGTTGGTTCAGGTGTACCTAAAACCTTATGAGGGGAAGCCTTGATGACATCCACTTACATTGTTAATAGAACCCTTTCAAGTGCTCTAGGTGAAAAGGCACCCGAAGAAAAATGGTATGGAACACTCCCGACTATTCACATATAAGATTTTTTGGATGTGCTGCCTATTCTCATCAGAATTTAGGAAAATTAGAACTTAGGGCCCAGAAATGTGTTTTCTTGGGTTATCCTGATGGGGTTAAAGGTTATAGGCTTTGGAATAGAGAGTCTAGTGGTTTTAAGATCATCACTAGTAGGGATTACTTTTGATGAGTTAAACATGTTTTGTTTGAAAGGTAATGAGTCTAATAAACAACTTGAAGGGAAATAAAGGGATAAAATCAAGCTGCAGGTGGAGCTTGGTATGCCATCTCAATCTGTTGATTCTGAACAAATTGATGCTGAACTTGAGGATCCTGATTTGTTAGATGTTAGATAAGAGAATGAGGTTCAAGAGAATTTAGAATAGCAAGTGAGTGATGCCAGTGATTATCAATTGACTAGAGATAGAGTTATAAGAGATATTGGAAAGCCTGTTAGGTATAGAGATTACCTATCTTTGACATTGCTTCCATATCAAGACCTGGTTTTTAGAGAGCCAAAAACTTATGAAGAGGCTATTTCCAGCCAACAATCTAAGGAATGATGGATTGCTATGAATGATGAAATGAACTCCTTGATTAAAAATGAAACCTGGACTTTAGTTTCTAAACCTGCAGGTAAATCCTTTATTGATTGCAAGTGGATCTTTAATATTAAGGAGGGTAATACTGAGAAGATGCTTATAAGATTTTAGACTAAACTTGTTGCTAAAGGCTTTACACAAAAAGAAGGTATAGATTACGATGAAATCTTCTCTCCAGTGATTAAGTATACTACTATTAGAGTTATGTTAGCTCTTGTTGCTCTTTATAATATTGAACTTGAACAAATTGATTTAAAAACTGTATTTTTACATGGTGATCTTGATAAAGTGATTTATATGAAACAGTACCTGGTTTTATTGATAAATCTAAAACTAAACATGTGTGTTTGTTAAAAAAAATCTTTGTATGGTTTGAAGCAATCTCCAAGACAATGGTATAAAAGATTTGATACTTATGTTTCTTCTGTTGATTTTATAAGAAGTGAGTTTGATCATTGTTTGTACTTTAAAAGAGACGATGCAAATGACATTACTGCTTTTATACTCTTATATGTGGATGATATGCTTTTAATTGAACATAACATGTACGTTATTAATGAAATTAAAAGATCTTTGAGTGGTGAATTTGAAATGAAAGATATTGGACAAGCCAAAAAAAATTTAGGCATGGAAATAACTAGAAAAATGTATGACAGACTACTGTTTATGTTGAAAAATTGGTAACTAGATTTGCTATGCATAATTCTATGTATGTCTCTGTTTCTTTGGCCTGTCATTTTAAATTGAGTAAGGATTAATCTCCTATAAATGAATCGATATTAAACAAATGGAAAAGATACCTTATGCTAATGTTGTAGGATCTGTGATGTATACCATGGTTTGTACTAGGCCCGATATGGCTCATTCTATAAGTACCCTTAGCAGATTCATGGCTAATCCTGATTTAAAACATTGGACTCCTTTTAAAATGGTTGTTGAGTTATTTGAAAGGTTCTTCACACTTAGAATTGTGTTTTAGTGCCTATAATGATGGTGTAGTGCTTAAAGGTTTTGTGGATTCTGACTTTATTACTAATATTGACAATAGAAAGTCTACTACAGCTTATATGTTTACCTTATTTGGGACGTGTATCAATTGGAAATCCCAACTTCGACCTGTTGTAGCTTTATCTACTACTGAGGCTGAATATGTTGCTGCAACTGAGGCAATAAAAGAAGTTTTGTGGCTTAAAGGGTTATTGTCTGAAATTAATGAATTGTTTAATCCTGTTGCATTATATTTTGACAATCAAAGTGCTATACATTTGTGCAAAAACCCAGTTTATCATGAAATAACTAAACATATTGATGTTAAGTTGCATTTTGTAAAAGATATTGTTTGTAAAGATGTTTTACTTCTTGAGAAAATTGCTACCCAATTTAATTTTGCTGATATGGGTACAAAGGTATTACCTCTAACCAAGTTTAAGTCTTGTTTGCAAATGTTGAAAATTGATACTAGGTAATTTGATTGTGCAAGAACTAATCCTAAGTTTGATGCTATGAAGAGTGATCAATGGAAGTTGTTGCATCCTCTTATGGATTGTATTAAGCTGCCTGATTAACTACTGGCATCAAAGTGGAGATTGTGTGGCTGTGATGCCAGCCCGGCCCACTTTAGGCAATGATGATATGGCCTTCGGCCCATTCCTAATACCCTTAATCAGCTGAAGTGAGCCCAGTGAAACCAAGGCCCAATACTCGGTCCAGTAAGGAGAAAACGTGTTTGGCTGAAACGTTTTTAATTGTTCCTTATTTGTTGAAGGCGTTAGTTTCTCTGAGCCGTTGGATGGGTTGCTACCAATCTCGATGCCTTGATATTTTGGAAGTGATTCGAATGGTTTTCTAATTTTCATTCTTTCCTTTCTGTTTTTCTCGAGAGCTTCTGGAAAGTTCTGTGTTCTCTCATCCTTCGTCTTCTTCTGTGAGGATCTCTTGAATCTATTTCTTGAGTATGATTTATGTGTGAAATTAAGAGTAAGAAAGGTGTGTTGTTGGTAGCGTCAAGTTCTTCTGGTTAATAAAAGAAACTTCACGTTTTACTATGGAACATGAGGGATCTTGGATGGGTTTGGGTTTCACTGTGTTGAATAATATGGGTACCTTGTTCTGAGCCTTCAATATCTTGGTGTTCAGTGGTCTATTTGGAGATAAACATTTGTAACAGGGTGGTTTTTCGAGTTTTAGATCTGTAATTCTTTTGTTCATAAGTTTGTATAACAAAGGCAAATGGGAAGCTAATGATAATGATAATGCGAAACCGCATAAAACTATCATCAATTTGTGCACTCGTGCAAGTTTGAATTTAATTTACGTACTTGAAGTCTCCTTGCCACAGCCAGAAAGGGCTGAACATCTCCTCTTGTTCCAACTACAAGCACAGCGATGTTCAATTTTGGAATTGATCTGTTCAGATCAGTTGTGGACCTTGTGATGTAATCAGTACTTGGAGGAACTCCTTCAACCGAGTGAAGCTCTATGAATTCAGAAGCAACAGGTGTACTCTTAGTGAGGTCAACCTCCACTGTTCCACTCTTTCCTTTTTTCACATATAAGCTGAAAAACCAAGTAATTACCAGAGGAAGAGTTCGTGGGCCGGGCTTGGATACGAGCCTTTGGTTTCGAATTGTTAAAGCACGAAGCTCCTTTGGAAATTGAAGAGAGAACAATCGGGAAAGCTTTGTTGATGAATGCACTGATGATGAAGAGGATACGGCGACGTTTCTGGGGACTGCAGCCGCCGCTACTGAAATCGCCATTGTTTTCAACTGAATGTGAGAGAATCTAGGAACTGGGAGATAATATCAATATGCAGGGCGATTTGTACAAGCGAAGAGAGACTCGGAATAGGGCCGTGTTTGGATAACAGAATTGTAGGTTGCAAATAGGAATCGGCTCATTAAAGGGGTTTATGTTTGGAATTAGGCATGTGTAAAAATACTTGTATAGTAAAAAACCAATCTTCGAAGGACTATGGTCCTGGGCCGGAAAACAAAAAGTCATCCGTATCAAATGATACGTAAATTATTAATTAGTGCTTCTTTACTATTTTAACGGACGAAAATATCTTAATGGTAGAGCATAACCTTGCCAAGAAGAGTTGATCAAAGTCTTGGCACAGGCAATCTTGAAACATACAATGAGCGCCTAAGAAATTGTGCGATGATCTTTAGAGATTGACAACTTCTTTATGGCGAGGAGAGCTCGAAAAAGTTGTGTAAGACGAAGAACAAATGTGACATTGGTTTTCGTTTAATTAAGCACTTCTTGAAAAAGAATCCTTACGAATAATCGTAGCACTAGATTTATTAAGTGTCAAAATACTCTAAGAAGTCCCTTTATGAACGCTACTTGCAAAGGTGATAGCTCATATTTATGGTGTAGTATCATTGGGGATGCGAATTATTCCAAAAGGGCTTGAGGTGGCAAGTTTCGGATGGTAAAAATACTACGATTTTTCATCTTGCGACTTCCTTATTTTTCTCAAGCCTATTACTCCATACTATGGAGATTGTTCTCCTTGGTATGGTTTATCTTCAAAGCCCGAGGGATATTGAAATCGAATAGCACATTAAGAAGTGCTTTGTACCATTGGATAGTGAGATTATTTTACTTGTCTTGTGGAAACGGGGCCTTGATGACACTCCGATGTGAAATCTGGATATTGATTGGCTTTTTCTCTTCAAAACAGCCCAGCACAGGCTTGGCAATATCTTAAGACCGAGGAGTTGGAGCTGCCGGCACAGTAAAAACATTGTTATTTTAGGAGGAACCAGACATGAACCCTCATTACTCAACATTCAACTGCATATATTTGCCGAATAAACAATTTAACACTTTTCTTTAAAATCATCATGAAAATTACAACTGCAGATGAAGAAAGAATTTCCCGCCAAGGGGAAAAAAAAAAAAAAAAAAACCAAAATCTTCTATTGTTTCACTATCTTTTACTGTAAACGAGTGTGAGACATTAATGAAAAGAAAGACAATATTGCATAAATACAAACCGAAAAAACAAATCAAGTAATAGGTAACTATGTTCTGTCTAATAATGTGCTGTCTGAAAACACACCTAAGATCCACAAGGTAGGCAACACAATCTTCCAATCTGAGAGAAAAGCCACTGCAGTGGATTTGGATCGTCATTTTTTTCCGAAGAAGATACTTGTAATGGTACTCCAGGAGGTAGATGCCTGTGGAATGCATCGACTGCAGCTCCAACACCATCCTCATTCTCAATTAACACTGCTATTTCCATTGCTCGAGATTTCACCTGCCAGGAAATGTTCACAATATTAATCTAGCGAGGCAATAACTTTTGGTTTTTCTTATTAGGGAACACAGTCCCAATTTTATACAGGCACGAGATAAATGGGAATCGGATATACCTCTGGCTGGAGCATGAACTTTATTGCTTCTGATAGTGTGTCAACACTGAGCTGAGATATAGGAATTGGAGTAGGTCCCAGCCCCCTCTGATGAATTCTCTCGCCCCAGAAAAACTGATCTCCAAAGAATGGAACTATAGTTGTTGGACACTGCATTGAATAAAGTGGACCTAGATTTAATATCAAATGACGTAATTCAGTCATTCAATTTAACTGTTATCATTCAGTAACCATTCCCAAATAATTAAATACGAGTCGAGCAAAAAATGTAGAAAGAAATTACCCCAGCTTTTAGTCCTGCAGCTGTAGTCCCAGCACCACCATGATGAACCTGCACGATTGTATTCCCAATCCAAGTGAGAGCATCAGAATCTAGAAAATGATAACCCGTCTACTATATGAACATATACGTAAAACTTCCAAAATCAATATGCAGCAGCCATTTATTTCATTTATAATCAAGGAAGCGATATTTCTCTTTCACTATTTTCTTCCTCTACTAAAAAAAAATATAAAAAATACATAATCTAAAGGTAGCTTTGAACTCACCACAGCTGAACACTGGGGAAACAACCAGTCATGAGGGCAATCCACAAGAAGGAAAACATTATCAGGAATCTCTGTATCTGCAATCCAAACAGAAGTTCTTCAGAAAAATACCTATAGAGTGGTGTTTCATTCCCTCGCTATATGAGAGTTTGATTTTCAATTATGATAAAAGACTTTCAATGATAGCAAGAAGCAACAAGAGGCAGAAAGATGAAAAAAAAAAAAAAGGAAGAAAAAAATACTTACGATCACCAAGATCTCCCCACCCTCGGTCAATTATTCCTCTCTGTCCTGTATTCTTTAATGCTTCCAAAATGATATCAGTAGTTTTCTTTGAATCCTCAAGCGGCTTACAAAGCAAATAAACATCAGTATCAATAAATGTTCCAATCAAAAAATCTCAAAGGGTACACACCAAGATATACATCTTTCTGTATAATGAAATCACAAATCATTACATTTAACAAGTGAAACATAGGATCGGATTAATTATAGCTAACAGCTGCAAAAATGGCATTTAACTGTAGGCTTCCTATAGTCATTTAATATTAAAGCAAAATTATTCATGGTTTTATTTTCTATCATTCAACACTGACGAACATAATCATTCGAACATCACCAAATTGAGATTCAAATCTTAAGAACAAAATGAATGACAATACACAGCAAGATATGCCAAATACAAAAGAGATTAACAATTGTCAAGAAACAAGATTGTATTAGGACATCAACATTGTCACATTCTTCCTTTTTCCGTGTGATTTCGGGGGCAAGGGTCTGAATTACTATTTCACTCAAATCATTACAGGAATGTGAAGAAAGACCGGTAACAAAATCATAAGATATCGAAATGAAAAACTGGGAATATACAAGTTTAAATGAGAATAACAAAGAGTTGACACTCATACCATGCTCCCAAATCCAATATAAATAGGTTCGGGTCCCTTCTGGATCCACTGAGTAAATTCTTCAGGAGGTTGATATTTTGACCCAAGGTTTAGAAAACAATAACCAACAACATCAACCAGAGGGCCCCAATCTGCACATCACTTAAATGCAATTAGTCCTTCAATAAAGCTTTGGTAAAAAAAAAAAAAGCATCAATGAAAACAATTTTTTTGTGCGTGTTTGGTTGCTATAGAGGACTCGACCATAGTAAATAAGAAAAAGAAGCTAGAATCTTGTTCATAGTAGTGTCTAGTGCCACCCATTATTGCTTATCAATCATGTGGTTTATGCAGATAAAAGATTGTTAGTAACATGCAAAGTTGAACTTGCATCCATGATGACATTAACCAATATGAACTTATTTAGAACGTAAAGATCATTAAATAAATCAAAAAATGTCAAGCACCTAAATGATGTACTTGCCTTCTGGCTTGGAAACAACATGGGAACTCCACATATAGCCTGTTGGCAGATGAGATATTGACCCATGATACGTGCTGAAGTATGCAATAGGGGGAAGCTTCAGCTTCTTTTTCCTAAAGTCATTAATATACCCTCTTATGCCCCACCATATTAGTAAATCCACAAGAATGTACGAAAGCTGGATCAACAAAGAAATATTATAGAGAATATTTCGTCTATGAAATCCATATAAAGATTTATATTGAAATTGCAAAAGTAAAAAAAGTCTGCAGACAACTTAAAACATACCCAGTATCCTGCACTTTGAGGTACACGTGCGAACGGGTGAGGAAATGCATATGTGGGCCTGCCTATTGAATACATGTGTAAGAATTTATTTTTTCTCTCTTCAGCTAAAGAGTATGCATCAGTATATACCAATAAAAGGCCAAATTAATAAAGCATCTATTCCGAACTCTAGAAATAAATTTATCTACAGAAACCTTTTGTGTCAATTTTATAGAGCCAAAAACCACCCTTTGAAACATCAATACTGCTGAAATGGTTATTTTTATAAGTTCACATTTTTTATCCATCCTCGAGAGGAAATGTAGACAAATAATTTTTATTTTTATTTTTAATGAAACTTAATTCTTATATCAGACAACTTAATATTAGTTCAATTACTTAGAAGGGTAAGTAAGACACAGAACTGAGAAACATAAACAGAAATGAATATCTAAACTCACGTCCAAGGCATCGTGAAGAAGATATGCAAGGGTACACCAAGAGATTCAGCAACATGTGCATGTCCTGGCAACAATTACAAAACATTTGAAGTGAAACACAAATGCTTCCAAACCACAACAAACAAAGTCTTATTCCCAATAAATTTGGGGCCGGCTACATAAATCTGTTTTCACCATTCCGATCAGTTTATCACTACATCCACTCAAAGATGCAACTGAGCAACCATATTGAAGTATTTGATGAGTTAAGTTTTCAAAAGCTACCATTAAAAATTTAAAATCCAAATTTCCTCTTAGAGGGTGTTTGGTGTAGATTAAAATCAGATTTTAAGTGGATTGTGATAGAAGTTTTTGAAATGTGTGGTTGAAAAGATGTAGGACCATGAAAGATGTGGCTGATATTGATTGTTTGACTTCAGATTAAAATCTGGCCCAAACAGGCTCTTAATTTGGTTCTCAACTGTAAATTGCTAAATGCTGATTAATGGTTATACTAAAAGATTTAAATTCCATCAAAACATAGACATTTTACAATAATCATTTACCAAAATTTTGAAAAGTTTTAAAGGAGTAACATTAAAATAACTAACCATATGCAGGAGGGTTTGCAATAATTGCTTGAGCCCTGAATGGTTCACCATTTTCTACATCAGGTTCTGTGCAAGCTGGAAGGAGAGATTCAATAATGGCTTTTATTTGCTTTCTTTGTACAGATATTTCTCCTGGCGCTGATGGTATAAGACCTTTATTTCTGGCCATATCTACAATTACAAAAAAATCACTCAAAGAATTGCCCCATCATTGATGAATTGATTCTATTAATTAAATTTTAGAAGTTAAATGAGAAATTAACAGCAGCAGTACTAGAGGAAATATAAAACTAACTGTCAACTAGATAAAGACTACTAAGTCATACACTGAAATGTTGAATAACATCCATATATATCATTGACTTGAACAATAAAAATATAGATTGCCACATCTAAATGAAGCTATGAACTAGATAGTGACACTAGATAAAACAACAGGAGGGAATATTGTTCCTCCTGTGGTGGGGTGGAGGGGAAAACAATAATATATAATGGAAAAAAGAGAGACAGGATACTTGCATTCTATACTTAGGATCCCAAGGTCACAGAATACACATAAGAATCCTAATGAGACTAAATGAGAGTCATACTAATGCCCCAGTAGATCTACTACAGTTCATATAGTGACGACAGGTATGCATATGCATGTTAAGGATCCCTTACATCCAGCCAAAACCCGAGGGTCGCCACCAAGTGGGTAAAAATATACCCCAGCTGACTTCACAAATTCACGGAAGTTAGCATGAGTTGCCAGCCTAACACGATGGCCATATTCCTGTAGCCAAGAATATTATAGGTTAAAATCAAGATTGAATTATTTACAATGCAGAAAACGCTATTTTCCAAATAAAATGCCAAGAATGCACTGCATTAATGTTTAGAGCTGAATATTAAACAGGGTGCAATGTAATATGGAATCTATTTTGTCAAGCTCGTCACACGAAAACATGAAAAGGAAGCAGACATTTAAATACAGTGAAATGAAGATTACTACTGCAATGTTTCCTGATTTACAGGGGTAATTAGCAAAAATATAGCATCTTTTCAGCCACCTCTACCCTATCAAAATTGAGTGGTTTTTATTAACTTAATAAGCCAATTCATCTAAAAGCTTAACTATTAGAGTGAAGATAAATTTATTTATTTATGATTTATGTTCAACACGCCCCTTCTCGTCAAAGACCTATATCGTGGAATTTCAAAAGTTGGTGGCTGCTAGACTTTCACCGAAGACATTGGTCTTTGCTAACATGTTAAACCATCTCATGCTCATCTAAAAGCTCATGTGGTCAGAGAGATACTTTATTTATTTTTGATCTTCAACAGAACCTTTCTGCGACCAAAAAAATTCCGAGAAGAGATCAACTCTAATTCCACATAAGATACAACCTTTTTTCTCTATTAACTTAATAGTTGAAGTTCTAGATGACTAAACCCTTTATGAAGATACTCCACTCTTAGTTACCTCATTCTTTTGATGCCTAGAATATTGGTTTTGAATCTCACAGAATCTCGAGTCATGGTAATGTCAATAGCATAAATAATATAGGATTTTAGCTGGAGAAAAAGTAGCAAGGCAAATGGGAGGCTAATGATGATTATAATGTGAAACCGCATAAAACTATCATCAATTTGTGCACTCATGCAAGTTTGAATTTAATTTACGTACTTGAAGTCTCCTTGCCATAGCCAGAAAGGGCTGAACATCTCCTCTTGTTCCAACTACAAGCACTGCGATGTTCAATTTTGGAATTGATCTGTTCAGATCAGTTGTGGACCTTGTGATGTAATCAGTACTTGGAGGAACTCCTTCAACCGAGTGAAGCTCTATGAATTCAGAAGCAACAGGTGTACTCTTAGTGAGGTCAACCTCCACTGTTCCATCATTTTGGATCTTCACTAACTCCACAATGAGCTTTTTCTGATTAGAATGACACAAAAAAGTGCAAGTACCAATCAGAACAAGGAAGGGGTGACCATAGGAACAATGGCACTCACTCAAAAGGATATATACATTCAGTCTGCAAAGCAAGCATATATCCAGAAAGTGACCCCGAAATTTTAGTCAGGATGAGAAGACACGAGGAGAAGTACAAGGCGTAATGACTTGTTCCCTCATCACAAAAAATTAAAATATGTAACACTAGATTAAACTATTCTCACAGTTTTTGTAGCTTCTCCTCTAATGCAACAGACACGCTACACGAGTAAGTTACAAAGCAAAAGGGCATCGAGCAAATTAAGCAGCAGCAGATATCCAAATAAGAAACATAGGTACACGGGGATGCGTAAATTATATAAGAAACATAGGTACACAGGGATTCGTAAATTATATCTGCCTTATGCAAACACAAAGTACTCAAACTTAAAAGTGTGGTAGGGAATGAATTTAAGCCAGTTATAAGATGCAGTTAGCTGCGAAATTCACCTTCTCACGTTCAGAGAGTCTATCAAATTTTAGGTCAATCCTTGGACTACCCCTTTTCTCAGTCATAGACCTTGAAAATGCGCCATCCTCATTTTCGAATAAGAGATTTCTGCGAGTGCTCACAGGTGCTGTGATGCAATGGTCCAAACCTTAAATAGAAACAATGCTTAAATAAGAAACATTTAAATCTCTAAGCATAAAGAAACAAAACAAATTCTCTCATCTACCTCACATTTTAGAGACTGTCTTCATCACGTAAGTTTGATCACTCAGATTCAGCCTCCGTTTGGCAAAATTTATAAATAATTTATAAATGGTCAAACTTCATTTTCAACCACACATTCCAATAGACCCACAAGTACTATCCACTCATCCATCACTCATTTCTATCCTTTATAAATTAAACTGTTTTTAAATTATTCCCAAACAGAGGCTCAGATGTGATTACCAATAGAAATGCATCTTCAAATTGCAGAGTAGTTTGAGAATATACCAAGCAAGCAACATAACACATTTGGCATAAAATGTGAACCGGATGACTGAACTAGTACGATCTTTCTTATAGGATAAATGCTAAATCATGTATAGATCAGGTTCAATCTTGAACGGTCATATCAGTAAAGGAAAATAAGTTGGTATCATCTTCCCCTTAAGACTGAAAAGAGAGCTCTTGCACCCTCTCTCTGCAAAAGAATTAGAAGCTAAAGAAAATAATTTAGTGAAAGATGAGTTTGTGTGGAAACAGTCTCACAGGACATAAAGCATGAGAGATGAAACATTGGGAGGAATAGGAGACCATGATTGCAATAACTAAACCTTAAGGCTACAACATTTCTCATAACAGATTGGGAACTTTAGGTTTTGCAATCAGGGGTGTGCTCTTTTCCCCGACTTCACATAGGAACAAATGAAACCCTTCTTATTTATGACATTCATTTTTCAATTAGTTGGAACAAACAAGCATGCATGCATAATTTCTTGCTTTTGAACTAAGGACACATAAATTAGTGTAAGGATTTATAAAATGATAGGCAGAGCTTCTCAGATTTTAGAGAAACAAGTGGTGATATATAACTATTTGGTTCTTCAACCTTTGGAAGGCTTGCAAGTTTCTCAAACTAAAAATATGAGAACTTAATAGTATTCACTTTCTAAATTTAAAGACGCTAGTATCGGTAAACGTTTCTTATGTTTCTGGGGGAACATCCAACATAAAATGATAAGACAGAACTTCCAGTCTTCTGAAAGTCCTTGAGACCTAATTGAAACCAAGATTTTTCACTAGATCAATGTCCAAACTTGCTCAAGGTTGAAATGAAGGTGTGAAAAACAACTTCAGACAGAAGCTTATGTTAGCGAAATTATCCATAGTGAAGAACTTTGATTATATCATTTTATATCAACCATCAAGACTGAACACAACGTGAATCGAGATCTACATAAATTGATTTTTACTTGCAAAGTTCGTATTCATATCAACAATTGGCAATGGTAGATTATAAGCACAAACCTCCTTTTGCCCGAGGCGATGGACTAACACTTGGATCTTTCCACCAAGAACGCTCTATGACAGATGAAGACTGCAAAATGAACCTCCTCTGGTAGTTTGCTTCAGGCGTAGAACACACTTCCGACTGCTCATCTGAAGGCCTATCATTTGGTTCATTAATAGTCACACCCGTCACTTCCATTAAACTTTCCTCCTTATCTTTTGCCCCATTTGACAAACCATTATTCAAACCATCTGGTGGAGGATCGTATTTATGAATCGATTCCTCATATCCATGAGTTTGGTCTAACCTCGCCCTATCTTCTGAATTTTTTGGCATTTTCTCCCTCCTATTATTCTCCATATCATCTAATAAGCTCTACGGCTCTAGTGTAATATAAATTCCTAACAAGCAGCCAAAATACTGAAATTCAACTTAAACCCTTACAGAGAACTCACCCCAATTATATATAGATCAAGATTCAGCAGAAAATGAGCACAGCAAGAAACAAATAATGCACACCAGATTTTCTGACCAAGATTGAGAACAAATTCTTGAATCCCGCAAAAACTTAGGCTGCAAATGCGAAGAACACAAGAAAATCATGCTTGATGCACATGGAAAAAGCCATTAAAAAACTTTAAAAAGTTTCAACTTTACACTTAACAAACCAACCAATACCGAAAACACCAAAGCACCCAACAGTCAATTCCACGCACAGACTGTTTGGTATAGAATTTAACCCAGTTCAAGAAACATAATCAAGGTTCACACTTGATAAACGAGATTGATTATAGATACAGGAAATATGTGTTGGCGCAAATAAATTACAAACATAGTTAAGACTCAATTTGTGAAGGGTGGCTAAAATCAATAAAGAATTGAGCGTTTGCAATGAAAATTCAAGAAAAGTACTGTAAGAATGCTGGATACTAACGTGCCAGATTTTTTGTGAAGAAATTGTGTTATTAAAATATTAACCACTCATTTATTAACTTATAATTGAAACAATGAAACACAAACGAAGGACGGAAGGAGGGTGAATTTGCAAAGCAAACCTTTTCTGACTGTTGCACAAAATGAAATTCAGGGCTTTTTAAATTTATATATATCTTCTGCAAATGATAATATATTTTATATAAATAATGGGTTCACGTTATTTAAAGAAAAAAATAAATGACTTGCAAACCAAGCATGTTGACCATGAACGTTGAATTAATGCAATAAAAATCGTAAAAACCCGTACATCATTGTAATTAATGTTATCTAACTGGCACATGCAAGATCCGAGTTGGCTTGAGACTTGATTTTGACATATTGGTAGTTGGTAGAGGCAAATGAAATTCGCATAGCAATCAAAGAATATTCAAACCAGAGAACTATTTCACTACAATATAAGAGTTAAAAAAAAAAAAATTTGGCAGCCACGTGTCGCTATTTTCCGTCGTCGACATAATTCAAATTTTTTTTTTTTTTCCATTCATTCACTTTCGAGCCAAAAAAAAACTTGACAGCCACGTGTCGCTATTTTCCGTTGTCGACATAATTCGATTTTTTTTCTTTTATTTACTTTCGCGCAATGATCACCTCCACTGCAGTTTTCTCCATTTCCATACACAACTTCTTTATCCTGAATTCTTTCATATTTTTTTAACAATCTCCTTAAATTTGCATGTTTGCCTTAATGAGAACAGTCGGTGCTCTTTTCCATCTGGCTCTCCTTTTCGTCTGCTTACTTTTCCACATAAAACTTTTTTCCCTCTCCAGCACAATTATACATATTATATGAATGTTAAAATCTAAATTTGGGTGTTGGACATTCTTAAATTCATCATTTTTTAGTCTGATTTTGTGCATATAGAAATTAGAAACCAAAATGTGCATGCAATAAAAGATAAGAGTTTTAGAAACACTATCAAGATTTTTTTGGGAATCCCCATCATCTCAAACGCCAGATCAAGAACCCGAGGTACCCTTTTTTTGTTTTTTTCGTATGGGTCTTTACAATTATGTGAATATCTGATTGAGTCCAAAGTTTGAATTGATTGTGAGATTTTTTATGATTTGAAAATTAATTAAAATTGTTTCTTGTGTCTGATTTGTGAAAAAAATGGATTCTTGGATACAATATGTGTGTAAAGAAGTTCAATTCCGTGAATGCTTGAGAATGGTTTTTAGCTTATGATGTTAATTGAATTTATAATTTGATTTTATTTGGCCTGCAAATAAAATTGATGAAAGGAGATTTGGCATTTTACAGTTTCTGATTTTTAACTCCTTGTAAAGGATGTGGAAAGAAAAATTCTGTAACGAAAATCAACAGGCTCTTTTCCCTTTCTTAGCAGTGGGTCATGTTCATTTGCTTTTCACTTTTTTTTTTTTTTTTTTTTTTTTTTTTTTTTTTTTTTTTCATTTCTTGAGTTAAAATAACATGGTTCTGTAGTTGACTATTGTTGGTGAATTGGTTTTATATTCATCTTGGAGGAGAAGAATTGAGAGCCGTCTTATAAAAAAAAAATGAATATTTTCTATACCCTGCAAGGGAAGAGTTCATGTTGATCTTGTTAAAAGAAAAGAGAATGTATTTCGTAATAGCATAAATTATGCAAGAAAATCATGTTATTTGACAGCGTTAAACAATAGTGTTGCTGCTAAATTTACAAAAAAAAAAAAAAAAAAGATGTCCGCTCAGCGCAGGCACGGTGTTCGCATTGTGCCCGCGTTGCGCGGACATTGTGTCCTCCGCGCTGCACACACTTTTTTTTAAATTTTTTTACAGTGCTACCAATAATATTTTCATCAAAGTTTTAACTAACATTTTGAGATACATATTCTTTTATCAATTGCATTTGACATAAAAAAAATTTCCTTTTCCCCTACATGTCCCCTCTTTTTTATGTGCTATTGAGTAATAATTTATATTTTTTGTTTTATCATTTTGACACTGAAGTTTATTGATGAACCGCAGCCTTAACCTGATGTCAAGCCAATGGCATGTGCACATTTGGCTACATTTTGATAGACATTACCTATATTAGTTATTGACGTCATAACCCTTTTTGTTTCACGTGGGATTCAATTAGTGACCTATTGCTGGTCCTTTCGAGTATTTTTCTTATATTCATTAGACCAATTTTGAGAACTACTTGATGTATGCGTAAGCTTGCTGATAATTTTACCGGATCAATACTTACTAGATGTCAAATATCTACGGGATTTCCCTAATTTAGAGTGCCTTATTTGTTGTTATTTTGTTTGAAAGGTGTCTATGGGTGTGTTTGAGCCACATTATTTTGGAAGAATGTATTTTGAAATTGTAAATTGATGGAGAATGTGTGGTTAAAAAAAAAAAAAATTATTATGAGTAAAAAAAATGAGAATGAAAATTTTAATGTGTACCAACCAGGAGCTAAGAAAATAAGTTGTAGCTTATAATTGACTAATGAATGTATTCAATTTTTCGTTGTTACATATCTATTCAATCTGTTGATGCTTTTTACAGTAAGATTCTTCATTTTGTACTCATTCTTTATTGCTTTGTCATTGTTCTAAATTGTGAATTTAAGGACAACGACAACATGAATTTGGCAAAATAATAATAATAATAATAATAAAGGTTGAGTAGTCTGCAGTACTATGCCAGTACATATTTTTGGTATCATGTATTTGAAGTTTATGAACTACACACGTTGCAAACTTATTTAATTATTTTGTTGTTAGGGATGCAGAATATCACATATCTTGACTACTTCAACATGGGGGGTATAAGAAAGTATTAGAAGTAGTTGCACTGGTTAGACATGCAGAGAGCTTCTTGATGAGGGTGATATGTTTGAATGGATTTTTGGTGGAAAATGATTGAGTAATGATGCATAGTGTTCTCGCTTGTGCTTTCATTGTTCTTGGTCTAATTTTCATTTTCTGCTCATTTTGTAGATGATAGATTGATTGATATCATATTCAGGTATGAAGTAAATAATTATATTATGCTTATATCTCTATAACAAATACTTGGTTGACTTATCTTTGTTTCGATGAATGACTCGAGTAGTGTCAAGAATTCGTGTCTTAATTTACTGGAAATGTAGACACCATGCACTTAAAAGTAAAAATGCTTAAATGAATATTATTCCTAATAAAGCGAGTGGGGTAATCTTTTAGGCTTACTTATTTCCCATTTTTAACATAAGGACGTGCCTCATGCTAAAAATTAAATGGCCAATGAGAGTGACTGGATGATAATGCAGTGCAAGATTGTAGTTAATGTTTTTAATGGTGTCATAAGGCATCATAAAATTTTCAAGGTATAGATGCTAATAGTTTAAATGTTATAGGAAGAAGGATATAACATTACCTTAGAAATATCTGCTTCAAAACACTGGTATCATTGGTTTTCTATTTTGTGTTTGTTGTCTCTTTACAATTTTTTTTAGAGAAATTGTAGAATGGTGATATTTATTTATTTATTTTAGTTTGTTGGTGATTTTACGGAGTTTGCTGAAGCGGAGTTTGGAGGAATGACTTTTCTAAATATAAACAAAACCATTCTAGAGAAGATTTTTCAGTGCTTTTACTCATGTCTTCAATATGCTAGGTAATCACTCTCACCTCAATTTTTTTTTTTTTTTGTTCTTTTGTTTTACGAGGAAATTACAATTCTTTTTCTCAATTTGTTTAGGCTAAAATGTAGGCCGCTTGTTAAAATTTTCATAATTTATGTTTTGAAAATTTATTATTTATCCTGGATATTGCCTGGTGTATCCGTTCTTCTAATTTTTTTATTTATTTTTTGTTCACAAAAACCTTGCAACAAGCAAATTAAGAAAAAGAAGTGAATTTATCATTGTATAGGTATTCGGGTTTTGTCTAATTTTATTAAGCCCTGTTTGACTCCCATTTTTATCAAAACACATTTTTTGAAAACTAATTTTCAACTACATATTCTCTCATAAAATATTTTTACACGTAAATTGAAAAAAATTCTTACTTTTTAATCACAATTTTTTCAGAAATAACTATTACAAAACTCGTTATTCTCAAAAAAAAAAAAAAAAAAAAAAAAAAAAGGAGCTCAAATGGGGGCTAAATGTATTTATCACATATACTTGTAAGTATATTTGTTTGAGAAATAAAAATAAAAAATTGATATGGAAAAGACTCAAAGTAAGTACACTGATGATAGTTTGAATTTGGCTATATTTACTTGCATGTAACAAAATATATTTACAAAATTTTCAATTCTATAATGCTTTTTAGTAATTGAGCATTTGATATGGAGATATAAATTATATCTCAACTAGTGTTGTACTGATAATGGTACACACTCGGTCTATAATGGTACACACTCGGTCTATAATTTCAGTTTATTAACGAGATATCAGATCTTATATGTGATAATATCTTTTATTTATTTCATCGATTATAATTGTAGTTTTCGAATTAGGGATGGAGGAAGTTATGTGTGAACAACCACAACGAGATGGTTGAAAAAGCAGCTTTGGTAATGAATTTTGTGGACATGCTTTATCTTATGATTCAATTGAAGTTGGGAATTATTTGGAAGCAGTTTGGATTTGAAAAGGTGCAAGTGTTCTTTGTCAAACCACAGCTTAATGTTCCGCTCAATTTGGTTGACTTGCCCTACTAAATCGTATAACTTGATGTTATTATTCTTGTTTCTAGATGGAAAATATAAAATGTTGTTTTTCTGTTTTAGATTTATATATGATGCACCAACATTCAAGTTGTTGAATTAGAGACACGTGGCTTCAATGTGTAAATTGTTTAGCGCTTAATGGTCACACGACTATAGGATATGCCATGATTATTTATGATATCTATATAATTTTTTTTTTTTTAACCTTAAGCAAACAACACGTTTACGAGCATTTTCCTACGACACTGTCATTTACAAATGATTTTTTCCAAAATTTACATACAGTTATTTTTAACATTAAGCAATTAAGGTGCAACGCACGTTCGTCCACTAGTGTTTGGTAAATGCATAGAATCAGTCAAATGGTTATGAGCCCAGTACGTAAGAATTTCCCTGCTTCCTAGGACTAAACAAAATCCTCAAAATGCATATTTGAAACATGGAAAAGAACATGACATATTTGAAATTTGTAAGAACGTGTTCGATTCATTTTTGTGATTTTCATATATTAATGGTGATGAGATTTGAAACTTTAGTACAATGATGAACTATTTAATATAAAAATTTATGTTCTTAATGGCATCAAAGAATTCTTATTCAAATTAAACTTAGTTAATTTACATAAGAAATTGTACTTACAAACTAAAAAATAACTGTACTGTACAGAATAAAAAAGGGAAAATGTCTAGTGCATTGAATTATTTACACAAGATTTCGTAATTTCCTTAATCACCAAAGCTCTAGCTCGATTAATTGTGACAAGACATAAGTACACATGTTCTTCAAGCTCCTGCACTTGTTTTTTGAACCCAAATTCACCATTTTTAAGGTCCTTCAATACTTGGAAAGAAAACTTATCTTCCCTCCTATCCAAACAGAACTGAATCATTGCCTTGTTATGTTCGATCTCGTCTTGAATTCTAGACATGAGTCGACTCATGGTGTCGAATTCCATGTTCAAAATATATGTACCCTTAGTAGCCACATCAAGTTGTTCTCCAATCTTCCTTAGAAATCCGTACTTCAAGAATTGAATACTAAGAAGTTTTTTCTTTAATGGCTTCACAGGTAAGCTGAAAATTACGGGCCCCATGAGTAATGCGGTTAGAGTATGCGTTGCTAGAACCATGGCCACTACAGCAACCATGCCACATGCTAATGTTATACATACCCCGGACGCCTTGTTGAACCATTTTATCAATTTAATCTTTCTCGTCACCAGCTTCCGCTTTGACTTGAGGAGTTGAAGAATTGACGTGTATTTTTCCTGGATGCGCTTGAAATCTTGTTTGTTGAGATTAAAGATGCACGAACGGAGCTCAGACACGATTAAGTGAAATTTCTCCATTGAAAAGTCATCAATGGTGTCAAGAACTTGATGAATAAATTTGTAATCAGCTTGAACTTGATTTATGCTTTTGAGAAGTTGGCTGCAGAATTTCGAGGCCTCCGCACTCATATCAAAGTAATTGAAGAGAAGGGATTTGAGATTCGACTTTCTCGAAAGGACAGCTGATTCAAGAACTTGTGTTATAGTTTCTTGGCCGGGGTCAAGAATTTCTAAGAACTCTTGATGGCAGTAATTAGCTGGTGATGAAGGTTCATTTACTAGTAATTGAGCTTTTATGAAGAAATCCCCATAGGATTTTGTTCTAAATGCACCAAGATACTCTTCGTTGACATTGAGACTTTTGTGACATTCTTTTAATGCTTTCTTCTTGTCTGAAATCAAAATGTATATTAAATTTCGTCGAATCACTCACAAATTTCGATTATTTCAAATCAAATGAAAGATGTTTTCGAAAAACAAACCTTTCTTGATCTTTGAGGTTCTGAATCTGGCCCACATCTTGAATTCTTCACCAAACGTGTTTAAGCTCGATCGTATAAAATACTTACTCGAATGAAAAGATTTATGTACGTATAACTTAGAATATGCAACAAGCAATGAGTTGGGGTTTCTTTCTTCCCAAGCTTCACAAAGAAACGAAAGCCTATAAGGCTCTAAGAAAGTAACAATCGCTGCAATTTCTTAGGTTGTCCTTTGTATCATCAAACCTTTTAAAGCTACTAGGAGACAGTTTAAGGTTTCTATATCTTATGTATCTATACATATTTATGTGTGTATATATATAGATGTTGCGTGTGTGTGCGTGTTTATCTGGTAGACAACCTTATCATCCGTCACCTTTATATGCATAAATTGCATGACTTTTGTTTATATGGTTACACTATTGTATTTATACCAAAGCTTACACCATAAAAACGAGTATTATGATATTATCGAGCTATGAATAATGACCCGAAATCACCTAATTGTGATGAACACGCTGGCGTTCCATCAGTTTTTTTTTTTTTTTTTTTTGGGTTTTTAAAAATTTTATTTTGTAATAATAATATATATACATTTGTGACAATTAGAGGTGTCTAAATGTGTTAAAAGGAGCCCGACGAACTACATAGATCGGGTAGCGGTGAGGGCTTTATGTCAACAACCCCCCCCCCCCCCCCCCCCCCCCCCCCCCACCCCCCCCCCCCCCCCCCCCCCCCCCCCCCCCCCCCCCCCCCCCCCCTCCCCCCCTATCTGGGTAGGATAGGCGAGTTTGGACCAACGCACTTGTTTTGATATCACTAGACGTGACACCAGAGACGGAGCTAGGGGGGGGCGGGGAGGGGCGGTCGCCCCCCCCAACATTGTCCGCGGTACACTATTTCTAGTTAATTTGTAATGTATTTTTCAATTTCGCCCCCCCCAAGATTTTTTCTCGCCCCAAAAATTTTGAAAGTTTTTTATTTTTTTTCCATTAATAAATATTGAGTAAATAACTTACATTTTAAAATTCAACATACAAAAATCTTAGATCTAAACAAAAGATCCAATAGTTACTTAAATAAATCAATAGCCCAAATCCAATCCAAAACCTAAGTTCCCAATTCTCAAGCCCAACTAATTAAAACTCAATTCCCAACCTGGTTTATGCATAATGCATATTTAGTTGTTCTTGAATATTTGAATTTAAGAATTAAGTAGAGTAGTTGCTGTTAGTTTTTGTAATTGTTAGTTATTGAATATTTGAATTTAAGAATTAAGTAGTAGGATAGTCAGTAGTGATTGAATCGAATATTGAATTTCAGTACTATTTTGGTACTCAAAATCGTCGTTTTCAATTCTCTTAGTTAAAAAAAAAAATTTCGGGGGCTCCGCCCCCGAACCCCCGGGAGGGGGGCCTGCCCCCCTCCACCCCCCGTATTTTCGCCCCCCCCAACTTCAAAACCTGGCTACGTCCCTGCGTGACACTACATAGAACTGACTCGAACCAAAATGGAACCGAACTAAGTGATTCGGTCCGGTACCTATCGATACCTATCTTTGAGTTCGAACTAGTTTAGATCTTATTTTTCACACTCGTTCCACTACAAAAACCTCAAATCAAAACAGGTAAATAAAAGTTTAATGTAAATAAAATAAGCTCAATAACTAACAAATAGTTTTTGAGTGTATACAAGTTCCATGGTTGGAAGAATGGCTAAGGATATTAACTGAAGCAACTGTTAAGTCTTCAACAGAATCCCATGTTTTTATGGCCATGCATCTCTCTATCTACGAAATCAATACGTCAAAATCTACGCGGAGTTTCAGTGTGCGGACAAAAGCACAAGAAACTTAAATTGTAATTCAAGTTATCAAATCCATAACCAGTAGACAATATATATACGTGAAGGGTTCAATTTGTGATTGAATACATATCTCATCCATTTGAATTTTTTTTAAGATTTATCAAAAAAATTGGATAAAAACTTAAGTTAAAGTTAACAAGTAATTTTAATCATGTATTTCTAGGATCCAGAACTTTTATCAATTTTTTAATAACAAATTTCATCAACTTTTATCAAAATCTGTTGAAATATGATTTTTAGCAAAATCAAACAGATGCTAAATATGCTTACAAGTTTTAATTGAGGTAGACCGATGAGGATTGAGTTGATTCAAATCCTTTTTGGATCGTACTAGACACTTGAATCTCTAGGCCACAGCTGAAGAACTTTTTTAATATTTGTTTTCGCGCGTTTTTGCAACCCGTCAACAATTACGAGAAAAAGGGGTCAGACGATTGTGTAAGGAACAGACCTCTTGAGACAAAGTCTCAAAAAGAGGTGCGTTTACTAGTGAAGAGCTACAACTGGAAAATAGACAAAACGCCTCCAAGGGGCGCAAGCACACAAGTACTGAGAAAGGATTAAATTTAAGTTAAGGAAATAAAAGTTACATATTCTCTTGTCGAGAGGTTTTGATTCGGGGCCTTGCTTCTATGACGTTACTTCCTTTTATACTTCTTAGGCATCTTTTGGTTATCGAAACTGCTCGAACTTGCTCCATTACCTTCGCAACCGTCCACTCCTTTAGTGAGGAACCGCTTGTTTGGGGAGTAGTTGCTTAGTAACTGTTGCCACTACCCTTGCTGTTTTCTGGATCGTGGGATCGTGCCGGGTTCACTTGCCAACCGCTTGCATAATTGTTAAATTGGATAAACTATACCTTTTAGACTTGTCTGATTCTGGGCGACTTGAGGTTCTGGGCGACAATGAGGCTGTCGTCCTGGGCGATTGTGCAGTACTACCCTCGTTCAGCCTCTGGGCGTCCCACAGTCTTAGGCGGTAGTACTCCTTTGCTCTTGGGCTTCCAATATTCAGGCCTTTTCACAGGTTTCCAGCTTGGACTTTTCTTCTTGGGCCTTTTAATTGACTTCCATTGGGTCTTCATCTTGAATTTCTCAATTGGACTTCCCTTTTGATTTTGGGCTGCATTTTAGTGTGTCAACAATATTATCTCCGTTGCATAAAGATATGATTGTTTTTATTTTTACACAGATTAATAAAAAATAATTAATATATGTCGGAATTTTACATAGTTTTTTCCTAATGTGGACATTGAGTAATAGTAGTTCATATTTATTGATAACAAGATAATACATTGAATAAGGATATACTAAAAAATTAAGACCTTAATCATAATCTTAACAAAGAAGGTGGCCTATAATTTGGAACAAAAAAAAATGAAAGCATGACTATTTTTGTGTCCAATTTGCGTCTACCCAATTACAAATTAACACATCATGAAAAATTAAAATTGATGTTAAAGTTGGAAAATTAAAGTATTTTCCATTATGCGTCAATTTTCAATTGGGTAGGTAACAAATTAGACAGTAAAAATTAGGAGTGGGCGAAACCAGATCGAATCTGCAAAAACTGCCCAAACAGAACCAACCCAACCGGTTTGGGTCGGTTTTTTGGTTGTTTTTATACGGATTGGGTGGGTTAGTTGTGTAGACGAGTTGAGTTGGATCGAAATATGTGTTAAGCAATGAAAATCGAATAAACCCGCCCAACTCAATCCGACTATATTTATGAACTTTACAAGTGTTATAACGTTGTTTGGGCGAAATTGAGTCACTTTTTTGTCTTCACACAACTTCCAAGAGCTACAATACTCAAAAAAATCTAGATTAAAATATCAGTTCTTGTTGGAAAAATTTTGTGCAATAGTTGAAAATTTTGAGAAAACCCTACACAAATTATATACTACTAATTAACTAAGTTCTATATACGCAAACGCGATATACGAGAGGTCTTGAATATGACACAAGACATGAAAACTTAGAATAATATTATAAGGCTTGGATATAATGCATTTTACGAAAAATAGTATAAACAAATACACATTCAACACACAAATATTTTAATTGCCAAAAATATTTTTTGGTTTCATATAATTTAATATCGATCTGTTCATGTAACATTTCGGGACATGAAATGTCAAAATAATTCAGATTTTTTGGTCATTGCAACTATAGAGTTATATAAATCATGAGTTAATTATAAATTCGTCCAACCCGATCGATATACTTTAATCTTTGTTGACAAGTTGTCACACCCGACATGCCCGACCGATACTTGATTGAGTTGGGTTGAGTTAGGTTTCAACCTTTACACGGGTTGTGTTGGGTTAAATTATAATCAAATTGATCATGTTGATTGAATTTGGGTTGAGGCAAACCGACCCGACCCGACTCATGCCCACCCATAGTAAAAATGAATATTTGATCTGAAATCATCTTTGTGGAATGAAGGGAATATTATTGAAAAGGAGCATGGTCCACATTTATGTATTTAAGATGATATATCAATTAATGTCGCATAATTACTATATTATTCTTTTGTGGAAAATAGTTAAATCACTCAACATGACAATATAAATATAACAAATAAACATCCACTCTTAACCAACTTTCTGTATTTTTGCAATATTTTTTTTTTTGTTTGAAATGTGATAATTATTATAATAAGCAAAATATCATACCCTTTAATTGAAATATATCAAAAATATCGTGAATGCCCTTTATAGCGACGAAATTCCGGCAAATGGCGGCGCCTAAGAACTCAAAACTCGAAAAGTGTCTGTTATACAACCTAGAATCAACCGAAAGTTAGATTAATGAAACTTCCATTTATCTAACAATTTTTAAAATAAATATAAAATTTGTCATGAGCAAAGAAATAGTCTAAAAGGTTACTTTATAAAAGGTGATCACATATTAATCTGATCGTTATAACGATTCAAAAAAAGATCTCTCGACTCAACGCTACTCAAAATTTGGGGTCTCACTTATGCTTCAATTCTGCAAATTACAATTACATCTCCATATTTAAGATAACATATCAATTATGCCACGTAATTGGCAAATGAGTTTGGATATATAATGCGATCAAAATTGAACTTTGATTAGTTGAAAATTTGTAAAATTTTAGCAAAACTTTATCAATTAAGCATCTATATTTGATCATTTTGAATTATTATCGTATCCAATTAGAAAAGTACACTTGGAAAATATTTCTTGTATCTATATAATCGAAAAATTATCCCGCCGCTAATAAAGTGTTATTTTTGTAAATTTAGTATTTTTAATAAAAAAAAAAATCTATTAATAAATGAGGGACTGAAAATGTTTAGTGTCGGTCAATTCTTGAAGTCATCTCCACCTGCATATCATGATCAATCGGGTTGGGTTACTCGATTGTTAAGAGCCATTTTCAACTTGGACCGAAATTCGAAGCCCAGTTCAATTTGCAACGGGCTTAGGCTTGTCACTTGATTTTATTGTGGGCCTGTTGATTGGCCTCCAATCCGCCTACTTCCAGTTTGATGCAGGTGATGTGACCACCGCTACTGATCTCAGGACGTCCAAAAACTCCAGGGTGGCGTTGGTGGCATCTAATTTGGTCGGAGGGCGGTGACAAAAGGAGGTGATTGTGATTGCGGTGGGGATTGGAGGTGTTAGATTTGAGGTAGCGGAGGCAACTTGGGTGATGTTGCGGTGGTGGGGTGGGGTGGGGTGGGGTGGGGATCGGTTAATTGAATAATTTATGATGTAATAAAACGTGTGATTTGCGATTAAGGTTGTAATTGTGACAATTTGTCTTTGTGATTGTGACCATAAGTTGTGTGTGATTCTGGTCATGATCTGATTAATTAAATTATAGGTTGCGATATTTTACCTGTGGTCACATAATGTGACCACCTGAATTTTGAAAGTTTCTTATTTTTTAATTTGTAATTTGAGATCTTTGTAGTTATATATTTTTGTTAACACGTGTTAATAAGTAACAAATTTCATTAAATCTCTACAAAAATAAAAACCTTATGTCCGTACTTTGTATAGATCATTCAATAACGATTATAGAATAACAATAGGTAATTTGTAATTTCTGAACTTTATTCACCACTTATCATTCTTAATCCAAAAGAAGCTTAAGATGTTAAGAATAATAAAATATCCCGTCCCCGTCCGCTCTACACTGTTCCAACTTGAATGGGGGCAGGGACTGTAAACAGGATAGGGCGGGAATCATGATCCGACTCTAATTATTTTATTTTTATATTTTTAATATAAATCGTATTTTTTAAAAATATTAATATTATTATTAAAAAATTAATTAATTGATATAGGAAGACATACAACTCGACTGAGAAAACATACACATCAATAATCTTTAATAACACGAGGACACGACTAAAATACGCATCAATATTTTTTTTATTTTATGTCCCATTTCATATCAACTTGTACAATCTAACACATATTTTACTCTAACAATTGAAATTACTTTAAAAATTTAAAAATGAGTAAAACATTTAACACATTATTAAAATATTATAATTTTTTTCACCTTTTTATTGAGATGGGTCTCACATGTGAGAGGGTGTAGGGGTTCTATCCCTGTACATTTGGCTTAATTCATTTATAAATAGGAAAATAATTGGTGAACGTAGGGGGGCACATAAGGGTGTCCATAATGTATGGACACCCGACGTCCCCCTATTGGAGGTAGTGTGGTGAGACCCATCTCAATAAAAAGGTGAAAAAATACCCATCCCTCCATGTGTGAGTTATCGGTGGGCCCGTACATGAAGCATGAATGTTTGTAAATTGTCCAAGAAAATGGTAACAATTTGGTAGAAATGACTTCCAACTTGGAATTTGGGGATTGGGAATTGGGAACGCAGCATCAGGATAAGGTCTGTTACTTTTTCACCTTTTTTCACGAAAATATATTAGTAACATGGGTTGAGGTTCAAGAGTCAAGATTAAGAAATAGGCCCCCACTCTAACTCTTCAACTTTTGACTTCACTGCAATATCATTTGTGCACTAAAAAGCTCGCCTATTTTGGAATTTAGATAAAATTGCCCAACAAAATGCTCGACACTTTAGCTCCATGCTCAAGTCTTATCTTTTCGTTTGACCATACTCGATCGACCCCATTATATATTGAATGTCATCATAGTTATCGATTCAACCATCAGATCACTCAACGGTGAAATACAATAGCTTAACGAGAATGTAGACCAAAGTGACGAGACCCACATTGAATCTCACACTAAAAGTTCGACTCCCACTTCCTATATACATAGACCCAAAAATTACCCATACTTCCCTCTACTAAAATACACCAAAAACTATTTTTGTCCTTGAAAATATGAGCCTTTTCAAGAAAATCAAAGAAAAAATCTTGGACTGAGAAAATTCTTAGAATTCTGAAATGGATTTGAATATGTTTCGTTCATTTATGAAGGATTCAGGGCTTGATGTTTGGACAGTTATGGATATGGCAATCACTGTGGCATGTGAAGATCATGAAAAAGAGTTGAAGAACAGAAGAGATGGGATCATCGAAAGGCTTTATGCACCGGCATTTTCGAGGTGTAATAGCTGCGTTTTCAATGGATCGGAAGGTAAAGAAACTGAAAATATTGAAAATTTTCAGTCAAAACAAGAATTACAAGTAGAGAAGATGGTGGATATGAATGAAGAAGATGATCATCAGAAGAATATTCTCGAAATTAAGAATCTTTTGGATGACCCGACTCAGGTTTCGTTTTTATTCTCGACTTTTCATTTAATTAGTGTATGTATAGTACTCAGTTCTCCACAGGATTGAACATATTATTTCTTGTAACTGAATTTTTAGTCCGATGGTTGTTTGGTTGAACTGCTTCAAAGTCTAGTGGACATGAATATTACATTCAAAACCCTCAAGGTAAGATAACTGAAGAAATTCATTTTTAAGCTTGAAAGGTTGAAATTTTCTTTTTATTTATTTTATGCAATTTATTTTAAGGAAACTGATATAGGAAGACATGCAACTCGACTGCGAAAACATTCATCGAGTGATGTTCGTAGACTGGTGAAGATTCTTATCAGGTTTGGAGCTTGTACGTGGGATATTGCATTCATTTGTATGATCATTTTAGTTGACAAAATTGTGTTCGATACGACAGGAAATGGAAGGATACCGTCGATGAATGGGTTAGATTTAATACTCCACCTCAAGAAACCATTCCATTTAACGGTAAAACTAATCGGCTATCTCAATTATTGTTGTTTTTGGTACGTTGAATTGAACAACAGAAAATTATTCGGGCCTAGGTTGTTCGGCGTGTTTGTTGATGTATGTAATGATTTTTTTCCTTTTTTATTTTCTTTTTCAAGATCAAGGGAGGATTGACCTTGAAGTTCTTCCTAATGGAGATTTTCAAAATGGTTCTGTTTCTCAGTATCAGACCTCAGCTAAGAAGCGTCTTCATGATAATTTCCAGGAAGCTCAAACAGGTTGTTTATTGATTACTTTATTAGCATTTTTTGTGTTTAATATATTTGTTATATTATATATGTTTATGGGTAATTGAATTTCCTTTTACCTAAAGGCAAAAACCCGAAAACGCCACGGATAATGGATTCAAAGAACACGAGAAAAACAGAGGATGCAGGTTTCGCTAAGAATGGGAGAGCTTTCGCGTGAGATAATTGGCAATATTAAAGGGTAATTGTGAATAACTCCAATGAGCCAATTTGGCGGGGATTTTGAAATGTCAAAAGCGGCTTCCAAGACTAAGTGGCTCCTTTTGAACAAGTTTGAATAATTTTTTAAAAGTGTTTTATCCGACTAAAAGAGTTTTTGAAGCCAACTTTCTCAGAAAGCTTTTCGATAAGTAGCAGAAGCCCTACCAACTAGGTCTTTAAAACCAGATTAATTTCCTTTTGTTTTATTTTCTCACACTTTTGTGTCTTCGCGTTTTTTTGTAATTTTATGATTAAATTTTGCAGATGGTGAAGTTCATTGTACATTGGAAGGTGCATTGGTCTTAGCCGAGACAAATGGCTTGAATGAGGTTGAAATAGGATAACTGTGTATTGAATGGACTCCCATGTGATTTTGTTGGGTGATCATATAACTCATTATTTTGCTGCTTTGACTTAGGAATTAGGATGTGCCTTATTTTCAAATAAATGTACAAATTCTACTACTTGTTCACACAACAAAACATCTAAATTCCTTCTTAGAATTTTTTAATTCTTATAAACGAAGGTCTTGAATCTTGATAAGTCTACCAAAATATGTTCCAACCATATAAATTGTTTCGATGCTCACTCCACATAGTAATGTATAATCTCCAAGTCCCTATCGTTTAGTTGAGGAATATGCACTTCGCTTGAAGACTTGGCTGCGCTATTGCTTGTGACTTTGGTAATAGTCACTCCAACAACCTGTTGCCTATCGTAATAGCTTTTGTAGCTATCTCTTCCTTTCATTTCGAGATAGTGAACTCTACTGGTTTCACTATGCACCGCTCTTTAAACTCCCCCGTTTCTCGAACTTCAATAGGGGGTCGTCTTTAAAGTTTTATCGATCTCATCATTATTTGTAGACTACTTTTTTTTTTTTTTTTCTTTTTTTATTGTAGGTGCTACAAATTTTTTGACCCTAACAGTGATGCATGCTACAAGATTGACACTAGTCACTAGATAAGAGTTTGGTCAAAGTATACTACAAACCTACTATCAAAAGACAACGAAGGTATCAATGCTTTAAGAATATGTTAGCAAGAAGACAAAGTAAATTGATTATAATGTGAGTGGAATTTCTTTTTTTGCGGACCTAAGAACGAAGATGTGAGTTGTCATCATATGCAATTGGTCTTTGGGGGTTAGAGAATAACCTTTTCTATTCTTATCTTTTCATAAAATTAATCAAAAAGCAAAAATTAAACTCAAAAAGTTTGGTCTCCATCAACAAAATTTATAAATCATTTACAGATAAATAATATTTTTTTTCAACCACGCATTCCAATTGAGCTTTCGATAAATTGTTTAGAAATTTTTTCCAAATAAAGGCCAATCAATGAACCTAATCGGTTATAGTTTGTACTACAAATTGTCACGACTCTCATTTATAAAATAAATAAATAAATACGTAGGTCTCATATTTGTGAATGACCTCAACATATGGACAGTCGTACACTTGTAGAAATTGTTGGCCACAAAAGTAAGTTAAAAGAATCCCCCACCCCCCCCCCCCCACCCCCCACACACACACACATTTTATGTCTATAATTTGGATCGAAGTATATGGTCCATAATGCTTGAGTAACAGCTTGTGGTTATTTTGTGATGCCTTGTGAAAATGTTAGTGAATTTGTTTTTCGTGTCTATTTTGTCGGGCGCGGTGGTCCAGCTACTCCGATAGGTGATTGTGTGGTTGCTACCTGCAAAAAGAGGTCGGGGCTTTCTTTCCCGTTGTACTTCCGACGTGAGAATTAGTTAACAGTTTAGAAAATGCGGGAAGATAGTATAGTGTAAGTTCGAAAGTTCAAGGTTTCAAGAAGCTAAGCATTTCTCACCTTGGAGGTATTTATAGACACTTGTAGCTACGCGTGCGTTTGACGGTTGCTGATGCCACGTGTCCCACTTGAGCCTCCTCACTACCCCCACGTTCTTATAGAATGACCCCCGCTTCTCAAGTGGTGGGTTGTACCCACGTTTACCGTTGGGCGGTTCCTTTCTAGCACATTGTCATTTATGTGATTGAGTGTGGTATTGGACCCATAGTGGTAGACCTTCCTCATAAGGGTCGACGGCCTCATGGTGGTACGCCTTATGCAGTAGGCGGGTTGAGTGTAGGTAGAGGGCTTCATGCAGGTCGGCAGCCTCGCCGAGGTGGTTGTTTCGTGACGACAGACGGGTAGCGTATTTCTGAGAGTACTGACATTATTTATACACGTGGTCAATTGTCAATGTCATATTACATCACCTTGTAACTAATAACCACATTATACGTGGTACCTTAAGAGTTCTACCTCTAAAAATTTAAATTACGTTCGCGAACCATTTCTAATTACAAAATGTTAATGGCTTGATGAAAAAAATTTCGACCCTCAAATCTTAAATAGTCGAAAAAAGTTCCTTGTATAAAAGAAATCTCAGGGAAAAAAAAAACAAGAAATGTATACATTTTCTTTCCTTTCTTTGTTGGTTATCGTACTTTGCTTTAACCTCCAAACACGTGCTCAAGAAAACCCAAAATTCTCGAATACAAGTCTAATTACAAATGCATGCACGAATTCACCTACACAAATCCAGTGCATTCATTTTCTAAAATCTGCTCCTGCAAGCCAAAAAACCAGTCTAAAGGGCCTTGCATTTTTCACCTTAAAATATGCAGAAGACGACGCTATGAAAACTGCATTATACATGAAGAAGTTGCTTTCGAACACGGATTTGGTTCCCATTGTTCAACAAGCTATTACAGATTGCAGTGAACATTATAAAATTCTAGTCGAGATAGTCGAAGATTCGATTAATGCAGCCATTTCTGAAGCATATTTTGATGTTGTTAAATTTGTGAATGCTGCTATTGCTGATTTAGATTCTTGCAAGGGAAGACTTGGAAAGTTAGCGCAAGGAGGGATAGAGAATTCGGGTTTGATACATAGACGAAGAAAAGGGGTACATGTTAATATTGAGTCCCTCAAGGGTTTGAGAACTTTGTTGAATACAGCTTTGAGTATTGCTAAAGCTGGTGAACATTAGACGATTTTTGTATTATATTAAATTTTGTGATTTTATTTTTGTATTTTTGTTGCTATTTATATGAATCTTTTGGAGTAATGGGATTATCATTTATTAACCTAGCGAAAATCATCTCTATCGTTTTATTTTTTATACATACTGTTGGAAAAATGAGTTGGAAAAAATGAGTATGTGAGTGACTTTAGCATAAGTTTTGAGTGGGACTCGTTTGACTATTTTGGAAGATAAAAATTGATTTGTGTTCTCCTCCGTGAGTATATCGAAATCATGTATTTACTTGCTGAAATTGATGCTTGGGTGAATGAAAAATTGAAATTCAAAGTATATCAATTACAAGAAGTTTGTGTTGGTAGGAAAAATAGAAATATGTTTATCCCGCATACGAAATGGATGGAAACAAAATCCACTTTAAATATGGTTGCACTTTGGAAGGGTGTAATCATGTGTCTCATAAAAGCTCTCTCCACGCGCGCGCGCATAGGGGATGCAAACCACGGACCGAAATAGGCTTTGGACCTTGAACTTGTGTGCGGGAGCGACTTGCGTACACGAATGTTGAACCGGAAGGAACAAAATTGGCCTACTAAGAGTGTCCAAAAACTGTGTGACACAGACCTCGAGATAAAAGTTTTACTATTTAGTTTGTTTTTCAATTACCAGATTATTAAATTTGTTATATATAATTGAATATGTTATATGCAAAAACGGTATCTCGAAATCCGGTGTTTAAATTGTTGCATATACGGTATTTATTAAAGCAGTATTTGTTCACGTTTATTTTTTCCCAACACATACATCCTCTAATTAACCTTTCGTTGTGCAAATAGTTGCTGCAATTTGTTTCCTTCAATTTTCTCTATTAAATAAAAATAATGCTATGTAGCATCATGATGTGTTTAAGCATGTCATATGTTCTAATAAATGAGTCATAAATTCTTAGGCTCCATTTGATAGCACACATTTTTCATGAAAAATGTAATTTTGTAGTGTTTGATAGGTAAAAAAATTTAGGGAAAATGTTTTCCAAATTTTCAAATTTTCCATCTTTTTGAGGAAATAAATTCTTGATGTTTTGGTGGGTAAATATTTTCCAAGTTTTTTTTTCCTCTTTTTTGGCAATTGGAAAAACTTAGACACAACGGTAAAAAAAAATTTCACTTTTATTGACAATTTTAATGCAAAACAAAATCAAATGAATGGTATTCGGTATGATTATTTTTTTTCAATTTTTTTTTTTTTTTACAATTGGAACAAATTCTTGACCCAATGGTAGAAAACATTATCACTTTAATGGATAATTTTCATAAAAAACGAAGTCAAACAGATACCAAACTTTCAACATTTTCTATAAAAAAATTATATCAATAAAACACAATTAATTACAATTTTCAGTAAAATAATTTCTAGGCAAATCAATTCCCTGTAAAACATTTTCTTTCCACCCATTTTTCACATTTGCAATCAAATGAACCCTTGTATTTGATTGAACATATAATTTAATAATATAAGTGTTGCCACCTAGACCAATATTAAGCAACAGTGGTACTGAATAGCACTATTCCTCACTAGTTGACCAAATCACCATTATCAAAAGCCATATTTTATCCTTATTTTCAAATAGAAAAATATCAAAAAGAAAATGAATTATCTTCTCCAACTATCCTACCCCACTCATCCACTAAAAAATTAATGATAAAAAGAATTTTTGAAAAATGGTATCTTCTTCTACCTCCCACCCCACAACCACAACCACAATCCCCACCAATCAGATAATGGCTTAGGTGACTGAAAAATATAAGGACTTAAGTTACTCTTCAACTCTCAATCGATTCAAAACTTCTCGATACATTTAGACTTTGATAAAAGAAGTGTATTTTAAAATTTCGATAAATGTCCACTTTCTATTAAAAGACAAGACAAATAACAAGTTATTTTCTCCGTCTAAAGGAAATTTTGTTTATATTATTAGTTTATCTATTTTTAAATTACATTTTCGTATGGTTGAGTTTCAATATTTAAGCTTTCGTTTGACAAATTTGTAATGGTGTATAAATAAGAATGACAAGATGAATAGTAACGGATCCTGCAAAATGTGTAAATAAAAATGAGTACTTATTAATGTGTAATTGAAATTAACATTTGACTATGATTAATCCTTTGCCAAAATTTATAAATCATTAATAAATGATCAAACTTTTATTTCTATTTATTTATAAATTCTTCCAAAACCTAGCTAAAATTATTTTGTTTTAACTATTTTAGATGTCAACACAAAGGAGAAAGTCAAAATGAAAACAGACAAGACAAAAATCCAATACTAAACTCCAACAGTTGCAATCCAAATTCCTTTGCTTTTTCGTTCCTTAATTTCTCAGTGAACCGTAAAACGTTTCTTTATCGACTCATCTTTTTATTGGTTTATGTTTAAGCACTACAGAAAAACGAGCTTTTTTATAAGGCATTGTCGCATTGAGTAAAGTTACATATTTCATGCATATGAAGGTGTCAATTTATACAGCACCGTACAAGGGATATAGCCTACAAAAGTGGAACTGATTAACAATAGCTGACTGATACTAAAGTGATAAATGTAAATCTCAGATAATATTCAAGTGATAGATGTGGACAAGCTCGAAATATTTCTACTATCATGCCCCTGCAAGATTGGGGTACCGCAACGGACACCAATCTTGTAACGTTGACAAAGAAAGTATGAACGAGGCAATGATTTTGTCAACGAGTTGATCGGCAAAGTGGACATGTGAGACACGAAGCTTGTTCCGTGCAACTTGGTCACGGACCGTGGAAATCAATAGTGATATGCTTCATCCTAGAGTGGAAAATGAGATTGGCGTGAAGATAGGTAGCTCCTACGTTATCAAAATATATGGTGGGAGTGGTAGAGATCTCGACACTAAGCTCAGAGAGAAGTTTTGAATCCAATTAAGTTCATTGGCAGATGAAGCAACATAATGATAGCTATGTCAACGAGTCGAGCCCGAGCCGGAAAAAAAAAGCTCGAGCTTTTTTTATGCCCAGCAGAGCTGAGCCGGCCAAAAAAATTGAGGCTCAGCCCGAGCCTTAGCTGGCCAGCTCGATTTCTTTTTAATGTCAAATCTACATTTTTTACTTAAAAAATTTAAAATTTGTGAGGTACGTACTATAAATTAAATAAAAAAGTTCGGGCTCAGCTCGAGCTTTTTTGTGTCGAGTTTATTTGGGCCCGAGCCGAGCAAAACCCGACAAAAAAAATGAGGCTCGGCCCGAGCCTTGGCTCGTTGTAACCGAGCTCGAGCCGACGAGCTTTTTTGCCATCCCTACATAATGATATTCTGCTTCGATAGAAAAATGGGTAATTGTTTTCTGTTTCTTTGAACTCCAACTGATTGGTGTGGCGCCAAGGATGACAAGGTAGGCAGATGTGGAGGTGCGGTCATTAACGTCACTGGCCTAGTCCACATCGGCAAAGGCATGTAATATTAGAGGAGCATATTTTTGAATGAGAATACTTTGACCTAACATTCCCTCAGGTATTTAAGTACTCTTTTCATTGTAGCCCGATGTTTTATGGTAGGTGTTGACCTCAAAAAACGGATCTGTCACCGAGCCAACAGGTGATACCTTCGAGTCTGTCCTTTCCTGCATAAACCACACAACGTCAGTCACACGTGGCCGTTCCCATAGGAGGCGGGGTTGGCCACGGGCACTCCGACGGTCAAGTCAGCGTAGGGTTGGCCGGAAATTATCCAATCGATCCCCAAGTTTTCACTCGGAGGCCGTTTTTCTTTTGATCTTCTTGAAGGCAAGTGTTCATATATCGAGAGTAAAAGAGTGCGTACCCTCTTTTTGGCGTAAGGGTCTAGTATTTATACCGGGTGTAAGAGGAGGGGGGCCGTTGGATTGGGAGACACGTGTAGCCAGATTATTGGGGCCAGTCCCACCGTAGGCGTCAACTTGTCTTTCCATAGGCTGGCTGGCATTGAGTGCTTCTGGCTGATTTGACCGTTTGGGTCCTGCCACATACTGGCTGATTTGGCCGTCTGGTTCCTGCCACATATCCAATCAATCATGGACTTGACTGCAAAGATCTCTGTACGGGGGATCTTTGCCAGGACGCGGAGGGGCGAAGCGAAAAGGGGACCGGGTGCAAACAGCTCGTCCTCTGCGCAATCGCCTCGGCAGCTTGTGGCACGTCACCCAGACACGACAGGTTGGAGCCCGAGCGGTTACTCAGTTCTTACTAGTAACAATAGTCCCCCAAGTCCTTGTACACGTATTTATACGTTAGAAGGACTTTCAAGGCTGTGAACGGGGCGTGTGGGAAGGAGTGCGGGGCTCTTGGTTGGATCGGGCTTGAAATGGCTTACCATCCGTTCGCCCTGGCCGAGGAGACCAGGGTTGTAGAATCCGGGGGGCCGTTGCGGAACGAAGCTATCGTGCCGAGGCCATAGAGTTGGCAACTCTTGGGGGAGCTGTAGCAACTCTGCCATTCGCCCTGGCCGAGGAGACCAGGGTTGCAGAATCTGGGGGGCCGTTGCGGAACGAAGCTATCGTGCCGAGGCCATAGAGTTGGCAACTCTTGGGGGAGCTGTAGCAACTCTTCCATTCGCCCTGGCCGAGGAGACCAGGGTTGTAGAATCCGGGGGGCCGTTGCGGAACGAAGCTATCGTGCCGAGGCCATAGAGTTGGCAACTCTTGGGGGAGCTGTAGCAACTCTTCCATTCGCCCTGGCCGAGGAGACCAGGGTTGCAGAATCTGGGGGGCCGTTGTGGAACGAAGCTATCGTGCCGAGGCCATAGGAGTTGGCAACTCTTGGGGGAGCTGTAGCAACTCTTCCATTCGCCCTGGCCGAGGAGACCAGGGTTGCAGAATCCGGGGGGCCGTTGCGGAACGAAGCTATCGTGCCGAGGCCATAGAAGGTAAGGTAGTCGACGGCTTCCGAAGAGACGATCTTGGTTATTGCGCCAATGATTTGAAAGCTTTTTGCCTTTCCAATGCCTGCAAAGGGGGCGTTCCTGCTGCTTCCGAGACACGCCTGTTTCGTCATAAATGGCAATGATGGCGACGGCTCCACGAATTTCGGGGTGACGCACTCTGGCTGTGCGTGGGATTCACCGCTCCATCGTAGCCGTTGATTTCAGTGACTTTTCACTTCAACGGTGACCCTTTCACCTCAGCATCGAACGGCCTAGATGCTGTTTGGGTGATCTAACGGCTAGGGCCAGTCCTATGGTGCCTATAAAAGGCCCATTCGTTTCACTTTCAAGCTTTTACTTTTGCGAAAACCTCCCAAGGTATATTGTATCCCTGCATTCCGGCGAATTCACCAATTTCCGGCAACGTCTCTGTGAACACCGGCGTCAAACCGGCTCCCGGCGGTGTGTTAGGTAACTTTGCACATTTTCAGTTTCTTCCCCTTCTTTTTTCTCCGATTTTTCGACAGCGTTTGTGATGGCGAGTGAACAGTCGATAGTGAGGGGGAGTGGGGAGGAGCGAGGCGAGGAGAGTACCCTTAGGGAGCCCATATTAGTGTCTCCGGAGGAACTCAGCAAGGCCATTATGGCCGGAGAGAATATCTGGAGGCGACCCCCTTCCCCCGTAGATACGTCTGTCCAGTGGGGGGCCTCAAACTACCCTTCTTCAGTCACCTCGGAACAGTTAGAGAGGTGCAGGACCGTGTGTAGGATTCCCCACACCATCGAAATGATCGTCCCCGAACCGCATGAGAGAGCTTGCTACCCTAGGCCCGGGTGTGTGGCGGTGAGTGATCATTTGCTTCGGGCCGGACTGAGGCTTCCTTTCCACCCCTTCTTTAGGTTAATACTTAGGTCCTACGGGGTGGCTCCGACCCAGTTCAATCCGAACTCTTGGTCCCAAATGGTGGGAACTTGGATGCTATGGCGCCGGGCCAGCATCGGGTCGGATATGCCCTTCAGTGTCTTCCACTCCCTATTTTTCCCGAAAAACGTAGCCGGGGGGGAGGAGAGTCGGGGCTGGTATTATCTCTCTCCTTGGGGGTCCCATTCTCCGTTCCTGCACGGGGTGCCTACCTCCATCAAAGGTTGGAAGAGCTCGTGGTTCTGGGTCTCTGGTAGGTGGGACACCATTGAGAACGACCCCATGGCGCCTCTGACAATCCCCACCACCTACTCTACTTACAGTAAGTCATTTAACCGAACTGATTTACTTGAACAGTTTCGCTCATGTTTTAATACTTATGCTCCATGCAGGCTCCCTTCCGAAGTGCGAGATATCAGAGGATGAGTGGGACATCATTAGCCAGATCTACCAAACTCCCCCGTCCGAAAGGAGTTATAAGGAGCTCATCGACAAGAACCACCACCTCGTCCTACACGGCCTCATGACGAACCGAGGTAAATCATTTAGTCTCAGTTCATTTGATCGTTCTCCTGAGTCGAGGAAACTTATTGTTCCCTTTCTCGTGCAGATGATTTTGTGAACAAAAGGCCTCCGAAGCCTGACCTCGCCTCCATCCGCCGCAGCGTGGCTGAGGCCAAAACTTTGCGGACGAGCTCAACTGCTTACAAGAAGCAGTCAGAGCGTCTTCTTTCCCTCAGTCGGGCCGGGCAGCAGGCTACTGAGGAGAACGTGGCGGAGGAAGGTGCCTCCCTCGTTCAGAGGAGGAAAAAGCGAACTGGCCCGTCCGGGGCATCCTCCTCTATGCAAGCCGGTGCCGAAGTCACCGAGGTCGTCCCGCCAGCTCCGCCATCTTCCCAGGCCATTGTGCCCATAACCGCCTATTTCACCGGCGAGCAGCCCCGAAAAAGGCTAAAGAAGTCTGCCGGAGCCCCGGCCAAGGAGAATCTAGCCAACTTCCTGGGGAGTAAGGAAGAGGACCTTCCCGAAGCAGTTCTGGAAATGCTGCCTCCTGAGACCGCTTCCGCTGCTCGGGTCCATAGTAAGTACTGGACCGAGGACTGGGCAAATCATGCCGCCTCATGCGAGATCGAGGACCTACTGGCTGCCAACAATGCCTGCGTTGCTAGGGCGCTGAGTATGGGAGCTTCGGCAGAAGATTTGGTCCGAGGCCTTCGAAAGAGAAATACTGAACTGGAGGATCGGCTGAAGGCCTCGGGGTCCTGGGAGGCTGAAGTGGCCAAGGCCAAGAAGGAGACGGAAGAGGCGGAGGAGAGGTGGGTGACGGCCACTTCGAAGTTGGACACTGCGGAGGTTCGCGTCAATCAGCTTAAGAACGAGCTTCATGAGTCTGCCTCTCAAGTGGCAGCTCTGACAAAAAGGATTGACGATGCCAATGAGCATCAGCGAATAGCCTCCGAGGCTCTGGAAGTGGCCAACCGGGAGAGGGGTGAGCTAAAACAGCTTACCGAGGCTCAAGCCAAAGAGATTGGCTCCCTGAAGGCGGAGGTTGGGACAATTGGCGAGGCGGAAGTTCAGAAGTACAAGGAGAACTTCCACACGACTCCGGAATACGATGACTTCGCCAATTACTGGGCGTCCTGGGCTGCCAGGGAAGTGATGTCGCGTCTGCGCGAAAAACACCCCAAGCTAGACATCAACTTCTTGGAGGAGGAGTTCGGGGGGCCTAGCGGAGGTCGCCCTGGTCCTGACGAGGAGGAGGGGGGAGAGGCTGGGGAAGGAGAAGCAGAGGCAGAAGCCATAGTTCACGTAGACTAGTTTTGTATTTTGCACTTCTGTTTTTGGCAATTTTGTAATTCAATGATTTTTGCTTCTAGCGTTGTTACTTCTCCCTGACAAGTAAATCGCCTCGTAAATGTTCGACCATTTAATTAAAATGGGACATAAGTGTTCGACCATTTAATTAAAATGGGACAAGTAAATCGCCTCGTAAATGTTCGACCATTTAATTAAAATGGGACAAGTAAATCGCCTCGTAAATGTTCGACCATTTAATTAAAATGGGACAAGTGAATCGCCTCGTAAGTGTTCGACCATTTAATTAAAATGGGACAAGTAAATCGCCTCGTAAGTGTTCGACCATTTAGTTAAAATGGGACAAGTAAATCGCCTCGTAAGTGTTCGACCATTTAGTTAAAATGGGACAAGTAAATCGCCTCGTAAATGTTCGACCATTTAATTAAAATTGGACAAGTAAATCGCCTCGTATTAGATGGTGTGTACCCCTGGGGGCTTGTTTTTAAGTTACGCGTTCCTGCTTTGGCAAAGGTGGCACCCGCACCGCCTCTAACTAAGCAGATCTTCCTTGGGGCGTGACCCCTTGGGGGGGCTTGCACCTCGTCAAGGGCTTGTTTTTAGGTTACGCGTTCCTGCTTTGTCAAAGGTGGCACCCGCACCGCCTCTGACTAAGCAGATCTTCCTTGGGGTGTGACCCCTTGGTGGGGCTTGCACCTCATCAAGGGTTTGTTTTTAAGTTACGCTGGCTAGAACCGTGATAAGAACAACACTTTCTTCATTTGATAACAACATTTACATAGTCGACAGGCTTCTTACTGGTAGTACATTCTTAGATGCTCAATGTTCCAAGGATGAGGCGTAACCTTTCCTTCCAGGTTTTCAATTGCATAAGTACCGGGCCTGACTTCTCGGGTTACTCTGTAAGGGCCCTCCCAGTTTGGTCCCAGCGTTCCGGCGCCGGGGTCTTTGGTAGAGGGAAAAACTTTGCGGAGTACCAGGTCGCCGATGCGAAACATCCGTTTCTTTACCTTGGTGTTGTAGAAACGTGCCATTTTACGCTGGTAGGAAGCCAGTTTGACTTGCGAGCTGTCTCTCTTCTCTTCGAGCAAATCCAATCCCAATTGCCTCAGTTCATCATTTGTTACTTCATTGAAGTGGATGCGGCGGTGGGAAGGGACGCCGACCTCTACAGGGCTCATGGCCTCGGCCCCGTAGGTCATGGAGAATGGGGTTTCCCCGGTGGCCGTTTTGCAAGTAGTTCTAATAGCCCAGAGGACCTGGGGGAGTTCGTCCACCCAGGCCCCCTTGGAGGCATCCAGCTTCCTTTTCAGGGTTAGCTTGATGGTTTTGTTGACCGCTTCCACCTGGCCATTCGTCTGAGGATGATGAGGTGAAGAAAAATGTTTTCTGATTCCGAGCTCTTCACATAGGTTTCGGATCTTCCGATTGTCGAACTGTTTGCCATTATCTGAGACCAGGGAGTGGGGTATGCCGAACCGGCATATGATGTTCGTCCACAGGAACTTCGATGTATTAGCTTCGGTGATCTTGGACAGGGGCTCTGCCTCTACCCACTTGGTGAAGTAGTCGATTGCTACTATGGCGAAGCGAGCATTCGCTCTCCCTTTGGGGAGGGGGCCGATGAAATCCACTCCCCATTTGGCAAAAGGCCAGGGGCTCGAGACAACAGTGAGCTCCTGCGAGGGCCGTCTTTGTGTATGGGAAAAACGCTGGCATTTGTCACACTTACGCACGAATTCAATGGCTTCCTTTTTCAGGGTAGGCCAATAATATCCCTGCCGGAGTATTTTATGCGCTAGCGCTGGTCCGCCGGAATGATTTCCGCAGATGCCTTCGTGTACCTCTCTTAGTATGTAGTTCGCCTCTGTTCCTCCCGTACACCTGAGGAGGGGCGAAGAGTAGCCACGCTTATACAGAACCTCATCATGGATGATGAAATGGGCAGCTCTTCTCCGAAGCCTTTTAGCTTCGTTCTCATCATCTGGCACGATCCCTTCTTTTAAATGGTCCAAGATAGGCAACATCCAGGCTGGCGTGTTTTCTACCCACATCAGCTCTTCGCCTCTCTTGATAGAGGGTTCAGGTAGGTGTTCAATCGGTACTACCTTTAGAAGTTCGGAATCCTTGCTGCTAGCCAATTTTGACAGGGCATCTGCATGGGTGTTCTCCTGACGAGGTATTTGAATCGACTCGAATTTTTCGAAGTCGGGCAGGAGCCCCATTACCAATTTCAGGTAGGCTTCCATGTGTTTGTCCCTGGCCGCAAAGCTCCCATTTACTTGGTTTACCACTAGCTGCGAGTCGCTGCTGACTGCGATTCTCTTTACACGCAGCTCTTTTGCCAACCGGAGTCCCGCCAGGAGGGCCTCGTATTCTGCTACATTGTTGGAGGCCCTGAACCCGAGCCTGACGGCGCAGTTTAGTTTATGTCCCTCCGGGCTTTTCAGCACCACTCCTGCCCCGGAGCCGGCTTCTCCTGAGGAGCCGTCGACAAAGAGGTTCCAGGTGGGCGGCTCTGCCGGCTCCATGTCCACTTCGACTTCTGGAGCCTTTGAAAATTCAGCGACGAAATCGGCTAGGGCTTGGCCTTTGACAGCTGCCCGGGGAGTGTAGGTTATGTCAAACTCGCTGAGCTCTACAGCCCATTTGAGCAACCTCCCCGAGGCGTCCGGTTTCTGCAAGACTTGCCTGAGCGGAAAGTTCGTCAGCACGCGGATGCCATGGGCCTGGAAGTAGGGTCTTAGCTTACGGGAAGCGGTGATTAAAGCCAGAGCTAACTTTTCCATGCCCGGATAACGCTCTTCGGCGGGCAGCAGGGCTTTGCTTACGTAGTAGACTGGCAGCTGGTGTGCCTCCTCCTCCACAAGGACCGAACTTACAGAGGCTTCAGCTACAGCCAAGTATAGCAGTATGGGTTCTCCTTCCTTGGGTTTGCTGAGGAGGGGCGCGCGTCCCAGGTAGCTCTTCAATTCTTGGAACGCTTCTTCACACTCAGGGGTCCAGCTGAACGTTTTTCCTCCTTTCAGGACCTTGAAGAATGGCATGCATTTTTCAGTGGCCCTTGATATGAAGCGGTTAAGCGCAGCTATTCTACCAGTGAGTCGTTGTACCTCCTTGGGTTTCTGGGGGGACTTCATATTAATCAGAGCCTCGATTTTCTCTAGGTTGGCCTCGATTCCTCTTTGATTCACAATGTAGCCCAAGAACTTGCCTGAGGCCACGCCAAACGCGCATTTGAGGGGATTCAGCCTCATGTTGTATCTTCTCAAAATTTGGAAGGCCTCGTTTAGGTGCTCGATGTGTCTCTCGGCCTTGAGACTTTTCACCAGCATGTCGTCGACATAAACTTCCATGGACTTTCCGAGCTGGTTTGCGAACATTTTATTCACCAGCCTTTGGTAAGTAGCCCCGGCATTTTTCAGGCCGAAGGGCATTACTTTGTAGCAATAAAGTCCTTTGTCAGTAATGAAGGAGGTGCTGTCCTCGTCGCCGGGGAACATGGGGATTTGATTGTACCCTGAATAGGCGTCCATAAAACTGAGCAATTCGTGTCCTGCTGTGGAATCTACCAATTGGTCGATCCGGGGGAGGGGGAAGCCGTCCTTTGGGCAGGCCTGATTGAGGTTGGAGAAGTCAATGCAGACCCTCCATCTGCCGTTATGCTTCTTCACCAAGACGGGATTTGATATCCACTCCGGGTACTTGGCCTCGCGGATGAAACCGCTGTTGATGAGTTTTTCTACCTCCTCTTTCAAGGCCTCGTACCTTTCGGCATTTAGAGCTCTTCTCTTTTGCCTATGAGGGGTGTGATTGGGGTTGATCTGCAAACGGTGGCAGCTGATTCCGGGGTCTATTCCAACCATATCCTCGTGCCGCCATGCGAATACGTCTGCATTCTTCTGCAGGAAGTCTCTTAGCCTCTCCTTAGTCCACTCTTCCAACTCCTTTCCTATCTGCAGAACCTTTGCAGGATCTTGAGGGTCCAGTGAAAAGTTTTCCAGTTCCTCCATTGGGGCTGTCTGGGGCTCCGATTCAATTATTCGGGGATCTAGCTCCTCAAGGGATACGTTGGGTCTGACATCTGTCATCTCGACATCCAGCACCGCAGGCGATCCTTCAAGGGCTTCTGCCATTTCAGCATCCAGTACCATGTTAACTCGGGGCTCTGCTTTCCTCAGGGAGTTGAGATAGCACTCTCTAGATCCCATTTGATCGCCCCGGAGTGTCGCGACCCCCCGATCCGTGGGGAATTTCATGCATAGGTGATGGATGGAAGTGACTGCCCACAGATCTTTCAGGGCTGGCCTTCCCAACACCCCGTGGTACGCTGACCGACGGTCAACTACCAAAAATTCCATGAAGCGATGTGCCACCTGAGGCGGGGCCCCCATTTCGACTGCCAAGGTAATCTTGCCTCTGGGAATGATGCTGTCTCCGGTGAACCCATAGAGGGGCGAGGCCATGGCGTCAGTTCATGGTCTACCGCCATTTTATCAAAAGACGAGCCGAACAGGATGTTGACCGAACTGCCATTATCCACCAGCATTCGCTTAAGCCCATTGCGGGCTATTACAGCCCGAACCACTAGGGCGTCACAGTGGGGGTAGTGTACGCCTGTAGCATCTTCTGTGGTGAACGTTATGGGTTCCACGGTTCTGCCCTGGGTGGTTTGGCTTACTATATAGCTGGCCATTGGTGGAGTCTTTGCCTCCCTTGTGTAGTTTCTTTGAGCGTTCCTTGATTCGCCTCCTATATGGGGCCCTCCAATTATGGTGTCTATTTCACGTATGGGGAAACGCTCGTCCGAGGTGGGTACATCCCTCCTAGGGCGTTGGCCCCCTCGGGGTCTTTCCCTATCATTATCTCCGGTATCACGGGGCGAGTGTTGCCTTGTTTCTCCCCTCCTGGGGGTTGAACGCCTTGGAGTGATATTTTGACCTTGATCGTTTCTTGTGTTTCGAGGGGCGTTTGATGGCCGGTTGGCATCCCTGCAATCCTTTATGTCATGTCCATAGTAGCGGTGGAAAGTACAATAGGGCCGCAGGTCTTCCTGGAACCTATTGCTAGGTATCCCACCTCGCCCTCTATTCCTAGAGGTTGAAGGTCGTCTGGAGCCCCTGGCTGGGTTGCCCTCGTGGAATCCATCATTTTCATAGGCTATGGTAGGCACTGCGTTTAACGTAGCGGTAGCCAATGCTTGTCCCGAGGTGGGAGCCACTGCATGTCCTGCCTGGGTCCACCGTTGACTTACCATTTGGGACGTGGGGCCTCTGCCCATCTGTCTCCTGGGTGGAGGGATCCCTTGGGCTGCCCTGTTTCGATGGTCAATCATTTCCTCGTTGACAATTTCGACTTTCATCATTTCCACCAGCTCATCGTACGTTGAGGGATTCTTACTTCGGACATCCCTCCAGAACAGCGTATTCATATTCAATCCCCCTTTCAGAGCGGACAGAGCCTCTTTGTCGGTGACCTGTTCGCAGTATGTTATCTCGTCAGTGAAGCGAGCTAGGTAGCTCTTCAAAGTTTCTCCTGCAGCTTGCCTCATGTCCTGCAAGCGTTGTATTGGCGCCTCTCCCTCTTTCCTAGACAGGTACTGGTTCAGAAATGCCTTTTTCAGGTCCGGCCAACTTCTGATGCTAAGAGGTGCTAGCCTACTGTACCACACTTCGGCGGCGCCGGCGAGGGTCAGGTGGAATGCCCTGCATTTCAGTGCTGGAGAGGCGCCCCTTAGGCTCATTTGCGTTTTGTACTTGTTGAGATGTTTTTCCGGGTCGCCCTTTCCCTCGTACTTCGGGATCTTCGGGGGAACAAAGTTATGTGGCATCGGGAAGGAACGAAGTTCCCTTGAAAAGGGCAGATTATCATTGTCGTCATCAAGCTCATATGATCTGCACGGTTCGTGAGGGCCCTCCTCCTCCTCGGCGGCCTGGGGCGGATGTTGAGCTGCTGCTCCTCTGTTCCCCCAGTCTATAGCGCTTCGCCTCTCTCGCCTATTTCTAGGCGGAGGGACCTGAGCTTCCTGACTTTGGACATGTGGCCGTTGTCGAACCTCTTGGGGGATATGCTGACCCCCGTTTCTAGGTATTCGTCCGATTCGGTCGAAGACGCTAGCGGATCTTTGGGGCTGCTCCTCATAATCCGGGGGGAAATTGTTTTCTCCAGCCGAGGTGTCCCTGATAGGGGCAGCTGTGTAATTTGACGTGTCCATCTCTACCTCCCGCGCGGCAGGGGCGTCGTTCTGAGGCCCCGATTGGGTCCTTCTGCTTGGTCCTTCCCCAGACCGCATATGTGCAAAATGCTGTCGACTCGGTTGAGCCGAATAGCTGTCTCGGTTTTGAGCTTGAGCAAGGAATTCTTGCATGGCTGCGTTCTGAGCCGCAATGTTCCGCATGTTTGTGGCCATAGTGGCTACTTCAGCCGCGAGTTGGGCAGTTCTGTTCCTTCTGCGATACCTGTGGTGGGGTCGCTGATGAGTGACATTTCGAGAGATCTCTTCTTCAGAGGCTTCTCTTGTCCTCCTTGGATTTACTTCTTCCTCACTGGAACTCATTGTTCGAGACAGTAAGGCTTTTTCTCTTCTTGGCAAGTTGGAGTCCTATCGATCCTGCCGCCCTCCTTTTTCAAGGATTTCTTGCCGGAAGTTCGACTAAGCTTTTTAGTGGGAAGTTATCGTGGTTTGCACTGCCCAGTCCCTTCCCACAGACGGCGCCAATCTGTTGACCTCAAAAAACGGATCTGTCACCGAGCCAACAGGTGATACCTTCGAGTCTGTCCTTTCCTGCATAAACCACACAACGTCAGTCACACGTGGCCGTTCCCATAGGAGGCGGGGTTGGCCACGGGCACTCCGACGGTCAAGTCAGCGTAGGGTTCGCCGGAAATTATCCAATCGATCCCCAAGTTTTCACTCGGAGGCCGTTTTCTTTTGATCTTCTTGAAAGCAAGTGCTCATATATCCAGAGTAAAAGAGTGCGTACCCTCTTTTTGGCGTAAGGGTCTAGTATTTATACCGGGTGTAAGAGGAGGGGGCCGTTGGATTGGGAGACACGTGTAGCCAGATTATTGGGGCCAGTCCCACCGTAGGCGTCAACTTGTCTTTCCATAGGCTGGCTGGCATTGAGTGCTTCTGGCTGATTTGACCGTTTGGGTCCTGCCACATACTGGCTGATTTGGCCGTCTGGTTCCTGCCACATATCCAATCAATCATGGACTTGACTGCAAAGATCTCTGTACGGGGGATCTTTGCCAGGACGCGGAGGGGCGAAGCGAAGAGGGGACCGGGTGCAAACAGCTCGTCCTCTGCGCAATCGCCTCGGCAGCTTGTGGCACGTCACCCAGACACGACAGGTTGGAGCCCGAGCGGTTACTCAGTTCTTACTAACCAAAACTAACCAAAACTATGACTAATAATAAGATAAAAAGGCCTAGATCTAAAAGAGGTCCATATAAAATTAAAACGATTGTAAAAAATAAAAAAGAAATTGAATTTGAAAGTGAAATCGATAAAATAGGATATCAAGAACAATTATATGCTGCTCAAGAAATATTAAAATGTTTTAAAGAAAATTTAATAGAAAATTTTGCCAGAGGGATTGTTAGATCTATAATTATAAAAGACATACAAGACATAATAGATAAATTAGAGAAAAGGAAAAAGAATATTTCAAAGTATAATATACCTTTTGAATCAAATATAGATATAATAACAGATCTTGATATTATGAATTCTCAAACATTATTAGATTTTGAAGATTTAATTAAAACCCTATAAATGAGGAAACCTATTACAAATAGATTACTACAAGAATATAAGAAATTAAGATTAAACTTAACTTTGAGATTTTATATATCCATAACTAATAATAAATTAGAATTTGATAAATTAAAAGAATACATAGAATATACGACTATTTAAAGATTAATTAGATTTTAGATTTTAAGTTTTATTTGATTTTTGTTCGCTCTAAGTAGCAACCCCACTAGATGGTATCAGAGTCATAGAGATCATGGACATTACAATTACAAAAACAGATTGGTATTACAAAATAGAAGAAAGTAAAGGAAATAATATATATTTAGAATATATTCCTAAGAAAATAAAAACAATAACGTTAATAATAATTAAAGAATTACCACAAGAGATAAAAGAACAAATTATAGATAACCTTATAATAGGAACATTGAAAGATGAATATAGATATGAAAAAATTATTATTGAACTAGAAAAAGAAGAAATGATGTTATATTGCAAAGATTATGAGTAATAAAATTATAAAAATAGAAAATTATTACACATTAGAAACAGAAAGAGGAAGTTATATATTTTTAGAACCTATACCCAATAAGTTAAAAATAATAACATTAAGAATAATTAGAGAATTACCTATGGAAATTAAAGCACAAATATTACACAAGCTAATTATAAAATCAATAAAAGAAAGATATATATATGAGAAAATAATAGAAACTTTTGAGAAAGAAGAAATCAATTTGTATTATAAAGAAAAATATGATTCAAATAATTTGTAAAAATTATTAATGGAATTAATGGAAATAAAAGAAATTTTGGATAAAAAATTAGTAAGAATAAGAGAAATAAATTTACAAATACAAGATGAACTTTTAAAACCTGGAAATATAACAAACTCACAACAAAAACAAATATTAAAATTAAAACAAGAAAGGTATAAAATAAGAGCAAGTTATTACGAAAAAATGAAAGAATTAACAAATAATAATTATGTAAAACAAAGATGTGATAAAATAATAAAAGATTGTAAAGATACTGAATGTAGAACATATTACTTATGTCAATCAAAGAAAAGATAAATGTCGATTAGTGAGTATATAGAAGAATTAAAAACGCTAATAAAAATATTAATAGATGATGTTCAAAACATAAATAATGAAATAAAAGAAGTAAGAAATGATATTAATATTCTAAAAATTAAAGTAAGAAAAATAAAAGAAATTGGTAAAGGAAAAGAAAAAACAATAGACAAAAAACTAATAGAAAAAGAAATGTCTAGAATAGGGAAAAAATATACTGAACAAGAAAATATAAGAATAGAAGCAGGTAGTATGGATGATGAATTTAGGAAAAAGATTTTACCAAAAATAATAGAAGAAGAGGAAAAAATGGAAAAATCTAAAGAAAAAGCAATAGGAAAATTAGAAATTAAAGAAAATCAAGATGATATAGAAGATAAAGATGAATGAAGAATTAGATTTACTTATAGAAAATTTTGATCAATTAAGTTTAGAAAATTTAAATGAATATCAAATCCTAATGAATACTGGAGGAGGACCAAATAAAGCAGAATCCTCTAATAAACAAGAAATATTGGATCCAGATGAAAGTTATGCACCTATATACATTAAACCATATAGACAATACTATGAAACAATAAGAGATAGACAACCACCAAAAGGAAACAAATACAGAAATAGATTTGAACTAAATGATAATTATGATAAACCTGTCAATCATGGAGAAGCAAAATTAGACCTAGATTGTAAAATAGATATCAAAAAAGCCTTAGAAATTTGGGCAAACTCAATGATATTATTCTTTTTATATAATAAAGATGATACATGGGAAAGTACTGAAAGAAGAATAGACTTTTTAGTAGCATCCTTTGAAGGAAATGTTAGAAATTGGTGGGATGGAATAAACAATGATACAAAAACACTAATAAAAAGAAATATACAAACAGAAATAATAAAATCAGATAAAGAGGGTATAGAAAGATTAGTAAACTATATTTCAGATGAATTCTTAGGAGAAGATTGGATAAGAAATTTTGATGGAGAAGCAATAAAAGAAAAAGAAAATGCTAGGATAAAATTAATAAATCTAACAATATGTGATATGTGTAAAATCAAAGAATACACATGTGAATTTAAAGAATATTATTATACTCAATTTTATAGTAATGAAAACCAAGATGTATATAAAGACATGTACTATAATAAGTTACCAGGAACATGGGGAATATATTTTAAAATAGAATTTGAAAAATACATTAAAGAAAATCCTGAAGCACCTAGATCTTTAGGAACAAGAATAAAATTCTTATTTGAAAGACTTGCATATATATGTCAACAAAGACAAAATGAAAAAATCAGGAAGATTAACTAAGATATGTTGTGAAGATATGGAAAAACCTACACAATGGGGATGTAATCCTGAAAGAAAAAAGACTAAAAGAAAATTCAAAAATAAAAAATTTAAAAAATTTAGAAATTTTAAGAAAAAATATATAAAGCCTAGAAGAAGATATTATAAAAGGAAATATAATCCGAATAAGCAACAAAGAAATAGACCTTATAAGAAAGATAAAAGCCAATGTAAATGTTGGAATTGTGGAGAAATAGGACATATAAGCCCTGATTGTAAAAAGAAAAAGGTTAAAATATTACAAAAAGAATATTTAGATATAGAAAGTGAATTAAGTGAAATATCAGACATTGAACAATATTATGATCAAGAAGTATATATAAGCGAATCAGATTCAAAAAAAGATAATGAATCAGAATCTGAATAACGAGATTGAGGAAATAGAAAGAGATAATATAGATAAACAAGAATACGAAGGAATAGAAGGTTATGGATTAAAAGTAACATTTGATAATAACAAATTTAAGAAAATGAGAAAATTATCTTTGGATTTAAAAATAGGAAAATGGGAAGCCTTAGATAAGATATGGAAAAGAGAAAGAATAACAATAAATGAGTATCATAAAATTGAAAAAGCTATAAATGTTAGAACAACACAAGGAACACATAAATTAAATCTTTTAACAAGAAATACAGTAGATGAATTATTAACAAAAATTAGTAAAAAACAAGGAGAAAAAATCTAGACATCAACTTCTTGTAGGAGGAGTTCGGGGGGCCTAGCGGAGGTCGCCCTGGTCCTGACGAGGAGGAGGGGGGAGAGGCTGGGGAAGGAGAAGCAGAGGCAGAAGCCATAGTTCAAAACGTAGACGAGTTTTGTATTTTGCAGCTTGCTGTTTTTGGTAAATTTTTTGTAATTCAATGATTTTTGCTTCTAGTGTTGTTACTTCTGCCTGCATGTAAATCGCCTGCGTAATGTTTCGAACGAGAGACCCTTTAAATTAAAAAATGGGACAAGTAAATCGCATCGTAAATGTTCGAACGAACATTTAATTAAAATGGGACAAGTAAATCGCCTCGTAATAGTTCCGAACCATTAATTTTAAATGGGACAGGTAATTCGCCTCGTAAATGTTCGGCCATTTAATTAAAATGGACCAGTAATTCGCCTCGAATGTTCGACCAGTAATTAAAATGACATAATCGCCTCTACATGTTCGCCCTTTCAATTAAAATGGGACAAGTAATCGCCTCGTATTAGATGGTGTGACCCTTAGGGGGCTTGCACCTCGTCAAGGTTTTGTGTTTAAGTTACGCGTTCCTGCTTTGGCAAAGGTGGCACCCGCACCGCCGCTGACTAAGCAGATCTTCCTTGGGGCTGAGCCCCTTGGGGGGCCTTGGGGGGGGGCCCTCGTCAAGGGGCTTTTTTAAGTTACGCGGTCCTGCTTTGGCAAAGGTGGCACCCTCACCGCCTCTGACTAAGCAGATCTTCCTTGGGGTGTGGCCCCTTGGGGGGCTTTCACCTCGTCAAGGGCTTGTTTTTAAGTTACGCGTTCCTGATTTGGCAAAGGTGGCACCCTCACCGCCTCTGACTAAGCTGATCTTCCTTGGGGCGTGACCCCTTGGGGGGGCTTTCACCTCGTCAAGGCTTGTTTTTAAGTTACGCGGTCTAGAACGTGATAACGAACACATTTCTTCATTTGATTACAACATTTACATAGTCACAGGCCTCTTACTGGTAGTACATTCATATATGCCAATGTTTTTCCAAGGATAGGCGTAAACTTTCCTTCCAGGTTTTCAATTGCATAAGTACCGGGCCTGACTTCTCGGGTTACTCTGTAAGGGCCCTCCCAGTTTGGTCCCAGCGTTCCGGTGCCGGGGTCTTTGGTAGAAGGAAAAACTTTGCGGAGTACCAGGTCGTCGATGCGAAACATCCTTTTCTTTACCTTGGTGTTGTAGAAACGTGCCATTTTACGCTGGTAGGAAGCTAGTTTGATTTGCGAGCCGTCTCTTTTCTCTTCGAGCAAATCCAATCCCAATTGCCTCAGTTCATTATTTGTTACTTCATTGAAGTGGATGCGGCGGTGGGAAGGGACGCCGACCTCCACAGGACTCATGGCCTCGGCCCCGTAGGTCATGGAGTATGGGGTTTCCCCGGTGGCCTTTTTGCAAGTAGTTCTAATAGCCCAGAGGACCTGGGGAGTTCGTCTACCCAGGCCCCCTTGGAGGCATCCAGCTTCCTTTTCAGGGTTAGCTTTATGGTTTTGTTGACCGCTTCCACCTGGCCATTCGCCGGAGGGGTGATTGAGGTGAAGAAAAATGTATTATTTTTTTTTTTTTTTTTTTTTTTTTTTTTTTTTTTTTTTTTTATTAAATTAATTGTTTTCCATTATCAGAGACAATCGAGTGGAAAATAACAAACCGGGATATTATGTTCTTCCACAGGAACTTGGACGTACTAGTTTCGGTGATCTTGGACAGGGGTTCTGCCTCTACCACTTGTGAAGCAGTCGATTGCTACTATGGCGAAGCGAGCGTTCGCTCTCCCTTTGGGGAGGGGGTCGATGAAATCCACTCCCCATTTGGCAAAAGGCCAGGGGCTTGAGACAACAGTGAGCTCCTGCGATGGCCGTCTTTGTGTATGGGAAAACCGTTGGCATTTGTCACACTTACGCACGAATTCAATGGCGTCCCTTTTCAGGGTAGGCCAATAATATCCCTGCCGGAGTAGTTTGTGCGCTAGCGCTGGTCCGCCAGAGTGATTTCCGCAGATGCCTTCGTGTACCTCTCTTAGTATGTAGTTCGCCTCTGTTCCTCCCGTACACCTGAGGAGGGGTGAAGAGTAGCCACGCTTATACAGAACCTTATCGTGGATGATGAAATGGGCAGCTCTTCTCCGAAGCCTTTGCTTCCGTTCTCATCTCCTGGGCACGGTCCTTCTTTTAGATGGTCCAGGATAGGCAACATCCAGCTGGCGTGTTTTCCACCCACATCAGCTCTTCGCCTCTTCTTGATAGAGGGTTCAAGTAGGTGTTCAATCGGTACTACCTTTAGAAGTTCGGAGTCCTTGCTGCTAGCCAATTTTGATAGGCATCTGCATGGGTGTTCTCCTAACGAGGCACATGAATCAGTTCAAATTTTTCGAAGTCGGGCAAGAGCCCCATTACCAGCTTTAGGTAGGCTGCTATGTGTTTGTCTCTGGCCGCAAAGCTCCCATTTACTTGGTTTACCACTAGCTGCGAGTCGCTGCTGACTGCGATTCTTCTTACACGCAGCTCTTTTGCCAACCGGAGTCCCGCCGGAGGGCCTCGTATTTTGCTACATTGTTAGAGCCACTGACCCGAGCCTGCGCAGTTTAGTTTATGCCCCTCCGGGCTTTCCAGTACCACTCCTGCCCCGGAGCTGGCTTCTCCTGAGGAGCCTCGACAAAGAGGTTCCAGGTGGGCGGCTCTGCCGGCTCCATGTTCACTTCGACTTCTGGAGCCTTTGAAAATTCAGCGACGAAATCGGCCAGGGCTTGGCCTTTGACAGCTGCCCGGGGAGTGTGGGTTATGTCAAACTCGCTGAGCTCTACAGCCCATTTTGAGCAACCTCCCCGAGGCGTCCGGTTTCTGCAAGACTTGCCTGAGCGGAAAGTTCGTCAGCTCGCGGATGCCATGGGCCTGGAAGTAGGGTCTTAGTAGCTTACTGAAGGCGTGATTAAGCCAAAGCTAACTTTTCCCATACGCCGTATAACGCCTTCGGTATCGCGGGCAGCGGTGCCTTTGCTTCGTAGTAACTGGCAGCTGGTGTCGCCTCCTCTCTCATAAGGACCGAACTTACAGAGGCTTCAGCTACAACCAAGTATAGCAGTAGGGTTCCCCTTCCTTGGGTTTGCTGAGGAGTGGCGCGCGTCCCAGGTAGCTCTTCAATTCTTGAAACGCTTCTTCACACTCAGGGGTCCAGCTGAACGTTTTTCCTCCTTTCAGGAACTTGAAGAATGGCATGCATTTTTTCGTGGCCCTTGATATGAAGCCGTTAAGTGCAGCTATTCTAACAGTGAGTCGCTGTACCTCATTGGGTTTCTGGGGTGACCTCATATTAATCAAAGCCTTGATCTTCTCTGGGTTGGCTGATTCCTTCTTTGATTCACAATGTAGCCCAAGAACTTGCATGAGGCCACGCCAAACGCGCATTTGATGGGATTCAGCCTCATGTTGTATCTTCTCAAAATTTGGAAGGCCTCGTTTAGGTGTTCGATGTGTCTCTTGGTCTTGATAAGCTTTTTCCACTCAGCATGTCGTCGACATAAACTTCCCTGGACTTTCCGAGCTGGTTCGCGAACATCTTATTCACCAGCCTTTGGTAAGTAACCCCGGCATTTTTCAGGCCGAAGGGCATTACCTTGTAACAATAAAAACCCCTATCAGCGATGAAAGAGGTACTGTCCTCGTCGCCTGGGAACATGGGGATTTGATTGTACCCTGAATAGGCGTCCATGAAACTAAGCAACTCGTGTCCTACCGTGGAATCTACCAATTGCTCGATCCGGGGGATGGGGAAACCGTCCTTTGGACAGGCCTGATTGAGATTGGAGAAGTCAATGCAGACCCTCCATCTGCCGTTATGCTTCTTCAACAGGACGGGATTTGATATCCACTCTGGATACTTGGCCTCGCGGATGAAGCCGCTGTTGATGAGTTTTTCTACCTCTTCTTTCAAGGCCTCGTACCTTTCGCATTTAGAGCTCTTCTCTTCTGCCTATGAGTGGTGTGTGATTGGGGTTGATCTGTAAACGGTGGCAGCTGATTTCGGGGTCTATTCCAACCATATCCTCGTGTCGCCATGCGAATACGTCTGCGTTCTTCTGCAGGAAGTCTCTTAGCCTCTCCTTAGTCCCCTTTTCCAACTCCTTTCCTATCTGTAGAACCTTTGCAGGATCTTGAGGGTCCAGCTAAAAGTTTTCCAGTTCCTCCATTGGGGCTGTCTGGTGCTCCGATTCAATTATTCGGGGATCTAGCTCCTCAAGGGATATGTTGGGTCTGAATTCTGTCATCTCGACATCCAGCACCGCAGGCGATCCTTCAAGGGCTTCTGCCATTTCGGCATCCAGTACCATGTTAACTCGGGGCTCTGCTTTCCTCAGGGAGTTGAGATAGCACTCTCTAGATCCCATTTGATCGCCCCGGAGTGTCGCGACCCCCCGATCCGTGGGAATTTCATGCATAGGTAATGAATGGAAGTGACAGCCCATAGATCCTTCAAAGCTGGCCTTCCAAGCACCCCGTGATACGCTGACCGAGGCGTCAACTAGCCAAAAATGTCCATTGCAGCGCTGTGCCGCCTGAGGCGGGGCCCCCATTTCGACTGCCAATGTAATCTTGCCTCTGGGGATGATGCTGTCTCCGGTGAACCCATAGAGGGGCGAGGCCATAGGCGTCAGTTTATGGTCTACCGCCATTTTATCAAAAGACGAGCCGAACATGATGTTGACTGAATTGCCATTATCCACCAGCATTCGCTTAAGCCCATTGCGGGCTATTACAGCCCGAACCACTAGGGCGTCACAGTGGGGTAGTGTACGCCTGTAGCATCTTCTGTGGTGAACGTTATGGGTTCCACGGTTCTGCCCTGGGTGGTTTGGCTTACTATATAGCTGGCCATTGGTGGAGTCTTTGCCTCCCTTGTGTAGTTTCTTTGAGCGTTCCTTGATTCGCCTCCTATATGGGGCCCTCCAATTATGGTGTCAATTTCACGTATGGGGAATCGCTCGTCCGAGGCGGGTACATCCCTCCTAGGGCGTTGGCCCCCTCGGGGTCTTTCCCTATCATTATCTCTGGTATCACGGGGCGAGTGTTGCCTTGTTTCTCCCCTCCTGGGGGTTGAACGCCTTGGAGTGATATTTTGACCTTGATCGTTTCTTGTGTTTCGAGGGGCGTTTGATGGCCGGTTGGCATCCCTGCAATCCTTTATGTCATGTCCATAGTAGCGGTGGAAAGTACAATAGGGCCGCAGGTCTTCCTGGAACCTATTGCTAGGTATCCCACCTCGCCCTCTATTCCTAGAGGTTGAAGGTCGTCTGGAGCCCCTGGCTGGGTTGCCCTCGTGGAATCCATCATTTTCATAGGCTATGGTAGGCACTGCGTTTAACGTAGCGGTAGCCAATGCTTGTCCCGAGGTGGGAGCCACTGCATGTCCTGCCTGGGTCCACCGTTGACTTACCATTTGGGACGTGGGGCCTCTGCCCATCTGTCTCCTGGGTGGGGGGATCCCTTGGGCTGCCCTGTTTCGATGGTCAATCATTTCCTCGTTGACAATTTCGACTTTCATCATTTCCACCAGCTCATCGTACGTTGAGGGATTCTTACTTCGGACATCCCTCCAGAACAGCGTATTCATATTCAATCCCCCTTTCAGAGCGGACAGAGCCTCTTTGTCGGTGACCTGTTCGCAGTATGTTATCTCGTCAGTGAAGCGAGCTAGGTAGCTCTTCAAAGTTTCTCCTGCAGCTTGCCTCATGTCCTGCAAGCGTTGTATTGGCGCCTCTCCCTCTTTCCTAGACAGGTACTGGTTCAGAAATGCCTTTTTCAGGTCCGGCCAACTTCTGATGCTAAGAGGTGCTAGCCTACTGTACCACACTTCGGCGGCGCCGGCGAGGGTCAGGTGGAATGCCCTGCATTTCAGTGCTGGAGAGGCGCCCCTTAGGCTCATTTGCGTTTTGTACTTGTTGAGATGTTTTTCCGGGTCGCCCTTTCCCTCGTACTTCGGGATCTTCGGGGGAACAAAGTTATGTGGCATCGGGAAGGAACGAAGTTCCCTTGAAAAGGGCAGATTATCATTGTCGTCATCAAGCTCATATGATCTGCACGGTTCGTGAGGGCCCTCCTCCTCCTCGGCGGCCTGGGGCGGATGTTGAGCTGCTGCTCCTTTGTTCCCCCAGTCTATAGCGCTTCGCCTCTCTCGCCTATTTCTAGGCGGAGGGACCTGAGCTTCCTGACTTTGGACATGTGGCCGTTGTCGAACCTCTTGGGGGATATGCTGACCCCCGTTTCTAGGTATTCGTCCGATTCGGTCGAAGACGCTAGCGGATCTTTGGGGCTGCTCCTCATAATCCGGGGGGAAATTGTTTTCTCCAGCCGAGGTGTCCCTGATAGGGGCAGCTGTGTAATTTGACGTGTCCATCTCTACCTCCCGCGCGGCAGGGGCGTCGTTCTGAGGCCCCGATTGGGTCCTTCTGCTTGGTCCTTCCCCAGACCGCCTATGTGCAAAATGCTGTCGACTCGGTTGAGCCGAATAGCTGTCTCGGTTTTGAGCTTGAGCAAGGAATTCTTGCATGGCTGCGTTCTGAGCCGCAATGTTCCGCATGTTTGTGGCCATAGTGGCTACTTCAGCCGCGAGTTGGGCAGTTCTGTTCCTTCTGCGATACCTGTGGTGGGGTCGCTGATGAGTGACATTTCGAGAGATCTCTTCTTCAGAGGCTTCTCTTGTCCTCCTTGGATTTACTTCTTCCTCACTGGAACTCATTGTTCGAGACAGTAAGGCTTTTTCTCTTCTTGGCAAGTTGGAGTCCTATCGATCCTGCCGCCCTCCTTTTTCAAGGATTTCTTGCCGGAAGTTCGACTAAGCTTTTTAGTGGGAAGTTATCGTGGTTTGCATTGCCCAATTCCTTCCCACAGACGGCGCCAATCTGTTGACCTCAAAAAACGGATCTGTCACCGAGCATACAGGTGATACCTTCGAGTCTGTCCTTTCCTGCATAAACCACACAACGTCAGTCACACGTGGCCGTTCCCATAGGAGGCGGGGTTGGCCACGGGCACTCCGACGGTCAAGTCAGCGTAGGGTTGGCCGGAAATTATCCAATCGATCCCCAAGTTTTCACTCGGAGGCCGTTTTTCTTTTGATCTTCTTGAAGGCAAGTGTTCATATATCGAGAGTAAAAGAGTGCGTACCCTCTTTTTGGCGTAAGGGTCTAGTATTTATACCGGGTGTAAGAGGAGGGGGGCCGTTGGATTGGGAGACACGTGTAGCCAGATTATTGGGGCCAGTCCCACCGTAGGCGTCAACTTGTCTTTCCATAGGCTGGCTGGCATTGAGTGCTTCTGGCTGATTTGACCGTTTGGGTCCTGCCACATACTGGCTGATTTGGCCGTCTGGTTCCTGCCACATATCTAATCAATCATGGACTTGACTGCAAAGATCTCTGTACGGGGGATCTTTGCCAGGACGCGGAGGGGCGAAGCGAAAAGGGGACCGGGTGCAAACAGCTCGTCCTCTGCGCAATCGCCTCGGCAGCTTGTGGCACGTCACCCAGACACGACAGGTTGGAGCCCGAGCGGTTACTCAGTTCTTACTAGTAACAGTAGGTTGATACATTAATTGAGATAATTTGTTGACAACAAATGATATATCAGGACAATTGAGAGAGAAAGAGAGATACTACAACTCACCAAGAGTTTGGCGATATTCAGTGGCATCGACAGGAAGGCTCCTGTTTTGAAGATGGAGTGATTCCATGGAATTCACAGGGCTATAGACCTCTTTGGAGTCCAACATTTTTCTATGATGTAAAGAGATCATGAGTGTACTTGTGTTGAGATAAAAATAGATCATCTATTATAGAAAATGTTTCAACACCAAGATAATTTCTCCAATTCGAACATTTCATATGTCAAAAATAGGACTCAAACTGGGACTAAAAACCGGAAGCATAACTTTTTCGACTGGAAATTGATATGTGATAGTACTTGGACTATATTTCATCCATTTGGTTTCTTTCCTCTTCTAATTAACGTCTAACACTCTCAAATATTTATTGTGAGGTTCAATGTAACTTTTGAGTATTTGCATTTTAATCCCAAAACTTTGTATTTGATATAATTGAGTCATTTTCCACTATCTTTGCATTCTTTTCTCCAATTTCTTCATTAAACATTGAGTTTTACCTATAAAATGAAATACAACATTATGATTTATGACCTCGAATAAGTGTAGAAACTACACTTATCATTGAACGAGCCGGAAATATTGGAAATATTTCTGCTATCATTTTTTTATCAACAAAATAAATTGATCCTTAAATTTCATTTTCAACTACAAACAATAAAAATTCGTCACTGAATTTTAAATGTGACTCTTCTCTTGATGAAAATTTCGTAAACACAAAACTCCATTCAAGAAATGCCAATTTTACAACTTCGAAAAATACCAATGTGGGGTATTTTTTTCTTAGTTCAAGAGGGGGAAAAAATAAAAAAATAAAATCTTATAGTACATATAAAACGTGACGTCTAGAAGTATGGAAATAGTCAAGGAACTTGACCGGTTTCACTGGACAAGAAGTGAGTTGTCGACAAACAATAACACAGATATCCAAATCTAATAGTTGGGAACTGAGTATAGATTTTACTTCCGGTCAAACGAATAAATAGCCAATTTTCACAGTCACTCAAAAACAATTTGTTTTCTAGGAGCATACATAATTGTACAACAAAAGATTATTAAAATCTCAAAAGAATGTCAAAAGATCATAAAGTTACTGCACTCCACAAAAGGAAACCCCAAAATAATTCTCAATAATATTTGTTTTCAGACATAAATCACAGCACTAATCATTTTAGAATAATAATACCCATCATCACTATTCATTCACACAGTAGTCTTTTCACTTTTTCTTTTTACACTCTATTCAATAATTATTTCACGGACAAAATCATTTCACTTTTTACAGTATAATCTATTCATAAATACACATTCTCCAATATCTCACCCACTACCCGCACCCAACCGTTCAAACTCCCCCAAAAACGCGTTCTTCTGATAGTCTGATAATCCTGTTTCCTTGAGTCCAAGAAAAAATTACTTTAATTTTCACAAAGAAAACAGTGATTTTCCACAATGTTGATCTTTTTCTACTTTGTTGTGACTCTACTGTTTCAGTTTCAACTTTCTGAATCTGCAACAGTAGTTGTGGATGGAGTTTCAGAATGGAGAAATCCTCAAGTTCAAGTTGGAGATGCTGTCAGTAAGTGTTTGTTTTGCTGAATTATTTACAGCTACAAGGATAAAAATGGACCTGCATTTAATTTTGGGTTTTCTTGTTTCTACAGTTTTCCAGCACAAATACCACTACAATCTCTACATTTTCCAGAGCCAGAATGCCTTCAGTCTCTGCAACTTTTCTCAAGCTACACTTCTCACCAAACCCAATTCAACATCTTACACTGTAAGTAACAAAAGAACTTCAATTAGGCCATTTATTGGTCAATATTGTTTAGTTAATTGGTTTGGGATTTAACTTGCTTGATGGTGACTCCTTTGAGCACATCAATATTGAATTCCTAATGCTCCTTTGAGTTTTAAATCGATCGAATTGTTTGTTTGAGTTTAATGGACTCTGATTTCAAGATTCAGAATTCTACTTTAAATGGTTCACGTGTGGGATTTTACTGTTAACCTTAGTCACTAGCATCTTGTATTGTAAATGTTATAATTTACATTTTTATAACCATTTTCTGATTATTTCATGAAATTGAAGTGGCACACATCACGCCCTGGATTCTTCTACTTCTCCTTCAACAATGGCTCTAACAAAGCATGTTTAGAGGGCCAAAAGCTAACAGTGAAGGTCACATTATCAACACCTCCAAATGCTTCCCCTGAATTGCCACCGCCGACGGCGGCACCACCGCTGAGCTCTGGCGGTGTCGTGGCATCTTCTCCAGCATTCCCTTGGCCATTTCAGCCACGAGAAAACGCTTCTCCAAGCCCTGCACCCAGTACCATAGAACTTCCAGGCGGTGCCACCAGCCCTACAGCGCCGGATAAAGAAGGCATCCCATTTATCAACAGCAATCCGGCCGTGCCGCTGCCCACTGGCGAGGTGGATTCTGCCACCATTCGCCCTTTGCCCACAAATGGGGACCATGCTAGACAGGTACATGAACATCCTCAGCAATTGCTGGTGTAGTTAAATAGTTCACATGATGGACGGGACCATTTAACACAACACAATGCACGATATTAAATGCAAACATGTGAATGCACTTATTTCAGTATAATTTTTGTGTCATGTCTCTCAATGTATAGTCACATATTGTGTGGAAACGAAAAACGGAACGCAATGGTCCCTTGATTTACTACATATTCAAGGACCCACTGCTACCTAAACTACTGATGATCATTACCAATGATAGATAGCATTATTCTTTACAATTAGGACGTTGATGATGGCGTTGTTGATTGGAATGCAGGTGCTCGGGTTTTCAATTTTTCGAAGAGCTTCGAGTTTGAGTTGTCTGATTTTGCTGATGGTGGTCTAGAGGTGTACTAGGTTTATATATGTAAATCCTACTTTGGAATCATTAGATTTAGCTGCTCAGTTACACTTCAGTTTATGCAAACTAATTGATTGCTCCCTTTTCCTTTTTCGTTTCATTCTTCACCCATCGTCGTTAAAGTAATACTTAATAAATTAAGAAACGACAACTTAAATAGTCAAGACATGCCTTACAAAATCTACAGGACTTCAAACTGTAAAACCTTAGACAAATACAATAATGTTCCTATAAATCAATTTCTTTTCTTGCTCTCTTGATGTTTTGTTCTAATCATTTGAATAACAAATACTACAAATGACAGAATCAAAGCTGATCCTGCAACAACAGGAATACACATTTTATTGCATCTTTTTCCATTAGACTTATACTCTGTTTTTCTAGGTTCAGATTCTTCTGCCTGTTGTATTACAGGAGACACTTCGTCGTCTTCTTGAATCTCTTCATGAACTTGATCTTCTTCTTGTCGATGCTGGTTTACCGACTGCTTTACACCCGACGGTTCAGCATCATTAAGTACTTTGTCATTTTTATGTACCTGATTTTTCAATTCTTCTGTCGTTTTGGTTTCTTCAACAGATTGAACTCCATCTGTTTTGGTCGAAATTTCTGGTTTTTGATCAGTTTGATCATTTCCAGGAATTTCTTCAACCACATTTTGCAAATTTTCAGGGCCCTGTTCAACAGAACTCTGATCCGTAACTTCCTCAATGTCAGTTCCACGGATTCCTCTAACCTTCTTTGGCATTGAAATTGTTAAAATGGATTCATCTTCATCAAAATTTCCCTCAATTTTGTCCAAAATCACTTCATCAGGGATTCTGAAAACCTTCTTGAATCCCTTAATCTCTGTATCTTTCTTACACATTTTCCAATCCACAAATACTGTCTCCTGGACCTTCTTTTCACCTGCTAATGCAATCAGTGTCCCGTCCTTGTTTATGTCCATCTTTATGTTTTGTTTCCTATAACCTGCAAATTCGGGATTATAAAAAATCCAGACATGATTAATAACATAAGAACAGGCCAATATGTACATCTAGATAGTGTTGAACTACTTCATCTAAAAGTTTAAACTATTAAAAAATGGAACACACCTATTTATCTAATTTTAGTCGTCAACATGCTCTCTCTTATTCAGGCCCGATTCATTTTCAATGAAAGCCTTAACCGTGCACAATTTTCACAAAATATGGCTGACAGAGGTTTAACTCCGTACCTCTGTCATGTAAATGCGTTTATTTAAATTCAAACAGAAGAACGCATAATATTAGTAACCTTTGAGATGAGCAGTGAGGATAAACTTGAAATCTGTCTCTCTGGACAAGAAAACTGGACCAGCACGATCTTTAACAATTTTGAACTCAGTTGGTGAGAAATCATCTACAGCTCTAGCAAGCTTCAGTCCCAACTCGAGCTCCATTCTAACGAAAATTCAATATGGTTTTGTTGAATGAATTGAACAGAAAGAATGGTCTTGTCATGTACAGGGAAAAGATATATGCTTTGCTTCACACTTTTATAATCTGTCTTCCAATAGAATAGATTAAAATAACCTTTTTAACTAGCTTTATCTGTAAGTAAACTTATTCTTAAGATTACCCAGAAAAATAATGAAAACACGCTGAAGAAATGAAAAGGAGTTAAAAATTATTGTTTCTTACAAATCTTGCTTCAGCAGTCTTGTATGAAGTTGAATTGTGAAAGCAACAGTGGATTCTGAAAGCAACAAGAGAAGCTCTAAAACGGGTGGAATATTGAGACGAGGCTTTGATGTTTAAGTTACTAAGATACGAAAGGCCAAAGAGTTTTGAATTGTGCTTAATTGAAATGGAGAGTATATCTTCTATATCACGTTTGGATGAGCTTACAAGTGTTAAGGGATAAATTCCACATTGTTTAAATATAATGGTTTAGACTATATCTGTTGACAAATTAACATTTTAAAATGGAACTCCAATATTAAAAATACGATGAGATGATCAAACTAGCTTATAAGTCCAAATCACACACAAACATGGCGTCTTGATAATAAGAAAGATGGCAATTTTTTAAGCCCAAACTGAAATAAGCAACATGCTAGCCCTATCTAACTTATAAGATAGTTTGACTAAGTAAATCACGAATTTACCAACTACGAATATTAGAGTTATGATTAAAAAAAGTCATTCAAAATCTTCAAAAGTCTCAATTGAATGCACCCTCCTAATATTTGTAGAAGGGAAAATGAAAGAGAAATATTGAAAAAATATATTTATTTATTTTTTATGTGAAAGTCTCCCAAAATCTTGTGATTAATGAGAGACAAATTTTGGAATTTTATTTTAGTACTTTCCGCTTAAAAGTAATACCATGGAAATTTTTATAAAAGTCTTTAAAAGTCATATAAATTTAAATACCCCAAAACTTGTAGAGACTTCTAAAAAGTTTTAATTGAATACATGTGACTTTTAGAAATTTTTTAAAATTCTCAATTGAACCAATACTTCTAGAAAGTCTCCAAAAGTTTACATTGAATAATTCTAAACTTTTTAAACCTTAAAAAATCATTAAAATTCTCAATTGAATACCCTCCTAGAGTTGTGATTAATTTTTTTTTTCTATTGATTATATTTTGTTTCTATTTTTCTTTCTCTCTCTTTTATTGTTTACTTATATTTTCTATGAAAGAATTAAATTGTATTCTTATAATTTTTTTTTCTTTTTTTCATTTATATATATATTTTTTGAAAAATATTTTTTTAAATTAAATTATAAAAGTTTATATAGACTAATTTATATTAAATTTAAATATATTTATTTATTTATTTTTAAAGGTATATTATATTAATAATACTGAATACTGAATTTATTTTTTATATCTATGATTATTATTATTTATTTAATTAACGGCTTAAATTTTTATTCTTTTTAAAATATTTTTTTATTATATGAGGGGGAAAAAGAATGAGAAGGGAGAATTATGAGAAGCATCACCTGTATGTGATAATTTCATAATATTGCACTAGATCCACATAAATTCTATCTCAAATGAAAGTTTTCAAAAATCTTTTGAATTCTACAAAAGACTTCCAATAATTCCATACAAATATGTAAAAAAATCCTTGAAATCCACATAATTCATCACTTAAAAAAGTCATTCAAAATGTTCAAAAGTCCCAATTGAATACACCACCCAAGTATTATTCATTTCAAAACTAAGAAATAAGATTTAAAACTTCAAAAATCAGATATTAATTAAATTTTATTTATGAAATAATTAATTAAATATATTTTATAAATTAAATATATTAAGGTCACAATTAGTCACAATTATCGAATTAATTGATCACAAATCAAAAATTTATAAATCACAAATTATTTCTCGGATACAAATAAAATTTTTTATAGGTCACAATTTGTTCATCGACCGATCACAAATTAAAAAAATTATGTGTTACAATTTATTTATCAGTAACAAATCACAAATTTTATAAGACAATTTATTAGACGGTCACAAATAAGCAAATTTTTAGGTCACACAATTTATCTACTTCATTGATCACATATTACTTATTGGTCACATATTAACCAATTTGTTGGTCACAATCAACCAAATAATGTGTTACTGTCGCCGCACAATAATGAACAATAACATCACTATGTCCATCATCTCTAATAAACTAACACCCACCACCAAAAACCATCATGAGCACCATCACGATCAATCAAATGAAAAAACCACCATGGCACTACCAAAAACCAAGCTAGCTTGCAACTCCAATCACAACCACCATGGCACCACCACCACCATGAGAACTACCATTGTCGCCAAATAAACCACCACTTATAGTGCCACCAACCAAAATCACTACACAACCATATTACCACAAAACACCACCAACCGCAAAATAAACACCTTGCAAACACCACCACCCCACAAACATCACTAACTATAGGGGCGTAGTGGACTTCGGTTATCATCACATCACCACCAATGGTATTGGAATCTGTATACTGCTCCACCTCGCACAACATCAGGATCTCTCAACGCCGCTCCACCTCTCAAAATCTCGCAGGCAACTCCTTCTTAGTTATGCAACAATGTCAAGCGACACCACTCTCAGATTAACACCGCCATCAAAATCTATAATACCTCGCACAGATCGAAATATCACGCTACCCCCACCTCCCATGGTTGCTTCAGTGTGGTAAAGACATAGGGATAATAGAGAGATATGGAGAGAATGGAAAGGGGAAATGAATAGTATTGCGGGTGAAAGATTTAGGGATAGAAAACACTCCTTAGCTAGGCTCAAAGCCAGACTCAAGAACATGACACGTATGTGGCACCTCCCTATTGGGGGGAGGGGAGGGCCGGAGGGGGTCACCCCCCCTCCAATAGAGGGGCACTTATGGAATTGGGTCTGGCCCAATAGTAGGGCTCGGGATGGAAAACCAGTGGATAAATTAATTTAATTAATATTAAAATGTTTAAATTATTAAAAGAAAAACTTTCAAAACTGATTTTGAATTGGACATTTTAAAACTTTGGGTGGGTGTAATTTCCACTTTTAACAATTACCGTAAATTCACTTCATTCATTACCACAATTTACCATTATTAGGCTTTCAAAATATTTAATTAATATTAAAAAAAATAAGTTTAAAATTATAAAAAAATCAGAAAAAGATTTGGCCTCCATTTCGGAAGAATTTATAAATGATTTAATTTAAAATATATCGAAATGACGAGTAGATTAGTGGGGAAGATAGTCCTTGCCCCGCCTCTACTTCTTATCGTATTTTTTATATATATTTTGAAATTTCAATCATATTTAAAAAGTAAAAATAAAAAACGCATGGAGAGAAATGAGGATATTTTGATTTTCATCACGTTGTCATCCCTAGCCAAAAGCCTATAAATTAAAGGAAATTATATAAACACCACACCTTTTATTATTTGCTCTACCTTTAAATTGCACTTAAGATCCTCGAACTTTGCTCATTGTAATACATACGTCTCTAATCTTTTATCATCGAATTCTTATCTTTCAACCTTCTATTAATTAATATATGAGTTCTATCGAAATATTTTGTTTGCAACTTTGCGTGCTTAGAAATAAGACAAAAAAAAAAAATCTTTGATGAACTTTCATATTTATTATTTTTGTAAAAATCTGACCCAGGTTTGAGATTAAAATTAAATTTTTAATAAATTTTGATAGAAATTGATAAAATGTGTAGTTGAAAAGTTGCGAGATCAATAAAATATGTTGTTAAAATTAATTGTTAACTTTGACTTAAATTAAAATTTAGATTTTAATTGGTACCAAACAGGGCCTTATGAACAAATAAGTCATTTTACATATGCCCAAAGGACTTTTTGGGCGAAATTGTTACTAGGGGCTGCTAAGTAATGAAATTTGATGATAAGAATGCATCGAAAAAAATTAATGAATTATGCGTTACCGTGAACAAATATTGAAATTTTAAGTGCAAGTGAAATATGGTGCAAATTATGATAAGAGCGTGTTTGGTAACAATTACAATCCAATTAAAATTGAAAATATAGTCGTTATTGTGTCTCATCCGTCTAATAAAAGTCAACAATAATGACTAATTTTTCAATTTTAATCCGATTTTAATATCTACCAAACAGACTCTAAATATATAGGGAGGTGGAGGTAGGGGTGTAAGCGGTTCGGTTTTTGCGGTTTCTGACAAATTTTCAAACCAAATCGTTTAAACCGGTTTGAGAAAATCCCAAACCTAAACCAAACCATTTTGAACGGTTTGAAAAAAACTCAAACCTAAACCTAACGGTTTGGTCCGGTTTTAAACCGCCGGTTTCACCGTAACATTAATTCATTGAATTCAATATATATTTATATCTTACTAGCAATAAATCTAAAACAAACTAAATATATCTACTACAAATTTAAATATCAACTAAATTAAAGTGAAATCACAATAAACTAAAATATAGTTTTTTGTTTGCTATTTTTGTCTAAGACGTTACAATATAAGTCTACTAAACTAAATATAAAGCCCAAAAAATATAATGATATTCAACAAGACCTCTTGATCATCATATCTGAAAAATAAAACTACTGATTAGATAGAGAGAATAACCAACCATAATAAGAAATCAATTGTTTATAATATCTAAACATAACAATTACACAAGCTTACCATTGTATTTTATTACAAATTCAGTTTCTCACATATACTCAAACATCAATTGTTGTCACACATGATTCATAGTCTCCATTGTCAAACAAACGCATTTGTTATATCATCATAGTATTGGATACTAGATAGATAAGAGAATTTTTAAAAATATGGTAATAGAAAATATAAACCACCTGCCACAATTTTCATTGAATCATCAAATGTTTCCACTTCATCTAAATATTGGTACAGTACTATAGGTTCATTCTTAATTTGCAACTAATTATTTCCGTATATACAAACATCAACCATCCTTGCACTTAATAAATTCCTAAAGGAATCAAGTATCTGACCTCCATTTGAGAATGCAGACTCAGAAGCAATTGTAGAAATTTGAATTCTAAAAAGGAAAAAGGTTTTTGATAAATTATGTTAGTCTTGAAATTATTAGATATAAATTAGGATTATTTGGTAATAATAATATATATGTAATAGAAAATTATAAATTGACAAAAATACATACAAATAACAAAACTATTGAATTTTGTATATTTGGATAAATTTTCAAAAAAAAAATATTATTTATATTTTTTTATTTTTTTATTTTTTTTATCGGTCCGGTTTGGTTTTAAACCGCAATTAAAATTCTCAAACCTAAACCAAACCGTTTTTGACCGGTTTGGTTTGGTTCAAAACCATTTCGTTGACGGATCCAAGTGGCACCAAACCGACGGTTTCTAAAATGCGGTTTCGGTTTGATTTTCCGGTTTGGCGGTTTTTGCTTACAGCCCTAGGTGGAGGTGTGTGTGTGGGTGTGGGGGTGGGGTGGGGGGAGGGAGTGTGTGTGTGAGACCGTGTGATAATAATTACCCCATAAACAATTCCATCCCATCCAATCCAATCCAAATATATGTGCTTATGGTAGCACATTTTGGCCCGAAGATGCGGTATCGACTTAACTCATTAGGTACCGTTCGTCTTTCAGCTATCGAGGTTGATGTTAGTATTAGTCCCCACCACCTCCACCCCTATCCCATTGGATTCCAACTCACAAAAGACTTATGACAATATATTAATTAATTTTAATATACATGAGTAACATGACATGGCTTAATAATAATGTTTGTGGTAAAACGAACAAGATATCAGAATTGCTCTGATACCACTTGTTATGAAACAAATCATCGGATTGAGATTTTAAAGTTATGTGGCAAATAATAATGAAGTATAAGATCAAGCAAGGAATAATAAAGACAAAAATATGAAAGACGAATTAAAAATTTTTATTGACTCAAGAATAATATAGAGAAAAATTGCAAGAGATCCTATAATTCTAGTATTCTATTTTCTCACACTTATAAAATTGTATGAAAAAACCTAATATTTATAGGAAACATGTGGAGGACATCCAAACCCTCTTAATAGAGTTGTTAATAAAATAGGATGCCAAAAAATTGAGTAAAAAATGAAGTATGAGATAAAAATGCGAAAAAATGGAACAGAACAGGCGGCGACGAGCGCGCCCACCTTTGGGCGTCAGCAATCTGCTTGACTTTTTTTTTCAAATTGTTTTCTACATCCCAAATTCTTCTTCAAGTCCAATACCAATTTCCCACTCCCAATGAGATTCCAAAATAAAACTTTAACTTGATATAAAATTTCAATAGCATTCCGACTTGAATTTTCATTGACGTTCATTTCAATTAGAATTTTTGAATACTTCAAACAAGGAATTGGATCACACCCAAATTCTAACAATGCACAATAATTTAAATTGTTCACGATAAAAACCTGAATGGCGCTCACTTTATACCGTGTGCGAAAAAGTCCTTCAACTTTAAATCGATTTTCCTTTCAATAAATTGTTTTCATATTATCCTTGTTGTCGTAGTAGGTGTCAAAGTAACATTAATTAAATAGGATGGCAAGTCATGTTTCCGTTGTCTATAGGTTGCCCATTAGTAATTTTGGACAAAATTCTTTCTTGAGACTAACACGTTCAATATTGATCGCAAATTTTGTACATCCAACGTGACCAATAGATCTTTAAGGTCTCTCGCGTCCATGCAAGCCGGATTCCTGCACACTTGGACAAATCGTTGACCACCTGTGGCCTCCTCTGATGGAGGTGGAGTAGGTCGCGTACACTCCGATGATCAAGTCAGCCAAGAAGATGTGTATAGGAGTGTGGGAGAGATTTAAACGTGAGCCTCCAATGTAAAAAGGAGGATCGACTTTGGGGTACGATAGATTAAACAATGATAGAGCTTATGAGTCTATACTTGTATTACTTTTTGAATGACACTAAATGTGAGCTTTTATAGTAGAAGATGATGATTAAGAGTCGATGAAGGAACACGTTGCCTCATCATAATGGTCAGGGCCTCTTGTCATAGCATCAATCATTGGTATTAAATGTTCACACCATTTTATTAGCCATAATACTTAACTTGCGGTTTTATACTTGACATGTTTAGCTTGAAAGGGCGGCGACGCAGTGGATTGTCACATCAATCACATACCATTAGTGGTGACAATCGAGCTGAGCGGCTTGTCGACTCGATCGTTCGACTCGTACTGTAGCGACTCACAAGCCGCTCGGGCTCATCAAAAAACGAGCCCGAGCACGAACTGAGCCTGCTGGGCTCGTTTTTGACGAGCAACTCGTCTATTTTTTTAAATTTTATTTTGTAGAGAATGATAGTTAAAAAAAATCAAAAAAGGCGAGCCACGAGCAAAGCAGCTAGACTCAGCTTGGCTCGGCTCGGCTCGCGAGAGACGAGCTCGCCCACGAGCAACGAGCCGAGTAGAAGTTCAGCTCGTTTTATAACGAGCCACGAGCTCGAGCTCGTGGGCAACTGACTCGGTTCGACTCGTTTGCCACCCCTACATACCATGGATTGCTCGAGAAGATTTTGTGCCAAGCTCCTTTAGCGGTTCCACGGTGATGCAAATTCGGTTATTTTCCATGGAGATCGACACATTATAACGGGCTAGGTATCCGTACATTGGCTCAGCCTATTCACGGGATCAATCAAAATCCCTTGTGATAGTTCGACTTGGAGTGTGGGACCCTAGGCTTGGTTGCCATATAGGATTTCTGGAGCGTAACATTCACGATCTTAAGTTGATGAACTAACAAAGTTTGATTAAAAGTTTTGAAACATTTTCCATACACGAGGTAAAGTCCAGGGAAAATTCACTGTTTTTACCCATTTAATTTTTTTTGTAACAGTGCTATAAACTCCTTATCATGCCAACAATAGAAAAAATTGTGGTAGCAGATTCTGGCTCAGAACATCATGTTAGGCCACATTCATCTTTCAGTATTGAAGCTTGAAGTCAGCCAACCCAACCCCACAATCTGTACCATATATGATCTATGCACATTTGTGTGATAGATTGGCTGCCAACCCACAAAAAACTTTTGGCAATTAAAGCTCTAGGTGGGTTCATTACTCCTTACAACTTGCCAGAATAATGCAGAGATGACCTCTACCATTCTTGGCCTTGAAAGTTTTCCCAGTAGGTACACTAAACGTCAACTTGTATTAATAGATGTAACTACAACTGCCAGCCATGTCTCAGCAAAGAATCTTAACTGGCCATTGATTTGTGAACCATAATTTCCGTTAAATTGCAATAATGTTGTTTTGGAAAAATTATAGGGTATCAAAATGTCTCGGCCATACTCGCATCAGGATTGCCCATAACTTTTAAACATGGCATGCCCGTATGGGATGGTGAATCAAGCTTCATCATCACTCTTTCTTCAGGCTGACTTTCGTCCCTGCTCGACGAGTGGGTCTTGCAGTCAAGCTCCCTTCAACATAACGGCGTTAACCGAAAAATTTCAAAGCTTGCGAATTGTGAAGTTCAAAAACTGCTGTTCTAGTGAAGCTTTTAAATAACACTTGACGTGTTCAATGCATCAAGCCAGTCAATGCTCCATTAATATGGGTTCTTGGATTATAATATTCTTGCTGCTAAGTCAGGGTCTTGATGCCTTGTGTGGAAATTCAACAAATTTCTTGTCTGGAAAGGCAATCGTACGGGCAAACAAGCAAAGAATGACAATCAATTCAGGAATAAATTGAGGCATTCATTATATATCCAGGACATTGTAGTCGGCTCTGAATTTACTGTGAATAAGGTTTACTTTGATTAAAGAAACAAAACATACTCGAACTCATCCACAACACATCATTGAGTTCAGAACTGCAGTTTCTACATGTAATATTAAACAGCAGTATGATAAAACGTAACCCAGATCCAAAATCATTACACATTTCAAATTGACTCTAATGTTTGATATACGACATCATGAACTGCAGAAAACAATTTTATTCACGGCTTAAGTTCAAATTGTGTTAATCACGACTATTTGCTCGTCCAATGGAATCAAGACCGTCTGTCCTCATGCGTACAATCCTACAAAACACTTCTCTTACTTGGCGCTCTAATGGATCCAATCCGTCCTTTACAGCTCCATGTACTCGCTTTAATTCACGAATTCTCTCCTTCATCTCTTCCTCCTTTAACTCGTTCAAGGGGAAATGAACAGAATCCGTCAACTCATTCATGTGTCGTGCACATTTCTCAATCAAGCGAATCTCCTTCAACAGTCCACAAGAATTTCTCCTGTCCCTTTTTCGCGACTCCTCCAAAATCCTATCGTGGAGTGAGATGATTGGAATACTCCAAACGAACTGTCTAGTCACCGAAAAATGGCTCTGAAGACCACGGTCTTGACAAGGAATCGCAGCCACGAGAGCCCACGTCAAGAAAAAAAGCACATAGTTCATCGTAAAAACAGCCACATTTAGTCCATTGGTGGCTATAATCTCATTAGCCCGAGGAGCAACCAAGTTATTCCCAATTGCTTGCAACTGCCTAGCAGCAGACCAAGAACGCGAAACACTCCAAGAGAGTGATCGAAAATGGCCTAAGGATTTACTCTCCTTTGCCATATTATTGCGACCAAACGACCTATTTCTATGCGCCAGAGTCGTATTTGATTCTTTCTCATCAAGCATTCCAATATCCAAGTCGATCAAGGCTTTTTTAGCGCGTCGAATTTGGCCTTCTCCAAGGCTTCTCTGATTGTCTAATGCGCACAAAACAATCTCCAATTGCATCTGCCATTGCCTAATCTTCTCAATCCCATCCCTAATCGCATTGCAAACATCTAAAGCCTTGATACTCCTTCCGAAAAACTCAGAAATGTATCTATCCATTGGATGTCTATTCAAGAAATCCTTGTTCTTGAACACAATTAGTCTAAATTCTTCTTGGCAGCAGATAAATGCATCCAAAAGCTTGCGAATCCATGAGATTGAGAGCAATTCATCGGAATCTACGGTAGCTAAATCGTTAAACCTTTCAGCCACCTGTTTCTGAAATGATTCCAATTCAATTTCTTGGCTAGGAGAATCCATGGAGTGAACCTGATCGGGCAGTCTGTTCAAAATTGAAAATCCAAAGCCCGAAAAGGATGCTGATGACGCTTCTCGACAATCAGTGGCTGACATTTCTTAGCTTTGAAGAGAGTTTTCAAGAAAATCTTGAAATCGGGAACGGAAATGCAAACTCAAAAGGCCAAACTGTAGTAAAGAAAGAACAAATCTTTCAAGATTTTATTCTTTTTTTTCCAACTGAGAACCTAGACACATAACTGGGAGCAAAAAGGCTAAAAAAGAGCACCAACAAGATCCAAGAATAGCTAGAAAAGCAAAAAGGATCTTTTGGCAGAAACTTGCACTACAAGATCAAGAAAAAGTTGAAGACTCAAACTTCAACAAGCAAAACCCAATTTTATAAATAAGAGAAAAAGGGATTCAAAGATCAAGAAAAAAAAATTATGAAATTGGAATAAAGAATGTTTGAAAATCCGGGACGGCTTTTATTGGAGGGTATTTGGACCGCGTAACGTATAGTGGTTTACTGGTATATGGAGAGACTCAAAAGTTGGAACTTATGAATATGACTTTTGGCCAGTGTTTTAAAAATCGTAATGCGTGGTGGTCAAGCTAAGTGCTAGGCGAGACTTAAACGTAAAAAAATATAAAAAGCTTTTTCTTATTTTAATATTATTTTAATTTTTAATCAATCAAAAAATTATTTAATAATTAAAAATAATACTTACTAAACATTTAAAACATATTCATAGAAGGGTAATTAGAGCAAAACGTCCATACTTTTACACGGTTGTGTGCAAAACGTTCATACCTTTCGTTTCTTGGTGCAGAACGTCCTTACTTTTCCAATTTTTAGTGTGAAACGTCATTTTTAACAATTTTACCCTTCTATTGAAATAAAACAAACACAAAAGAAAAGAAAAATAAAGAATAAATTGTAATTATGGGTTCAAACTTTTAAAAAGATGCAAATTAGTCACAAATATGAAAAAATTATCAACCTCAAGCCGCCACATTTGAAGACAAAATCCTAAACCTCCGATCACCTTGGCAGTCGGACCAACATACCACCTTGAAGCCCTCATTGCCCTCTTCACAGCCCACCCAACCACCAGCCCCTATTCCGACAGATTTGACCAGAATCGAGCTACAAACTTCACCACATGAAATGCAATCAAATGCTGGAATCACGCCGTTCGGTCGCCTTCCTAGCCGGAACATACTACCAGCCAACTCCCCTACTCAAGAAGACTTCGACCATGCAAACAATTTAGCCCAAACAACAAGGATAAGATCTGAATTTCAAATTGAAAGCTGCTTGTCGCGACTATTACGACACCGCACCATTTTTCCTCCAATTCTGAAACCACTGTGACGACCTATGGTGGCGGACCACCCGGGTTGGGTGCTCCATCACCTGGCGCACTTAGCCCAGCCATGGGTCTCCTTCAATATGGCTCCAATCATCTTCAATTTGGGTTTGAAATGTTCGTTGGTGCGAACTCGCGAGCGTAGTGATTGGACTGTTTTTCTTTGAAATTGGTAGTTGTTGGTTGCTTGTTGGAGGAAATTGTTTACATAAGTAGCTTCGACTTTATGGGGGGAGTCGACCGTGGTGGATTCCGGCCGGTTGGGTGGCTGGACGGCGAGTTGTGGGTGTTTAACCGATTTTCAGGCTGCAATTTTTGAATTTGATTTCCGGCCAAATTACAACGAGTTATGGATATTTCTTGGTATGTAGTCATAGAGGGTAATGAGGAGAACATGTTGGGACCAATATCTGACGGTTTGGACGGTCAGGAGTCACCGGCTAAAAAGGGGCAAAAAAGATTTTTTTTTTGTTCTTTTTAATATTTTTACAAGTTTTTGATTGATTTGCATTTTTTAGAAATTTAGGAGTGAGATTGAAAATTATTCTTTATTTTTCTTTTCTTATGTGTTTATTTTATTTCAATAAAAGGGTAAAATGATCAAAAATGACGTTTTGCGCCAAAAATTGGAAAGGTAAGGACGTTATGCACCAAGAAACGAAAGGTATGGACGTTTTGCACAAAACTGTGTAAATGTAAGGATATTTTGCGTTAATTACCCTTCATAGAAACTTTATACATTTTTTCAAAGTTTCCAACAAAAAAAAAAGTTTTAAATTTAAATAGTAAATAGTAAATAAACAGCATAAGAACTTAAATATTATCAAACTCTTTATTGGAGAAGAGAATTTTTTTGATTACAGTGGTTATTTTAAATTAGGGCAAATTGAAAAAATTAGCCTTTAATAAATTTTAACTTTAAAAAATTTAAAAAATTAAAATTAAAAATTAAAAAAAAATTAAAAAGCGCGCATACACCCGCATAATTGCGCCTAGGCGCGCATTTGCTGACGATCAAAGCTAAATAAGACGCGTTGACCGTCAAATAAGGCGCCAAGCCAGCCAGGCCACACATCGCGCAAATGCACGCTATTTAGAACACTGTTTTTAGCCCATGGGCTTAAACTTATTTTCAATCATACATTATTCCATAAAATAATTTTACATGTAAATCGAAAATTTGTACTACTTTTATAACCATACATCATCCAAAAAATCATTATTCCAAAATATATTCTCTTACTAAAATGGAGTTCAAATTTGGGCTTAATCGATGATATAATTGTTTTTACTTTTACTCTGCCTACATTTTCTTTGACATTAAATTTGATATTCAAATTTGATATTCAATCTCCGTTTGATCTACATTATTATTTCATTAAAATGAAAAATAAGACCGTCATCCATCACATCAATATTTAAATTTAAATTTTCTATCTCTTATGTGAGTCCCAATAATGGCTATATTTTTCATTTTTATTCTACAATAATTTGGCTCAAACAGGGGGTCGATGAAGTGGCTGCAATCATGGTCTTTAATTTTAAACACGCTCCATCAACTCACAAGTCAGATTTCATTCACATAAGTGAGTTTCATCCTTAATGTACATCTAGCATTATTCTTTCTTACAGTTAAGAAAAAGTTGATGATATTTGTGAATCTTATTAAGTTTCTGTTTGGTAGTAATTAAATTTATATTTTAATCTAAGTCAAAGTCAATGAATAATTCTAACTACACATTTTATGAGATTCACACCTTTTCAACGATATATTTTATTAAATTTTATTAAAATGTACTAAAAATCTGATTTTAATCCCCACCAAACGATTAAAATTTAACTTTGAAAAATAAATTTTTGAGTAAAAAACCAGGAACTAGTGATGGTAATGTGGCGGGTTTCATTCAGGGTGGGGCAACGCCTTGCCCCGTTTCATGCTCCATTTAGAATTTTTTTTTAAATCAAAAATTTTCGATTAAATACAAATTCAAAATTTTATAATCCAAAGCAAACAATACTTAAAATAACTACATCAATATCCAAACAAAGCAATGAAAAAAAAACAATGTTCAATTATATATATATATATATATATATATATATATATATATACCCCTCGGCCCGCCCCGCGACCCGAGGCGGGGCGGCAATCCCCCGCCTCGCCAACCAGTCGGGGCGGATTTTTTACGTCATATTCGGTGGTCGAGTTTTTTGCCAACTCTACCAAGAACAGGGTCAGTGGATTAAGATAGAAGCAGCTAATTCTAGATATTTTCCTTTAAATTAATATTTTAAAACCATCTGTGACTGTGGTTGACGAGATTGGTTAATTGGTGGCACGAGGCAAGAAATTGCAGTCAACACTACACACGTGGGCCAACTGCCTGGAGGAAGGCGAGCCAGGACTCTGTTGGCGCGTAAAGGGAAATGAGGGACTTTGTTTACAAATTTCTTGCATGTGATTTTTCTATTATCATTCTATCCTTTTTTATTGGCATATCATTCTCACTTTATTAATATTTTTCCGTATATGGAAGGCTTTTTGAAAAAGGATATTAGGGTTGGGCATTGGGTTGGGTTGGTTTTGGACCTAAATCGGCCTGAACCAATCCAACCCTACCAGATTCGGATTGGAGAGCGAGATGTCTCGTGGTGAATTTTGTAACGAAAAATTACTTCACACGTGTATATTTATTTTGAGGGTTTGAAGTGGATGTATTTCATGACACATAGCTCATGTTTCTTTTGATGTTTTTACATGCATTATACATCGATATTCACAATTTACAAATATTAAATAAACTCAATATTAGAGGATAAAACTATATAAAAATATTCAATAATGAAATTATTGAGATGAAAAGGTCAAACTATTTTTGTTTGACGTGAGGTTTCAATAATTCCACATTTCTTTAAAAATTAGGAGTTTATTTAAATCGATTAAAACAGTGCAATAGCCTATTAAAAATGTATTTACGATTTTTAGTCATTATCAAACCCTTTGGCTGTGATTTCCGTATCAATCTATCAATAAAATAATTTATAGATAATATCATCAGACACTTTCGAAACTTTATAACGATATTAGAGGCATCCTCACGTTTAAAAAATCACACAAACTTCCCTTATTTTTAATTTTGAGTATCACATATGACATAACCCGTGACCAATTTTGAGTATCACATAACCGAATCTAAAAATTAAATTTACCTAATTAATTTGCTAATTTGTTTAGAAAAAATTAAAATAATTTAATTAATTCAATATAAAAAATAAAAAAAAATATTTAGATTCGGTTCTTATTCGTCTCTTCGGTTCTCGGTTTAGAACCGAACCGAACCCATCAGTTCTCGATTCAGATATTCGTTCGGATATTTAATTCAGATATTAACTAACGAAAGCTTATCATTAAAACATCATATTTATAAAATTTAAAAACTGAAACAAGATTACATATAAACAATTTACCTTTCACAATTCAAGTAAAATTTAGCTAAAAGATAGTATAATTTTGTTCATTACCTTGACAAAATTAGTAGAAAATTTCATTTTATCTTCACAAAAGCATTTTACGTATATCATTTCATTTTTTTTTTTAATATAGATATATGGCTTAAAAACATTTATGCTAACATAATTTTTACAGAAAAACACTCCACAATTTTTCATGGTTTTCGACACAACATTGATAGAAAATGCACCATGATTTATTATTCACTCAAAAAAGTGTATATATGATATTCAAAATCAGAAAATATAAAATTAAGGTGAATTTAAACATAAGGAAGTATTTTTTTTTATATATATTATCATAATTTTCAGAAAATGTCTCTAATATTGTCTCAATAATTTAACATTTTTTTTTAATCCTTTCATTTTCGTTATAGGACCCACATGCACTCCCTCCAATAGGGGGTACCGGGTGTCCATTATGGACACCCTTATGTACCCATATGTACCACTATCATTTTCCTATAAAATATTGATGAACTCCAGATAAGAGTGGCCTACTCTACTAAGATAATAATCTCCATTTGGCAATTTGTAAGGTGTAGAGTAAACTAATGGCACCGGGGGACCCACCTTGATTTCAAAACTTGACCACCCATATATGGGAAATTTGCAAAGCATAGATCTTCCCTCCTCGCTAGATTTCTTGACTTTTGACTTTGAAAAATTCAAGGCCAAAAAGAGTCTTGGATTGGCGGGTCAAACCACGTCTATTAAAAATCTGATTTTAATATCTATCATACTGAATAATAAATTTTGATGAAAGTTAACGAAATATATGATTGAAAAATTGATAAAAGTTAAGAATCCCGTAAAATATATAATTGAAGTTTAAGAAAAAATAAATTTTAAAAAGTGAGGGTCAAAAGGGGGTTAAATATTTAAGAAAAATCTATTTGTACAAATTTTTTTGCCTAGTTTTTCACTGAATTGACAAGTGGCGACCCTTTATTGGGGGGATGTCTGGGCTCACATGCGCCCTCCAATAGGGGCCACCACTTGTCAATTCGATGAAAAATTTGGTAAAAATTTTTGTACACGTAGCATAATCCAAATATTTAACTCCAGAAAGTATAAGATTTGAATTTGTTTTTCTTAATACATATTATTAAAAAAAAAAAAAGACAAAAATACAACATGCCACTATTATTGTTGGGACTTTTTCTCAACTTTGATATAACAAACGTTCCATTGTAATGGATACAATTTTTGACCTTTTCTTCCTACTCTGTACGAAAAGATCAATTGAGCTGCTTCGATGACTTCGGATACAACCTATTTACATTCAACAATGAAGGTCCACTGCATGTAGATAGTTGCACAGATCCTTGGGCCACCAACATTTAGATATATAAGTGAGCAGCCCACTCAATCCCAGATTTTTTTTATTTTTTATTTTGAAATAAAATTGAAATAGAGTTATCTCATCAACGACGTATGTGAATGAAATTAACTCTCAATATTTATACGATTAAACCTTTACAATAATTATTATTTAACAGGAGTGATTTTGATTCTATCAAAGGGTTGTACGTGCACAGCAAAATCATCCCATCAATCACTGATATTTACACAATTATTTCCTCTTTAAAATCAGATTGCTCTTTGATTGCCTCTTCTTTTATCTCTTTGTTCTTCCCCCATAGGACGCAGTAAAGCCCTCCTGCCAGTAATAAGCCCCCGCAAATGCTGCACGAAATCGAAACCTAGTCAATTTTGTCATGTAACCCGTATCGGGTACAAAGTGAGACGTAAAAAATTGAAAGTTGTCATGTTCAGTCTTGTCGAAATTCTCTACTGTAAAATTTGAAAAAAAAAAAAAAATTATGGACCGACCTTCCCAAATGGAGTATCTCCTTCCACAAGAACATTGAGATTATAGCAGTAATAATCAGTGCCAACGGAGTGAATGCAGAAGCAAAAAGAGGACCTTTTTTCTCCACAGCCCAAATTTGTAACCAATATGTCACGCCAGTCACCACTATACCCTGCAATATAACAAATCATAATGGTCAATGATATTTTGCAGTTTGTCACACCTTAGAGGACATGATTGTTACCCTTGATTGGACGAGATTATTTAGTACGGGATAGAACACAAATTTTGTTCGCTCACTTTCTTCTTAACCTAATAATCCCAGAATAAATCTCGAAAAAAGGAAAAAGAAACAAGGTCCAAGGCATAAGTGGGATGAGAAGACATACACAATAGGCCACTGAAAGAAGATTCAAATCCCACCTAAGCTTCCATGATGATATGTCCCTCTCCATTGCCATGGCCAAAACTAAGGATTGTAGGCAGCTAAAGAAACACTGCAGCCCGGTGAGACGGAGTTTTGCCGGATATTGTTTCATCAGAGGGGCCTAAAATTCCAAATTGAGTAAGAGAGACGCGTAATAAAATATGTCAATTGTTGTGCCTAGTCGTGTCACGTTGAGCAAACGAAACATGTCAAAAAAGTTGAATTAAAAGTTAGAGAAGGCAAGAAACTTTTAGGACTTATATACAGTTATATATACTGATGGACATGGGATGGTTAGGGAAATTTGAGCTCTTAGTCCTCGTGTTTTAAAGAAGAACACGTTTGTCCTTAATCAACTACGAAAAAACTGTCCAACTCTGTTAAATTGTTACGTGGTCCTCTCATATCTAACTTTATGAGGTTTAAGTATTGTTTCCCTACTTGAGATTCTTCACTAGAATTTGGAAATGAGACATTTTTGTGGGGTCTATATGACCATTTAACGAAGATTTGAATGGTTTTGTCATTGAGTATTGATTGTGCAACTATAATGAAAGGTTGAATATCAGCTTGCTCATTTTCAAAGGTTAAGCACCAACTTGCTATTCGAGCAATAAATTGGAAACACCAATGGTGCAATATTCTTATGTTCCTAATTATTAATAGTGAAGTTGTCACACGTGAAAAATAGATTTGATGTCCTGTAGAATCAAGAAAATTTATGGGTTATCATGTCCAATCATATTAGTAAGAATATCACCTGCATGACGAGCCATGAAGCCCAAGCTAAGTTGGCCAAGAGCATGAGTAGACAGCCTTTCACCCAGTCCTTGGAACTCAAATTCATGTTTGGAGTTGTTTTTTGGTTTGGTGTGAACCAGTTCATGAAATTCACTTGAGGCCCTTTAACAAATGCAAACACCATTGCCCCAGAAAGACCAATCACTGAACCCACTACCTTGGCAATCCCATAAAAATGCCTTATGGAGATGCTCTCAATTCTTGCCAAAAGAGAGAGAGAGAGAGAATCATTATTTTGACATAAGATTTCGTGTTCAATTGGTTGAATCATTTCGTTTAAAAGTTTATTTATTTAAATTTGACTTTAATATGTCCACTTGTGCGCAAACCAAATTCATGAAATGCATGAGCAAGACTTGAACTCGTATGTTTTGCCTGTTTTAGTAACATGTTAAATCACCTCATCTAAATGGAAACAATTATTTTGAGTACTTGTCAATTTACCTTAACGTAGCGGCGATCACAAAAGTAAGCACAGGTATTGTGTTTACACTAGCAGCAGCAAATGTTGCAGAGACGAAATTTATAGCATACAAATAGAGATTCAAGCTCACCGTAATCCTGTATTGTACCAGAAAAAAGTTGAATCAAACTCAAACTTGCATGCCTTGTTTGGTAGTGTGTACAAGACTATAGTATGGAGTACCATATATCAAACATGCATTTACTATATGATGTATCAGTATGAAATTTGATCAAAAGTGCATACCCGAACAAAGAAATTAAGAAGATTTTCCACATTAATCTGTATGATACTGGATCAGCTTTCTTCCTGCCAATTATATAAATACTCCATCAGAAGATGTGAAGAACCAGTTTAAAAAGAGTGGAAATATTGAAGAAGACAAACCTGTCTATGAAGAAGGCAAATGGTGCCAAGGTAATAGTGGCAAATACTTGGCGATATGCTACAAAGACACAAGGTTTCATTCCTTTAGCTATAGCTGCTTTAGAGAACAAGGCCATGCCTGCATAGGCAAGCTGTACGAATATCATTGCAAGGCATGTTTTGTTTTTCTCCAAGAAGTTAACCATTTTATTGAAATTTGGCTTCTTTTAAGTTATGTGGGTATGGAAACATCTTGCCCCGTATATAAAGAAGCATTCGGGGGTGTAAAAGTGGGCCAGGCCATTTAGAACATGGCGGACCGAATGTTATAAGCATAGCACCGGCAAGGTCTGGCCAGTGTGGACCTATATTCTTTGGCCTATTAGGCCTAAAAGGTGGCTCATATCAGGTCGAAGATGGCTTGATACCACTTGACATGGAATGCCCGTGCAGTGCCAAAGGGTTCCAACAATGGCGCAGTTGACCACAAGCCAGCACAAGCAAACACACAATACTTTGAGTAGGATATAGCAACAATACGTGCATACCAGTGTCATCATTAATGCACTTTCGATGGTATGGACAATACACAGCTCATGCTAATTTTCCGGGGCCACAAAGTTGGAGGGAGTTTACTAGGTCTGTGAGTGTGAGAACGGTTCAATTTACACCTCTATACACTAAAAGAGTCAGCCTTTTGTGTTTCAATATAGGGGATGGCTCTATGCATTATAAAGTAGTAAAAATGTGCATTCTTATGCCAAGCTGTTTCCCGTACTGCAAACGAGAAATACAATAATTGTGGCATAATTTTGTTCAAGTATCTCAAGTCAGAAAAAATAGCAGCAGGAAAAGAAAAAGATTGATGTCTCCATTCTTTGGTAAGTTATCGCCTCACTAACTAAATAATTCAACGCAAGCTCCTCTTCAAAATGATTCCTCATTTTATATGTAGAGTATTGTCACCATTCGTCCAGAAGCTATAGTTAATGGCAACAATGTAATCCATTCTATATCATCCAAACCAAGTCTAGGAATCCACACCAAGCTTAATTCGTCGGGCATACCCCATTTCAACCATGATCCTGCATTATCCACCTGCTCATGGGAATGCTTCAGCATTGACTCGTACAAAGAATCTTCAGTTATGATACCAACTCGATGTAGGACATTGCCGTTATTTTGTCCAAAAGCTATAGCTCATAGCACAAATGCAATCCCCCTACATAAATCAGAATGAATTCTGGAAATCCACCTCAAGATCAGTTAGCACCCCATTTCAAACATGCTCCTGCATTATCAACCTATTGACTTGACACTTATTGGTCTCTCTCGCAGGCAGACCATATAATCTAAATTATGCTGGAGATCAAAGAATGATGTTACATATCACAAGCACACAAATATGTCACTAGGAGACGATCTTGCTGGTAACAAACATGTCACAAATGCACTGTGAAATTATAGCACTGATCACCATTTCTACTGGATACAACGCTGAAAAGTGTACTATTTCCCAGTGATGTTCCATCAATGGATCGTTTTTGTTATTGTACAATTGAATATTTCCATACTAACTTGTACCTTGTTAATCACTTTAGGAGCATTGGCAAAAGGTACAGGACAAGTGTATTGACATGCACCGCACAAAGATAAAGCTATATTGCTGTCAACTTTTAATCTCCGTGTATGATTGAGACGTTAAATTTAATGAGACTAGCAAGTTACTAATATTGATGGTTTAATTTAACAAGGAAACTAACAAATATCACTTGTACCCTCATGATATGCACTGTCGCAATTGGAGCTTGTTGGTCACCTCCATACACTGCACATGAGAGTCGATAAACTTTGAGCATCATGTATTATGTTTAGCATTTGAGCCGGCGCTTGTATGATGAACTCAAGGCGACATGAGAGTCAAAAAACTTGAGCATCCCCAGCTATCATACATAGCTGTCACTTATATGGCGAACTCAAGATGACATGAGAGTCAATAAAATTTCAGCATCGTGTATTTTATTGACCAATTGAGCCGAGCTCTAATACATAGCCAGCATTTGTATGGTGAACTCAAGGCGACACATTCAGAGTGAGCTCCATATAGCTCAGGTCAAGCTAGCCAACGCAGTTTGACATGACCATTTGTGTAGTCAACATGGAAAGGTCCCTTTCACCAAGTGTGTGCCATGTTAGGTTTTGGTAAAACATAAGTCCCTCGACTTTGAACTGTGCATTTATTCTTGGTTGACCTAAGTTGCTAAATAAGGGGATATTTTGAGGGTATGCGCCGAGATGACCTCGACTCCTTGGCAAGTTGGGATAGGTTAATTTTTGCTAGTTGTATGCCATAGGAGATGGTGATAATTAGTAAGTGCACAGCATGGACCCGACATATATGCAGAACGTGCTTATTTCTGTTAGGACAGTAGAAGCATTTGCACTGCAATTAACAAACAATGAACAAAAATCAAACGTTATTGTCGAAATCAAAGGATGTAAGATTTCCTAGTCCAAGAAATCCTTATCTACAATTTTCAAATGTTGATATCATTCATTTTCATAGACAGTAATAAGTAACCACTTTGTTGCCACTCTAAAGATAAAAACGAAGCCACTACTCTCAATTCTTATCCTTTTGTGAATATTGTCACGTTTTATATGAAACTCTTGTTCTTATGGTATGATATAATTATATAAACAAAATAGTGTAATGCATTGGCTGATTTCCTTGTCTATGACTGCTGCTGCTTGATCTTTCATGTGAGGCATTTTTAGATGTTCTTTTTACAAGAAGACGACGTGTTTCTATTCAATAAAGTCACGAGGAACTCTAAGATGTGGCATTGCCTTTAATCAATCGAGGTATTAAAAAATGCATTGTCCCACAATATCCAAGTGACGTATGTTGAGAAGAGTAATGCTATTAAACACTATCGGTGTTACAACACCAGTTTAGGTGGAACTAAGTATCATTAAATGACAATTATAATTAAATTAATCACATAATTTCATCTTTAATTAAATATATCACATGGTAACACATAAACTGGTGATGTAACACCGATGCTAGATAACATTATTGTGTTGAGAATTGGGTTTCATCGTAATAAAGATAACCAAATTCGTTTATGAATCTAAGATTGTCTTATGTCTACTTGATTTGGGACTTTTTCCCTCACTTTTACCAGCATTCTCCTCTTGAACAAATAAGCAAGCTAGAGGGCTCTATTTGCTTTCAAGGGAAATGAATAATTTTATGATAATATTTTCTTATCTATTTCAAAAAGACTGAATAATCAAGCTCAAGCTTATGGTTGAACCTTATATTGAATTAATGGTTTAAGCTTGTATAGAGACAAATATATTTATAATACAACGTTTATGTTTATAATGTTTCAATTTAAGTAGTGTTCTATTGATATTTCACACCAATATGTTTATTTTTTCACTTGTTTGAAATATGTTGTTTTTATGTCGATAAATATGTGATTTGAGGTTCGAAAATACTTCAAAAACCGTCCAAATTGAATCGTGTTCACCTCTACCGTCTTGTTTCCTCTACAATTAAAAATCCATCGTGTATTAACTCGGTTAAATTTGAGATGACCTAACTTTGATCTTGTTGGCCAAAAAAAATATGATCAAATTGGATATCCCATTTCCAAAAATAAAACATGTGATTTGGGCATACCATTAACCATTACTTTACTAGCAAATGTATAGTACTATTCACAACCCTACCACTTCTATGTGTCTACACTATTAACATAATTATTTGTTGTCAATACCATACAATTTTAATAAAAGTTATAATAATTTAGAGTTTTATAATATTGGATTTCGCGAAAAATTTATTTGTTATAGAAAGTTTGGTAGTCTTTCACGTTCTTAAATAATTCGTCTCTCATGCAATCATTTAATGCTTGAAATCCTAAAAATTCTCCCATCATAATAGTCGAGTTATACTATTATGACTTATTTGATAAGATAAGAGAACGATATTAAAAGGATTAATCATATCGACTGCACAATCTAAATTTATCTAATATTTTGTATTATACGCGTCAAAGCAAACTAGCTCAAATTAAGCGGTCCCACCTTTAGTGGCAGGTCAATCGAGGTCGTAAATTATTAGGTTAATTTCTAGCAATGTGCTACATATGAATGATTACTGAAAAATTATCAATATTGGCAAAGAAAATAATCAAATAGTGACAAAATATAATTATAATCATAAGAGATATTTTCTAACCATGAAAACAAAATATGTTTAATTTGCAATAGCATCACAGGCCCTTAATTGGGCCCTTACTTCATTGATTCCATAATTTCGGGCTTATTGACAAGCCCAAGTACATTCAAAATCGATTGATCCAAGTCTAGTTGTAATTTCTCTGGATTCAATTCGTAAGTAGGCCCGGGATTTGGAGGCCCAATATCTCCTCTTTAACGGCTGTTGAGAGTCGTGCGTCGTTCCTCTATTTCGAGTATGCTATTTATAAAATAATGAATAAAATAAATTGCTTATAAATTTTTTTCAGGTGAATTATAAGTAAAGCGTGATTTAAACGCGTCACATGGACAAGTTACAAGCACTTTGCTTTATTGTGCATCGAATTAATAGCATCTTGACAGCTTTGGCAACTACCAATTCCAATTATCACCCAATATATGACTAGAAATTAAAGGCTATTATATTACCACGATCTAATTAGATTTGTTCGACAAATGGTAGGACTCACAAACTTAATTTCTCGAATTCTCAAATTGTTACGACTCATCAAAAAAATTCGATCGGAAAGCTTACCACCACAAATAATTGAATGGGTGGAAGGGACGAAGCAAAAGAAAAGTGAGGATGAACAAACATGAATAGAGACAGAGGGGGTCGTGGCCTCGTGGGGTTGGCAACATGTTCAAGGTGAGGACTCGGGATGTGGGGTTTATTTTATTTTATTTTATTTTTTTCCGTCCTTTCATTTTTAGCTATGATTAGTGTGCAAAACAAACAACTCGATTGAAAAGGTTACACTTTCAATTCGTGGGGACCAACTTGCACGGATCAATGACCTAAATTGTAGAAGAAAAGAAAAATTGATAGAAACGCCGTATAAAAATTGTAGAACTAAAGCTTAAGGACTGTAGCTACAAATTAATGTGGGGCCCGATTATGTAAGTTAATGATGAGAATAATAACGGCGACTGCAGATGACGTTAGGATTTTCTGCAATGATAAGACTTTTATTAAGAGTTGAGTGTGATTGTATGTAACGGCTATCCTGTATATACTATTTCCACTTGATAATTCTTTGTGGACCCACCACAAGTTTAGAAACGAATCAAGGGTAAGAAAAAGTAAATAAGCATTTGAACCGACCAGTTTCGACTGCAAATTGATCGATTTTGGAGGTAAATATTATTTTCGATTTAACCTTATCACCAATTTTTGGTTATTTTGGTCAATCGGTCGACCTAATTCAAGTTTCACAACATTTTTATGGCATATATGAATTGGAGTTTGCTCGATTTCTATGATTTTAATTTACTTATCACTTAGCCTCCGTTTGATTGGCGATATTTTCCCTGAAAGTAGGAAAATATTTTCCTACTTCCACTTTTTGACTGTTTGATATGCTAAATTTTTCACGGAAAATGTTTTCCTCCATTTTCCTAGGTACAACCCTTTAATGCACGAATGGTGGAAAATGTTTTCCAACCTTTTAGGTGGGAAAACATTTTCCAACTTTTTTTTTTTTTTAGCAATGGCAACCAATTCTATCAACCATTGTAAAAAAAAAAATTCTATCAACCAATTCTATCAACCATTGTTGACAATTTCTATGCAAAACAAAGTCAAACAAATATGATAATTTTTTCTAATTGTTTTAATTTTTTTTTTACTTTTTGGTAATTGGAACAAATTCTTAACCCAATAGTAGAAAATATTATCACTTTAATGGACAATTTCCATAAAAAAAAAGAAGTCAAACGGATTTCAAACTTCCAACATTTTCCATGAAAAATTATACCAATCAAACACATTTAATTACAATTCCTCGTAAAACAAGTTCTAGGCAAATATTTTTCGTGGAATTCGTTTTCTTTCCACCCTATTTTCCATGGTGCAATCAAACGGACCCTTAATATTTTCTCATACCGTAGATACCAAATATGCTATAAAGGTATATTATGGGGGAATTACTTAAATGTTTTAAATAATTAAAATATTACTTAATGATTTATTATTACCGACAAACGTGTTGTAATAATTAATGTCAATTATATTGTAACTCCAATAATGTTTTGAGATGTCTTTTCACCTTTCGCTGAAAACTTTGTGCTAAGTTAATAAATAACACACAATCAAATAAATATCTCCTTTTTATACCTCACTTGTAATCTAAAGTCAACATATAAATCCCTTTCCATTGATTTGAAGTTTGGAATTAGCTTTGAGCTTATTGAAACAATGAATCTATGTTTGTATAGAAGTTAGATGGTCGAAAGTCGTTCAATCATTCGAGCGAAGTATTAGGTTTTGATTCAACAAAGATAAACTATTTGGTCAAATGTTTAATATTATAAATTGAAAACAGATCTGACTATATGTACAAAATGACGAAAGATAATATATCGAGTCAAATACTTGCGCCATGACACCACTATCTATAGTCAAGGCCATAATCGTCGATTATGTTTTGGGTTCGAGATTTGCGAACAATAAGTGTACAAATGAGAACAATTTTGATTTATGAAGGGATTAGAATAAGTTGTCTGAGAGCAAATATTTGAACTTAACTTTGTGAAAGCACAATATGAATCTTGACTATCGCTTCAACTAATTGCAATGGCAAGATTGTAATATTCACCTCTCGAAATTGAGTTTCAATGATAATATTGGCTTTGTAAGTGGAGCTAGTGTATTGTGATATCTTAAGTTAGAAGGAGATGGAACGGAAAATGTCATGTGGAGGCCACCATGATGACGAGGTAGCTAGCGTTTGATGAAAAGTTGTTGACGAATTCGAACTAAAAGTTTCATATCGACTAGAATCTAAACGTACCCAGAAAAAAAAAACCATAAATCGAAATAAAGAAAATCTGAAAACATCCAGGTGAAAAATAACATGAAATTAATTAATAATTCATGATATTTACACCCCATGAAGAAAAACAAAAGAAAAGAAATGCAAACATTGTTCCCTTATTTGTTTTTTAATTTAAACTCTCTATTTTCCCCAACCCTCAATTTATTTATTTCCAAAATTAATAAATAAATTATAAAAATAAACTTTTAGAAAATTAACCTCTATACCCAACCTACTGCCACCCCCATGTGTTCCACTTTCACCTTTGTTCTTTCAAAAGTTTCACCGCCACCCAACGGGTTTTCTGTCCCACTTATCCCCTCCGCCCCTCTGACACCTCCTGCAATTATGTCCCACCACCAAAAGCTCCGCCCACTTGCCTCATTTTAACAACTCGGCCACCCCTTTCCTCTCTCTCTGCTCAGTGCTCACTCAATTGTGTTTGTGTTTGTGTTTGTTGTTGAAGACTGCTGCTTGTTTGTGACAATCTCGTAATTCCCACCTTCATCTTCGTCCTCGTCCTCCTCCTCATCATCGTCGTTTTCATCGACATTCTCGCTCCCATTATCGTCTGGTGCAGATTCTTGGTGCTGGTGCAGATACTGGCCCTGGGGAAGAGGCCACTGCTGTTCGGGCCGAGCCATTATGGGCATCATTGGATTTTGATCAGGCTTCATTATGAATCCAGGATTAGATGAAGCATCAGTCTTGGCTCTTTCTCTGTATAAAGCATCGAGTTGGTGGAAATATGGGCATGTTTTGGAATCCTCAGGTCTCTTCTTGCTACTCTCTTTAACTTTCTTGAAGTACTTGTTGATGTTCTCCCATTTCTCTTTGCATCTTTTTGGATTTCGATTGTATCCAAGCTTCGCCATGGCAGCTGATATTTCCTCCCAGAGAGGCCCTTTCGGTCCATTTTCTTGGTACTTTAGATCAAGACTTGTTCGAAGATCAATCAATGCTTGAACTTCAGCTTTAGGCCACCGGGAAGAACTCGCCGGAATAAAATTTTCACCACCATTGTTATCAGTTGTTGGAGTATCCAAAACTTTAGTCGGCGTCACAACCACCGGTGCAAGTGTTGGAGCTGGAGGTCGTGTTGCTACTGGTGCTGGTGCTGGTGACGGCGCTGTCGTTTGTTGTGGTGGTGGGGGATTTTCGGGTACTTGTACCTGCATTGGCAATGGCATACGCATCTGAGGTTCATTAGCATTACTGACTGGAATTTGAAAATTTTGTTGCTCAGTTATTTTCTGCAAGAATTGAATGACTGCTGCATCTTTAGCTGCTGCAATTGATCTTTCTTGGACTAAAAGATCATGCTCCCGATTCAATCTTGTCATTTCTTGCACCCTCCAAGCCTCTTCCTTCGCCATTCGATCGCGCTCTCGTTTCTCCAAAGTTTCTAAGAAATTCTTCTGAAGTTCTTCTTGCTTGTCGATCACATCCTTCATCAGCCTCTCGAAGAAATCCTTCCATTTTCTCTTCCTCCCACGTCGCCTTTGTATATCCTCATCCGATGAGGTCGAAGAAGAAGAAGAATTTGAGAATACTACATTAGAAGGCTGAAAAGTATGGCTTGGAGGAGGATATGTAGTAGTAGTTGTGGTGCTCATTGTTGGTGGTGGCAGTGCTGGCTGCGGTGGTGGTGGTTGCAATGGCTGAAATAAAGTAGAATTATTTGCACCTTGTGCAGCAGCAGCTGCTGCAGGATTTTGTGCTACATTTACTGGATTTGGACTTGACATTGAAACTGCCAGCATTGGCGGATTAGTATTGCCCGACGTTGGTGGTGGTGCCACCATACTCAGAGGCTGAGGCTGAGGCCGAGGCCGCGCCAATATAGGGTGTGTAGCATTGCTTTCCAAAGCCTCTAATTGATCGAAAAACCGATAAGTCTTGCCGTCTGGTTTCGCAGCTCGGCCTTCTTTTGTTCTCTTGTGATACTTGTACAAGTTCTCGAATTTCTCTTTGCATTTCTTGGCTGTTCGTTCAAATCCAAGCTCCGCCATTTTTCTGATAATAAAAGTTGCAAAGAAAAAACATGATTTGTTCACATCTCGAATTCTCCAATAAAACAAAGTCATTAATACTAATAATTGAACACATAAAATAAACAAAGAAAATTAACTTCACTAATTCAAACAACAATAACAAGGAGAGAAAACAAGAAGGAATTTAAATCGGCTGAAAATTGTTCAACAAAATCTAGATTCTGATGAATTAAAACAGCTCAAAATATTCTATTTTTGAAAAAAAAAAATTAAAGAAGAAGCGAAATCCCGGAATTAAATTCCTGAGAAGCTGCTGAATTATTGTGAAGTGAACTGAAAGACAATAACCCTTTAATCAAGAAGTAATAATTCAATGGAATTAAAATTGATAAGTACTTTTTACAGCAAATTCAAGGAGTTCAATGAAATCTATGGCAGCTGCGTGTGAGTGCGTGCTTTGTGCTAAAAACCATGAAAATTCAATTCATAAATATATTTATTTACCTGGAAACTTCTTCCCATAATGGACCTTTGAGACTTGAATCTCGAAAAGCAACGGCCATATCAGACCTAATTTTAATCAGAGCCATTGTTTCTTGCCTTGGCCACCGGTTCCCACCGACACTCCTCTCACTCTCCTCCATTCTTGCAGCCGCGGCTGCCTTATCTTCTTCACTGAACCCACCAGGAATCGAGGTGGCACCGCCGCCAACTTCACTACTTCCACCGCTAGCTCCGCCACTCTCGTGACCTTCTGGTGCGGGGCCACCACCTTCGCCTGAGCTGTTCATGATCCCTGAAACACCCAACATCATCTCTAGTACAAAGGAGTCCCTGTCCACCCCTCCTCCAAGATGAAAAATAAAAAATATATCTCGGGGATGGTGAATTCTGTGCGTTTTATGAAGATGGGATGTGGTGAATTAATAATTTATTTCGGTGGGATCTGCCTGTCAATCTCACACTATTGAATATTTAAAAAGAAAACATTTTTTTCTCTATTCTTTTTATCGGAGGAATCTTTACCATTTTTCTTGAAACAAAAATTTCAACAGAACATCAGTAAAAATAAAAATTATAAACACACCATTTTCACACATATGTATAAATGAAAAAAAAAAAAAAAAAAAGGGTTTATAAATTTTTGTACCTATAGTGTATGTATAGAGAGATGAAAAAAATAAAAATTTGATAAGAAACAGCTGCATATGGTGACGATGAGGATAATAAGATGGTTTTTTGTCTAAATGTAGTTAAAAGCCGGCCCACGTAGGTCACCTTTGCTTTTTTAAGCATTTGGCTTTCAATGGCTTGTGGGCTGTATATGAAATGACTATACTGCCCCTCACATGTATTTCCCTTTAATCATGGTATACCAATCGAGTTTAATTTTTTATTTATTTCACATGTATTCCATGATCTTTTTGTCCAAAAAACCCTCGGTTTAATAGAGGTGACCGATATCAATGGTTTGAAAACTGACTCGACATTGACCTGAAAATGTGAAAGATCAAGAGTTAAATTATTGAATCAAGAACACGTTTCGGTTGTGAATCGAAAATCTTTTGAACATACTGGTCGAGTCTTAAATTATTATAATGTATTTTAAATTTTGGGTTGTTGACTTATAACTCAATTGATTTTTAGACGAGTTTCTATTTTTACGGTGAAATTGATTGGTCTAATTCAATTCTTTGCGTAGACTTTCTTTCATTATTTCGATGTATGGTGGTTATGCCACCACGTCTATGGAGGGTTAGTGAAAAAAACTTGGAGCTTGAAAATTAAAGGTCATTTTTAGAGTGGGATCCATATTTGAATTAAAACTAGTTAGACAAAGTCATTTATGAATAGAGTAAATATTGGTCAATTTCAGTTGGGTTCCAAACCTAACCCTAATAAATGGAATGAAATTTAAAGGCCAGGATCGATTTTATGCATCATTTCTCATTAGAAAAATTGTTAATATATATTTAATTCAAGGTATTGTCTGTAATGTTTTTTGGATTTATTGGGGTGTATTGCATAAATAGGTATCCACAAGTAGTCTACTAATTGAAAAATATATCGGATGATTCGACTAAGAGTCGACAAGCCTACTCGATTAAAGGTTGAGAGTCGAATTTTAATAAGTTGTCTCAAATTATAATTTCTCATATTTTTTTCATTGTTGTCACGATACGTACTAATCTTGAATTTGCCGTTACGTTAATTGCACCTCACTTAATTACGAAAAATAAATGATGCTAAAAGTCATACGGTCTCGACTCCTCAAATATTATCGTCGAATTGTGTGGTGATAAAAGACCAGCTCACGCTGCTATTAATATGAACTTTGCGATTTTGTTTTAAACTATAAACTTTCATGGTTATCAAGCTGTCCTAATTTCGAATTTTTCGTAACGTTAAAAGTAATAATGTTTAGAGTCTTCGAAAGTCAACATCTACTTTCCTTCTGAGGTTGTAATTTATTTTAGTTAGTTTATATTTTTATATCCATATTATAGTTTGATTAAAAATGTATAAATTATCAGACCGTATGATGGAAATTTCAAATAACCTAATTACTCTACGTACGGTGATAGAATTAGAATAATTAAGCAGTAACTACCCTAATAATGGACCGACCCACAAATAATGCAGAGAGTGGACCCAACCAATAAGAAGCCATTAAATGCATAAAAAGCAATAATTACATATAAATATATTTAACTGATTATGTCCGATTCTCAATACTTATATAAATGAAAAAAAAAAAAAAATAGTAATTCAAAATTTAGTTAAAAAAATCATGTAGTGAAATTAAATTCTTGCCATGTTGCTATAAATTAATTATTTATTAGGTATACAAGAAAAGAAATGGTAATACTAATAATACGAGGGGCACTTTCGGCAATTCAAGTCTAATTTTAAACTTAAGATTTACGTAAGGGTATATTTGTAAAATGTTAAAAGGATGAGGAGAAGTAAGTAAACTTCAAAGGGCACAATGCGCACCGCTATGGGGGTGAAGGGTAGGGTACGTAATTATTGATGAGAAGACTAGTCACATATTCTCTCTCTAAGAATGGTGTATATTTTTTTTTTCTGTCTCTATATATACATATATAACCGTGTATGTAATGTAAATACGTATAAAAATGTGTATGTAGAGACAGACAGACTGTAGTTGCTTATCTTACAAAACATCATTTTTACTAGTTTGTTTTATGTCCTTGCTTCGCTGTCTGTGGGCTTCTCTAGCTGTTAAGAGATGCTTTCCCCACTACAATTACGGATGCTACAAGTCTCTACTAATCCACCACCCCACCCCCCCCAGAGTACGTGTCATTGTGATACACATTAAGCCCCTCTTTGAGCTCCATCATTTCAATTTATAATGAGAAATTTTTTATTTTATTTTATTTTTATTTGAGAATGAAATGAAGAAAAAAATTTAAATTTATGTGTAGTATCATTTTATTAAATAAAAAGTTGTCATCAACTCCAAACCAAAAATATATATATATATATTAGAGAAAATAGAGTGTACAAGTTTCTCTTGTAAACTTTTTGTCATCACAGTAAATTACCGTAGCGATATAATAGGATATAATCATAAATTAAAGCGATTAAATTTTTTGTGTATATTTTCTATCAGAAATTTTATTACTGGTAAAATTAGAATTTATAATTCTCAATATAATCAATCGTTTGTAAGTTAAGGGTTGAGTGACAAGGCTTTTAATAAAAGTTGTTAATATATTTAATAAAAATTGATGAAATATATTATGACTCCACTAAGTGAATGTGAATATATTAAGGACTAATTACACCGCTCACATGGCCCAGCGGTACATCTAGTGAATTTAAAAAAAAAAAAAAAAATTGAAAAATAAATTAAAAATTAAACAGCAAAATTCAAGTTAAATCATGGATTAAAAAAAAAAAAAAAAAAGTGGTGGGAAAGGAATATTTAATGAATGGATTTTAAAAATCACTGATCTGAAAATAAATAATGAATTAAAAGGCTAGTGTAGCATCAGATAGATTCTTGAGATCAAAAAAATAAATTATTTAATATAATTATTGTCAGGTAAAGATCCTTGCTAACTCTAGAATGTGATTAGATATAAAATTAATTCCAGTTGGTACAATTTGTTTACTTGAACATAGGTGATAATTGTAAATTAAATATAAAATAATTATCTATAATAAAAACAAATTTACTGGTATGAGTTGAATGAGGCTGGCATGTCAACATCTTAAAATTGACAGCAAAAAAATAAATAATATCCTTAATTAAATAAATCTATTTAGGAAGATTGGAATTCAATTTATAATTACTAACAATATTTTACACAGTAATTGGTGGTTAAACTTGTTCAATTTTCTTATTAACACACTTTTTCATGTAAAACATTAGGGTGGGCAAACGAGTCATATCTCTCGCGAGCTCGTCTCGTCTCGTATCGGCCTATGAGCCTCTCAGCTCATATTGAGACGAGTCATGGGCCAGCCTAGCTCGAATCTTTTTCACAATCAGTGTTGAGCCGACTCGTTTTGAGCTCATTTTTTTGACTCAATTGTATAAGTTTTTAAAAATGAAAAAAATCGAGCGCGCTAATGGGTTGGCTCGCAAAGGGTCGAGCCAAGCATTGTTTGTGATACAAACTGAGATCGGGTGTTAAGGGTCAAGCCGGCTCAATTTGGTCAATCACCACCACTACGCAAACGTCGAATTATATTTTTGGCAAAAACCTAGTAATTGAGTGATTCATATACTTGAATAGTTGGACTCCCATCTTTTTTTTATTTGTTCTGATACTGTATTAAACCATTATATGGGCTGGCAAATTAATATAGACTATAGTAACAATTGAAAGAGATGTTTTGTGAAAAAAATAGTTGGATATTTATTATCTAAACAAGTTGAGTGAGAAGATAACCAAATGGCTCAAGTTGTAAATGGTAGCCATCAAATTGAGTTACTTTTTTGAAAAGGCATCCATGAAATTGTGTGATTTACAGCACAAGAATGAATTCTTGAAATGCCTCGGTCCATTTTCTATAAGAATAAAGCCTCTTGTACAAAGCTTTTGACAAAAAAGATGACAGATACACAAGTGTAGTCATTGCATTAGCTGATTTAAAATTATTTTTTGTCCAATATCTAATGAATGCTTGCCATCTGGCTATCGTCAACCTATCTGTATAATTCTTCTATACGTATAACAAGATTCTTTCCGTAAAGTAGGCCTCTCATTTTACAATACTTTCCTCCCACTATAAATAGCAAAAGAGTATCTATACACACCACATGCAAATTATCAATACAAGAATAGCATAATCATTAACTGTTACATCCAAGCACCAAAAAAGGCCACTTTTTTTTTTCTTGCTTTCCATTACTCAACATTGAATAAAACTCGTTACTGATTCGTGAAAACTATGCACGTATCAAGTTTTTAAAGGAAACAAATTTGAATTTGACGTGGTAAGTTGAAAATTCAATTTAAATAAACATTAATGGGACTGGAGTCGGGTTAGATGACTCGATGAATCGTTTTAATCGAGTTAATTTTGTTAACAAAGTTAAAAAATTGCACATTTAGTTACCATCCAAGGGAAAAAGATTCATTGGAGTCCCAACAAGTAGATTAATATAAAGGCTTGTGACATGGACCAATATGAGTTGTCTGATCAGTAACTTTGGCTGGCCCACATTGAAAAAAAGTTAAATGTACACAAAGAAAGGTCTAATTGAACATGCTAGGCATGTGAATATGGACATAAATCATGTGCCTTCCATGTGGATTATTAACCTCTTTATAATTATCTACCATTACCTAAAAGCACCAACCAAGAGGATTCTTGAGTTTTTTAATTTTAATTTTTTTTTTCCATTTTTTGTTTTCTATTTTTCGTATAGTAAATTATTTTCAATATAGTAAATTACTATAACGCGGAAGATGACGTGATTTTATATTGAGGTGAATATCTATAATATTTTTTGTGTCTTTATTTTCTTATATCAATTCTATTGCTTTTGATAGTATAGAATTAGAGTTTTTAATTCTCAATACAACATTGATAAAAAAAAAAAAAAAAAGTAGTCAAATTTCTTATATAACGATTATTACTTTTACATTTACTCAATGTGAAATTTTACCTTCAACACTTGATTACGACATAATGACGATTAAAATGTGGCCATAGTAGGTTATATATATATGTAAAAATGAAGCTTCAAGGGGCAGGGCAATAAACAAAATTATGTGTGATTAGCAAGCTAGAGAAACATGTGCAGTGACTTAAATGCACACTTAAGTAGAAATGCTTTAGATGACATAGATAGTTATTGTGGGAACATGACAACATGTGAATGTGAAATAAAATCATGATCCAAACCACATGCTAAGGTTTGCTAAGAGAATGGAGATGCCTATCTTAGGTTACAAATTTGGTAACTCGTTGATAAGATTAGATGTTTAGGTTACTTCAATAGACAACAAAATCAGATGCTTGCTTGCTTAATCGTATAAAGGTAGACACCAGTATATTATGCATACGATATGTTACAACACTAATATATAGTTGTTTGACAAGACTTTTGAAAAGTCAAAAACTGTTATTTTATAGTTGTTTGTCTGAATACAAAAACTTTTAAAGAAAATTGACTTACAGGTTTTGTGTACATACATAGTATTGAGGTATTTGGTATGTTACATTGAATAATTTACACATGATACTAAACAATGAAAAAAAAAACATTCGTCATATGCAGTGTTCTCTAATGCTATGCAGTAAACGTCTTCATCTCGATTCCAACCCCTAATTATGTATAATTAGCTAGTGTCGTTGGATGGATTTGAAAGTACAACTACTTGCGTTAAAGTTGATTTCAATAGAATTCAAAGACGTTCGAGTCTTTTTTCAATTTGAATTAATTATGACTAAAGTATGATAATTGACATATGGTACATATGCTTGTCTATTAATAATTATGTGTGGCATAGTATTACTCTAATCACTATTTCAGTTGAGGACTATGCTATATGTACCAAATTTTTTTAAAGTACAAATATATTTATCCTGCAGTTGATAATATTGGATATGTACGAACAAAAGTTTCACATCGACTAAATATCGTGATGGACTTGATTCTACTAGGAGATTGGATTAATCCTATTAGCGATGCTGCGAACTTACATGATATGGCTACTCCAACTTTTTTTATAACGATTTCTTATTTCATGATACTTCCCATCATTCTCTATAGGGAAATATTTTTTTCTAATAAAAGATAAAAATGAAGAACGGCTGACCAATGGAACATAATAACAATCTTTTCTAACATGAAATAGGTGGGCATTTATTCTTGGCTACCAAATTTTGAGCTTTCCATGAGACTTTCCAATGTAATCTCAAATTCGGCGACTTCGAAGACAAAATGAGGTATCAAATATCAATTAAGTTAAGCGGTTTAATTTACAACCCTACTCGCCCCCACACCACTCATTGATTTGACTCGTTCGCTCTAAAAAAATATTAATCTTTTAGAAAGTTCGATTTCGAAATTCGATTCTCTTTAAAATAATAAAACCTACAATTGTTCTAAAGTTTGTATCCGAAGCCTATTACGATGACAATAAGCCAACTGCTGTAATTATTGTAAAGAATCTGTTTACAACTGTAAGAACCTTAAATCATGATTTCACGAATTCGGTCAAACTTTAATAATTATTCTTTGATTTTTTTAAGTTGTAAGGAATTGAAAACAAAACCGTGAAAGTCTTGTCACGCTGCCACAAAAGTCAAATCTTTTTAATAATCACGGCACCATATGCTAGTGTGAAATATGGTAATGAAATAAAAATAATCAACAATTTTCCTTTTTGTGGCTCGATCGATATTCAAAATATATTATACGTGTCAATAATTCATGTTGATCGAATTTTAATGCATCATGTCAAAGCGTCATCGTATATTATTCACTATACACATGTTATTGTTCTATTTATCATTTCAATCATCCGACTGATTTGATCATAGAAGGTTGTATGCTCGAAAATTCAACAAAATTGCATACAACCTAATTTGTAATTTTATAGGTAGATTGTCTAGTCGGAACTATAAAGTAACAATTTAGCTTTTTTTACGCGGTTAGTGTTGACCAAAAATGTCTCCAAATGAGAATATAGCAAAACCTGTGTAAAAAAAAAAATCGGAGTAACAGTAGGGGTGACTATGGGCCGAACTGTAGGGGTGACTATGGGCTGAACTGAACCGACTCAACCTTTAGACACTCACGCTTAACTCAATTCGGTCCATTGGCTCGGTCTCATGGGTCAAGTGGAATCAAAACATCCACAAGCCCAAAACGAGTAGGTTCGTGATTTCACCGGCCAAGAGAAAAAGGTGTTCAATTTGATTCATGTCTTATCTCAAAACAAACTCGAGCCACCTATGAGCCAAGCCTGGACAAGTCGAACATGCAAGCGATTCGACCTATTTGCCACCCCTAGATAATGGGAAAATTACATAAAACCAGGTACTTAAACTTCCAAATTCAAAATTGGTATGAAGTTTATTTAATCAAAATTCAGGTATTAATTGGATATATTGTTAATTTAAATTATATTATAATACTAATACTTCAAATAAACTCTAATTCATTTTCAATCTCATTCTCTCTCTCTGAAATCGAAGCCCGATGGAAAGAAGGCCGCCAACGGCAACTGCCACCACCAGATCTAACAAAGCCCCGCCGTCGACAACTTTCACCACTAGATCTAATAAACCTCGGTGCCTCTACGTGCATATATATGGTGTGAGCGTGCTTCTTCTCTGCTCATCTTTTGTAGACCGACGCTGTTGTGAACGGCAGCATCACAAAGATGTGGCAAGATCGACTCCAGTCAGGTGCGGTATGGTGTGGTTTGTTGGGTTATGATTGTTGTGTAGTGTGGTGATGCATGTGTTGTTGAGAGCAACGGGGGTGGTAGTGGATTTGGCGGCGGCGCGACGATGGGGTGGGGGTGTGGTGGCGGTGACGAGTTTGGGATTTTTTGTTAGGTGGTGGTTGTGGGTGCGTTCGTGGTGCTGCTGGTGGTGCTATGGGTGCATTCGTGGTGCTGCGGGTGGCAGTCGACGGTGGTGTAGGTGGAGGATCAGGCGAATTTGGTGATTTTGGTTTTGTGACTAAAAAATATAAGGACAATGCAACAATTACTCCAATGATTACTACATGGCCTCCCCCTATTGGAGGGACGGCTGGTGACTACATGTAGTAAATTAGGAAGTACATATAGATTTTTTCCAAAATATAATATGTGACTTTAAAATTCGGTAATCTGTGACTAAAAATATAATCCGTGACCAACCATTTTGTTATCTGTAATCTAAAAATTATATAATATGTGACTGTGTGACCTATAAATTTTGATTTTGACCAGCGAATTAATTGTGACTTACAAAATTTTTGAACTGTGATCATAAAATAATATGTGGCATATAAAAATTATTATTTGTGGTTGAAAAATAATGTGACTATCTAAATTGTGAATCTGTGACCATATTATATAAAATGTCAAAATCGGAGTAGTCGTCAGAATAAAGCTGCGGTGAAATAGTCGTCGAAACGATCGCTGGAAAAGAGTGGTGGCTGGAACAATAGTCGGAAGTCCCCGAAACGGTAGGGGTGGTGGAGGTGGGGTGAGTTAATTATATTATATTATAATTAAATATTTAATAATTAATTAATAAATAAATACCCGAGTTTTGCATTTTGAAACTTGACACTTAAAAATTGAATTGTGTCAAAGTTAACACCTGACTTTTGAATTTTTCCTCTAGATAAATGTGAGAAGAATGAGTCCCGTGAAGGCAATAAGAGGTTTTCAAGTGTCACTGTAAGGGGCCCATTATGGACCAAGTACGCACTCAAAAAGCCCATATTGAGCAGCAGTGTAAACGATCCCATGTGATAACAATTGACAGCCCACAAATGGGTGAAGAGAGAGAGAATTTGACATAAGCCTCTATGTATATTTCATATTTATCATTTAACTTTGTTACTCATGTCACCCTCAATCATGATGTGAACCACAATTGGATAAGCTTGAGCCAAATTATTTTTATTCACCACTATCCCACTTGTGTAAAATGTTGGCTTTTAATTTGAAATGGTTGCATCACTAGCCTTCACCTCCCTTTTTTGTCTCTCTTCCTCACGACCCCTCCCCTCTTCCTCTTACCTCCCCCAATCCCACCTAATGTGAGATCACGAGTCACTTGAGTAGAGGGATGGTGGACGCAGGGGTGTAGGGGAGCAGGATTGTTAAACGGAGTTTGGGACAGACACAAACGAGTGGAGGGGAAAAAGGGTTGGATGTGTACTGTTTATATTTTTATACGATGTGGGATTTAGCTCTTTTGCAAGTGTCATGTCTTGCAGATGGCTACACTTCGCTCTTAGAAAAATAAATGCTCAGGGCTGTGAACACAAGTAATGAAGCTAAATTTGGAACTAAATGATGACGAAATCTCTGTTATTGATGGGCAGAAAGTACAAAAAAATATGTTGATTCTGCAGTCCATTTGTAGTGTATTGAACCAAATTCTAGCATCTGTTTCAGTTTGACAGTCCCCTGGAGGACACAGACATAAAATTACAAGCTTATGTACTGTTTTTTGAAATAAAGTAGGGGCATTTTCCATGCTAACATCAGCACCAGCTTCAACAAACACATATGCCTGTATAGGTCATATTTGAACGGTAAATAGTAACCTATCACATCAAGTTGAGTGAGCCAAACATCGCAATGTAGACGAGAGGGGTGTGAAAAAAATAGTAAAGTATCCTATTCAGTCGAGCTTACCGACAGTTTTTGTAGGGAACATGCAGCGCAAACTTTCATTACTGACAATTCTTAGGAGTCCAGTAATGACCAAATAATTCATGTCATGTATCCAGAAAAAAACACACTCAAGAATGTACTGGTACGACTTGAAAATGGAAAAAAGAGAGCAAAAAAGAGCTCAAGTATTCTGTTCACTCTTCTGAATGAAACTTTTCAGTCTGAGGATTGCAACATATCGTGCAAGAGATCAATTCATTTCTGTTACCAAGTACATTCCGAAAACTAAAAGAGAATGAGACTGCAAAGAAAATATTCAGCAAGCTGGTTTAGTATAGTTTCATATATGCGAACAGTACTAATTACTAAGAAATTCGATGGTTTACAGCTGAAATACATCGGTCTAAAACCTGTTTGAGATCCTAACATGCCTCTCAAGTGCTGGCGTGATTCCCTTTTGAATTGAAGGATTCAAACATGCACAATCAATGAGAGAAGACAAGACTTGATCCCAAGACTTTTGTGTGGTCGATACCATGTTGTGGTTCAACAGTTACTTGATCAGGAGCATTCCACATTAGTTTTGCATATGCTTATATCTTGAAATACACACCCCTAAAACTTTATGCAATTCATCTACAGAATATCAATTTATAAATCACAAGTGTTCATAGGAATGATAACTTACGATGTCATAAAATGTCTTGGATTAACACATATGAACTGTCAAAAACGGGAATAATACTGCCCAAAACCAATCAAGGATAGCATAACCTCTCATTTAAGACAAAACTATTCATATTCAATCTTAGAGCTGTTCCAGTATTAGCTCGTAACACTCGAGAAGAATTTCACCTTGGCCCCTCAAGATCTTAAGCTCAAGGAACGGGCTCAGCACCTTATTTAGAATTAGATGTCATTCATTTACTTCTGGCACCAATAATATCGAGACTCTATCCAATCTGTCTTCTCTTACCTCCCCAAAACACTCATTCCTCTTGGCATAAATCATGTTATACTTATATCTAAGCTGTAGACATCCTAGATCATTGAATTTTATCACATCATATACAGACATAAAGTTCTTGTCATCACTGTCCTGCAACTTCTTGTGAACTTCTGGGGAAACTATTGCTAAAAGAATTTATACAATTTTAGACTTTTAGTAGAGAATGTTTAGTTGTTTAACCTGTGGAGATTAGAACTTGTTTAGCTGGTTCTATTCTCTCCCTAACAGATATGCACCGTGTGGCCAAATTTAAGACAGGGCTCAGATGTGGAGATTCTTACATAAAAATGAGAATATAACAAAAACTAATCCTTTGTATTAAAAGCAAAAGTTCCAAGCAGAAAAGGTAAAACCCTAGATAGTAATGGTCGCAAAACGAAAGCAGAAAATTTCCCACATTATAAGATTTACTGCAAAGACCAGAACATTCAAGGCAATCCGGGGGAACAAGACCAGTATACTGTACCAAAATAAGTGGGGACATGCTTCCAAATTAATCTTCTAACAAGACTTTGGCACGCAAAATAAGCTCGAACCCACTGACTAAACAAGGGAAATATGAATTGTTTGTGCAAGTCCTTGATGATCAAACAAAACTTGACAACAGATTACCTATTGTCAAAACCAATTTCCTTTTGTCTCAACTCAAAAGCCATCCGCTCATTCTCAAGTTTCATCTTCTTGATTTCCAACCTCATCATCTCCAATTCTCTGTCCTTTTCCCGGCAAAATCTCTGCCATTTGAATCGCTCTTTCTCCAGTTCCAACATCTGTGCTTGAATATGTAGCCTTTTTTCTTCTAATTGAAGAGTATGATGATTTATCCACTGCTTTTGCAACATGTTATCTTTCATGCCTTCAGTTTGCACTTGATTTATATCAGCATCTGCATTTTCTTGCTGGATATTGGAAGTTCTGTTGCAGTCCAAAGAATTGAACGAATTTCCAAAACTGAACTCTTCATGATTATGACATTGTTTTAGCCTCTTTGCAGAACTCCCTGACGTCTTATATGCCCTGTGATCCCCAAACATAACGGGATTCTCCTCGGATTCATCTAGTCCATCCAATTCAATTTCTTCATCAACTTCATCATCATCTTGTGTATGCCTTTTCACATCCTCGTCCTCATTATCCCTACTTCTAAGGGCTAAGCGTAAAGAACGTTGCAACTCAGGATCAGGGGGAAGATGCAACCGATTCCCATTATGGTAAGAACACATCTCTTCATAGTGCAAATGCTTTGAGCTTAGAATTTTCCGAACCTCTTCTTTTGCTTTAGCTGAGATGTGATCCATCATGTCTAATAGCACTGGATTCTCAACAACCTCACAAGAAGTTCCTCTACCAAGGATCTCATTGAGTCTCTTATACCTCTTGTTAAGGTCATTGAATTTATCCTCACATTGCTGAGGTGAAACAAAATGACCCCTTTGAGCCATGACTTTTGAAACCAACTTCCACTTGCCTTTTTTCTGTAAATTTGCGCATTTCCTTCTCACACCACCACCATATTCCGAAGCTGCTTCCTCACTAATGTAAGAAACGGATGTAATCAACAGTCTGACCATAGTGTCGGTCCATTTCACACGCTGCCATGGAGAAGCCTTCTTCCCCCTGCTCAGATCATTTTCTTCCATACAAGTTTGCTCATCCTCATCACTTGCAGATTTTCCCCTCTCCCTTTTACTGTAGTCTGCCCGTTTAACAGTTTTGTCGCAATCTTGCATCTGTCCTATCGTAAGGGGAAAACTCGCATGAATAGTGGGATGAACTGTCGATGATCCTTGTCCAGGATGAGGCTGATGCTGCTGTTGGTGAAGTGCAAGCGCATGCTGTTGGCCATGATGAACTCTCATTGGCCCTCGTAAGTCAAAGTCTATGTAAGAACCATTTCCTTGCATCATACTTCCAGATGAAAAATTCCCTTCCATCTCGACTTCAGAGCAAACTCACAAATAATTCACATCAACAATTCAAATTCAGAAGAAAATGCCTCAGTTTCACCCGGTGGAAAGGTTCTTTTGAATCCTTTAAGCCCCTAAATCTACAGCAGTCCTTACACCTACAAAGCCACCACTCAATTATAGAATATATATTGCTCAGGAACAACCAAATACGTTTCTCAATTCCTTCACAAAGCAAAATCCAAATTCTTGTAGAGCTATTTTAAAACTATAATTTCTAAATCATAATCTAAAGCATCACCTTATAACATATAGCAATAGAATTGTCCACACACAAAATGCTCAAAAAAATATTCCTTTCTTGGATTTGCCAACATTAATTCATGGAAGATCAAGGACCCATTAACACCAATCATCAAGAATAAAAGTAAAGAAAATAAAAAAGATTCAATCTTTACCAAAACCCAGGAAAAAAAAAAAAAAAAAAAATCTACAATCTTTTCACCAAAAAATGAGCAAAAAAGCCTACTTTTTAGCCAAGAACTTACATGAAACTGACAACCCACAAAGCAAAACCAAATCTTGCAGTGATTAAGCCTGAAATCAGGTGTCCAAGAATTGAAAAGGCAAAACCTCAGATAGTCAGAATCTCAATATAGATTTTGACGGGTTAGAAAAGGACAAAGAACAAGTGTATGCTATATTAGTTGGAGAGGTTTGCATATGGCTTATTAATTATTATAATTAGAAAATAATTGTTTAAGCCAATTGAGTGACACCAAGGACTCAAAAGGGTTGGAGATACAATGTATGGGACGACGTGGGGGTCCTACATGGGCATATTTTTGCATACTCACACACTAAAAACACACGCCCCTAGAAAGAGTCAAAAAAGTCTATGCCGTTATTTGATTACTATTATATATATATATATATATATATATATATATATATATATATATATATTCAGCAATATTACTTGTAAATTAAAAAAAAATTCTTCTTTTTAACTATATATTCTTAATCAATTTATTATTTTAAAATGCTTTTTAGCCAAAAATAATGTTCAAACATGCACTATACCTGATTTGATTTTGATTTTGATTTTTTCTAAATGACTTTTTATGCCTAACGTCAGAATATATCAAAAAAGATGTACAACCTAATAAGACTAATGGGCGGGGCAAGGGTAGAAGAAAAATAGGAAATGTGGTTTCACTATTCATTGCTTGGTTTAATTAAAAAACAAATTTTTAATAGGTTTCGATATGTGTGTTTAAAAAGTTAATAAAAATTGTGATTTTTGTAAAATGAATTTGAATTTTTTTTTTTAAAAAAATAGAGTTCAAAAAGACTATATTTCTAACAATGTACGAGCCCCACCGCAAGAATATTTGTTATGAGACAATAACTCTTAAAAGACATATTACAAACATTTTTCTTTAATCTTGGAGAAATAAAATTAATAGGGACTAATTCAAACAGACAAATTACATATCTTTTCTTTCATCTCGGGAGAAATACAATTAATACGGACTAATTTAAACCCCTCCGATAATCAAATTCATTTTCAATTACACGATATTTTAATAAAAGAATTTTGCAAGTTGATGTGTAACTCATTTCCAACTCTACATTCTTTCAATAAAATAATTTTACACATTAGCTCCAAATCTTTTTTTTTTAAATACTTTTTAATCGTACATTCTTTCAAAAAAAAAAAAAACATTATTACAAAATACATTCTTCTAGAAAATATGGCTCAAACAAAGTCAACTCTTCCACTACTTTCACAAATTTAACGTGTAATAACTAATACTTCATATTAACAAATGAAAGCAATTTCTCTCATTCACAAGTTACGGGATGAAAACATTCCACAACGAAGTGTGTTGATTCAAGAATATCTCATACAAGAATTGGAAATATGATGGAACACAAAAAGTAAGGGATATGAAACCCACTTAACTCTAAATACACGATAAAAGGGATTTCGTTGCTACACAACGAAGAAAAAATATATTCTGAATCGATTCGCAATTTTTCATGTCAAGAAATTCAAAAAGGGAATAATTAACCTATAATAGTTGTGAGGAGATTTGATTCTGACGCTATCCTTTGACTTGGTTTTCTCAATTGTTTTATGTTTTGATATATGATTTGATACTTTATTGATGATTTTGACAAGAATAATGAAATTTTGGTTAAAGATTGAAATAAAATATTCTTCTTCATGGACAAAATTTGTAGTAAGGACTAACATGTCATTGAAATTTGAAAAGATAACTTGCAAGTCACGACGCCAACTAAAATAGTTTTGGACTAAATTGCAACTAGTTCCATATGTAGAGGACCGATGCTAGAATTTTCCGGATAGAATTCGGAATTTAGATAGTGGCAATAATGAGTCATGAGTGAAAACTGAAAAAGGGGATTTAATACATACTTTACAAAACAATACAAATTAGGGCTTGAAATTTTTTTTTTTCCACCAAATTTGGGTGGCATCGTTTATGAGATGTTGGGAAAATTGGTGTTTATTAGTTTTTTTTTTACACCAATTTTAGATGGTTTAAAAACCACCCAAAAACAATTGGTGTAGTATATTTTTGAGCTGTTCTTTCAACCTACTAAATTGATAGGTTTTGACAATTTCTCAAATAATCTTCTAATTTTGCCGTTATAAAATAATTATTTCCAACCAAATATATTTTGTTTAAAACTAAATTGTAAATAAAACATATTAACTAAAAAAATATTTATCATTTAAAAAATATATTATAATTAAAAAACACTTATAAGCAAAATATTACTTGTAAGATAAGAAAAATTATATTATAATTAAAAATTACTTTTATGTAAAAAAAAATTGTTATAAAATAAAAATATTACTAATAAGACAAAATTCACTTATAAAGTATTAAAAAGTTACTTATAAGTAAAAAAAAATTACTTAACGTTATTTAAAAGTATACAATTTACTTATAATTGTAAAATTTACTTATACGTAAAAAATATTAACTTAAATTTTAATTAATTTTTTAAATTAAATATTAACTTATATATATAAAAAACTATCTACAAGTAAAATATCACTTATGATAAAAAAAATTATATAAAAGAAAATTTTATCAAGAAATATATGTGTAATTTTATTCTTTTTTATTTTTTAAATGGGTAAGACCCCGTTCGGTAAGGATTAAAATTTCATTAAAATTAAAAATATGATCGTTATTGGGTCTCACTCGTCTAATAAAAGTCAACAATAACAATTAATTTTTCAATTTTAATCTGATTTTAATTCATATTGAACTGACCCTAAATAATAACTATCGTTTTAAAAACCGTTACCAAAGTCACTCAACCGCTCGTGAACTATCAAAATCGATTTAATTGACGTCACTAATCGGCGAACTCCAAGCAGGCCTTTAGGGTTTGTATTGAATGTTAGTACGGATTTCTCTTAATCAAAATCCAAAGAAGCAAAGGAACTAAAATCCAAGTGCAAGTATGGGAAGCGAAGAGGAGAGTGCAGTGAAGGAGCCATTGGACCTCATCCGTCTCAGTCTCGACGAGCGCATTTACGTCAAGCTCCGCCATGACCGCGAGCTTCGCGGCAAGCTCCATGTTCGATTTCTTCTTTTCTATTTATTTATTGCGTGTATATGTTTGTATTGTATGCGTGTTCCTGGTGATTGTTTTTGCACTTTGGTTTGAAAAAAAGAAAAAAAAGAAAGAAGACTGAAAATTGATTGATAGTGGGGTTGCAAAAATTATGATCTTTCGGTTAATTGTGATTGCTCCTGTCAAGCTAAATTTCAGGTTTCCTGATTTTTTGTTATTTCTCTTTTCTTATTACTATAGTGATAGAATTAGTAATTTTTCCATCTTTCCCCATGGTCTTCTGCGTTAATGGACTATGGTGGGTCACTCAATTAAAATATTTGTAGTGTTCAGTGGTTTGTTTTTCTGGTTGTAGATATTAATTTTGGGGATTCAATTTGCTGGTGTGAAGTATTTTTATTTTGAACATGTGAACCTACTCCGAGTTATACTCACTTTCTTGTATTGTTTTATGTGTTCGTTTATAATATTTTGTTAAGCATGAGATAAAATGTTAAGAAACATCGAGGGGCTGAAGAAACCTAATTTTGATATTCTTAAAGCTTGCTTGCAGAAGTATACCGAAGAAAGATGTTATGACCCTGTTTGGTGGAGATAAAAATCAGATTTTTTGTATATTTTGATAAAAATTAATGAAAATGTGGTTGAAAAATTGATAAATGTTGTGATTTGTATGAAATATGTTGTTAAAATTAATTGTTGACTTTGACTTAGGTAAAAGAAGTGCTAATGTATTGGAAAAATTAATATTTGAGGCTATATTGTGTGCTTTGAAGTGAAAAATCCATTTGCAAAGTTTTCTTTGTTCAATATGTATTTCAGAGGTCCTAAATGGCCTTAACATGGCTTATTATTTTATTAATATTAGTGCATGTTGATGTTAGATTATTGAATAAATGTATTTTGAACATCTTCTAAAATAATATAAGACTTCTTCTTTTCCTCTTAATGATTTGGGATTGTCTTCAAGATTTCTAGTTTACTGGTCTTTGTTGGAAATCATCATGGTTGATATTAATTTTGCAGGCCTATGATCAGCATTTGAATATGATTCTTGGTGACGTTGAAGAGATAGTTACATCGGTGGAAATTGACGATGAAACGTATGAAGAGATTGTCCGGGTATGCTTTGATTTTATGGATTTTCTTCTGTTACTTTTTTTTTTTGTCAAGTTTTATTTATTTATCCATGAGCATATAAGAGGATAGTACCACTAGTTACCAATTACCATCAGAGTTGGCTCAGATGGTTTAGAACTTCAACATTGCCTTGGAGCTAATGGCCATATAAATGTAATCCGTCACTTGTTGTGGTGATTGATCAGTTTAGAAGCAGAATATTGCTCACTTGAAATTGAAGGTGCACCTTATTTAGAAGTTCATTATTTGGTATTTAGATCTAAGGAAATTAGGGTTTTATGCAACCGAAATCTCCCTTTTTTCACAACTAATCCTTCTTAAGGTTAAATTTGGTGTAGTTGTACAATTACCAAATAGGATTGTGCAATCTGAGCCCTGTCCCTTGTAAAATGAGTTATGGATGTCCTTACTTATTTCTTTCAGCGTGGAAGATTCTTAAGAAGTGCTAATGCTACTTTTATTGTGCTTATTACGAAGAAGCCGGGTGCAACGGATATCAAAGACTTCCGTTCTATTAGTTTAGTAAGTGGGATTTACAAGATTATTGCGAAGATTTTGGCGAATAGATTAAATGTGTTGGGCAAGGTGGTGTCTAAATTTCAGAATGCCTTCGTTAAAGGGCGCCGGATTTTGGATTCTGTACTAATTGCAAGTGAATGCATTGATTCTAGAATACGACTAAGAGTTCCAGGAATGTTATGCAAGCTCGACATCCAGAAGGTTTATGATCACGTTAATTGGGGTTTCGTGTTGTATATGCTCAGGCGTTGTGGTTTCGGGGAGAAGTGGTGCCAGTGGATCCAGTTTTGTATCTCTACGGTTTCTTTCTCAGTCATGGTGAATGGTGTTTCAGAGGGTTATTTTCGTAGCAGTAGAGGACTGAGGCAAGGTGATCCCGTCCACCTTGCTGTTTGTCTTTGTTATGGAAGCTTTCAGCAGGATGCTTGAGAAGGCTGTGGGGCAAAACTTGTTAAGGGGTGTGAAGAATATTATAAATTGTATATAATAAACTTGTTTCTATTACAAAGTAAAAGACCCTATTTATAGGGTTACAAATAACTGTAAAAGGAAATAAATATAAAAGGAAATATTATGCAATCTACTACTAAGGAAAGTAATCCTACACTAAAAGGAAATATTATAATTGCAATTTTTGACGATCTCTGGAATCTTATTCAATATCCTTGACATCCCCCCTCAAATTGATGCTGGTAAAATCATCAATTTGTAATCATGAATTGACGACGATGACAATACTTGTGCCCACGAAGAAGAAATCCAAATCAAAGCAACCAACGACGAAAAGTACTGACGACGAGAGACCAAGGACAACAAAGAACCACTTCAAAACCACTTCAAGAACACTCCAAAGAAACAACGAGAACCAAAAAACAAACCAAATTTTCAATCCCATCAACTGGGCCAAACTGCAAACCAAATTTCCAAATGAACTAAACCAAATTCCAGATGAACTGGACCAAATTCCAGATGAACTGGACATACTAAACCAAATTCCAGATGAACTGAACCAAATTCCAGATGAACTGGACATAATAAACCAAATTCCAGATGAACTTGACCAAATTCCAGATGAACTGGACATACTAAACCAAATTTCAGATGAACTGGACATAATAAACCAAATTCCAGATGAACTGGACCAAATTCCAGATGAACTGGACATACTAAACTAAGTTCCAAATAAACTGGACCAAGTTCCAGATTACCAAAAGCTGAAGAAACTCCAAACAAACTGCAGAAACTGAGTTGTGGCCACCGGAATGTGATGCGACTTTGTAGTGATACATCCGAAAAGAAAATAAAAAAGAAAAACATTGGTAGCCGGACGAGCGGCTCAAAGCCGCTCGCCGGAAACGAAATTCAAAGGTTAATTTGTTTAGGATCGAAACTGCTCTGATACCATGTGAAGAATATTATAAATTGTATATATAATAAACTTGTTTCTATTACAAAGTAAAAGACCCTATTTATAGGGTTACAAATAACTGTAAAAGGAAATAAATATAAAAGGAAATATTATGCAATCTACTACTAAGGAAAGTAATCCTACACTAAAAGGAAATATTATAATTGCAATTTTTGACGATCTCTGGAATCTTATTCAATATCCTTGACAGCTTTGTTGTTGAGCAGTTGTAGGTTTCTCATTTGCTATTCGCAGATGATACGTTGATTTTCTATGATGCAGATGCGGAACAATTCAGGAACTTGCGTCGCTTACTTGTGTTTTGAAATTGTTTCTGGATTGAAAATCAATTTGGGCAAATCTGAGGCTATCATTGTGGAAGAGGTTGATAATGTGGAGGAGTTGGCTGCGATTTTGGGTTGTAGGGTGGCGCAATTGCCTATGACATATCTCGGGCTTCCTTTAGGAGCACGATTTAAAAGCATACAGATTTGGAGCGGTATTGTGGAAAGGGTGGAGAGAAGGCTTGCAGGTTGGAAGCGTATGTACCTCTCAAAGGAAGGTCGTCTTACTCTCATAAAATTCACTTTGTCGATTCTCCCTAATTATTTCTTGTCATTGTTTCCTATTCCTGGCGCAGTGGCAAAAATATTAGAGAGGATCCAAAGGGAGTTTCTTTGGGGAGGTTTAGGGGAGGTGAGGAAACTATATTTGGTTAACTGGCGTGTTGTTTGTTCTCCTCTCAGATCCGGTGGTCTCGGATTGAGAAGTCTTGTTCTGTTTAATAAGACATTATTAAGTAAGTGGCTTTGGCGATTTGGAGTAGAGAGAGTCTTTGGAGAGAAATTATAGTGGCCAAATATGGCGTCATGGAGGGGGGTTGGTGCTCGGGTGAAAGACGTGGCTCTTACGGGGTTAAGTTTGTGGCGGTATATTCGGTGAGGGTGGAGTGACTTTCGGGACATTGACTTTCATTGTGGGGAATGACACTTCCATCAGTTTTTGGGATGATTATTGGTGTGGACATCAACCCGCTTAAATTGAGATTTCCTTCTTTGTACCGAATTGTGTTAGATCCGCCTACCATGTTGAATGATGTCTTAGATATCCACAATGGAAGCTCCAGTTGGAATATTTTTTTTGTCAGGGTTTGCAGGACTGAGAAATGGATGACTATGTGCGGTTTTTAACATCTTTATACGAGGCTCATATCAGAGTTGGAGAGGGTGATTGTAGCAGGTGGAAATTGACACGTGGAGGTATCTTTTCAGTTCACACTTATTTTAGATTCTTATTGGGAATTGAAGAGAGTTCATTCTCATGGAATATGGTTTGAAAATGTAAACTACCCCATCTAGTGGCATTTTTACTTTGGACGGCGGTCAGAGGACAGGTGTTAACAGTGACAATCTTCTAACAATGGGTTTCTATGTTACAAAGTTGTGCTATATGTGTAAGACGGACGGGAAGATGATTGAACACTTGTTTCTTCACTGTGATGCTGCTCGCTTACTGTTGAACGGTATTTTGACGTCACAACACATGGATCGAGTATTGCCAAGGCGCATGGAGGACATGTTAAGAGCATGGAGGAGAAAGTTTCGAGATAAGGATAGTAAACTTGTTTGGGACCTTATTCCGAGTTGCATCGTTTGGTGCTTGTGGAGAGAGAGAAACAACCGCTATTTCGAAGACCAATCATGGACAAAAGCGCAGATTAGGGAATTGTTTTATCTGACATTCTATAATTGGTTTAATATTTCGGCTAATAGGCATATAGATGGACTGCCTAATTTCATGTCGTTATTTTCTGACTTAAAATGATTATACACTCCCCGTGTATTTTGCATTGATTAATAAAATTTTGATTACCTTTTTTAAAAAAAAAAAAAAAAAAAGATTTGTACCTAGTAATGGACTAATGAGCTCTTCATATATACTATAGAGGGCGGGGTTTTGTTTTCACAATATGAAGAATCGCTTCTAAAGCTTGAAATAGGTGGAATATTGAACAAATGTCCTTGTGAATGATCAGTATTCTTAGGCAGATCTTGATATACCCCTTTTATTAGGGATGCATGTATTATGAAGCCATGCTGTTGAACTTTATAGGCTCTGGCTCAGCTGTCAAATTTTCTTAATCTTGACGGGAGATTAGGAGGGAAAATTAGGTAGTCCAAGGGAAAGAACTGTTTCTGCTCGTCATTTTTGATACGTTTCTTTGTCCTTTGGCCCTATTATACGTTTTTGCTTGCCTTGTACAATTCGGTGCTTTTTTACAGAGTTGTCTAGAGAAGGAAATCCAAATATGGATAACCTCGTTCACTGATTGGCTAGAATATGACTTCATCTGCAACTCGTATTAGATAACCCTCAACTAGTGCTCATGCGGTGGTTTTACTCATACAGTCACACTTGCCTGGTACTTTTCTAAGACATGTTTGTGAATATTAAAACAAGTCGGGAATTGGCAAATAAGGTGTCCAGTGAGCAGCAAGGGCTCTGGTTTTGCTATTACATAATTCTCGACGTCCTTGGGACACAAATTGAAGTATGTCCCTGTCTGGGAGCACTTGAATTTTGGCAATTAAGTGATTTTTGGACCGTTGATGCGTGCAACGGTCAATTTTTCACCAAATGGACTGAAACCCATGTCAGACACTTTTTCCCTTTATATCCTTCCATTTGAATTTCCAGCACGCATGTTGCAATAATTAGAGGGCAAATATGACTTTTGGACATGTGAAGGACAAAGACTACATCACGTGGGCCCGGCTGAAATGACAGGAAAATTGATTTTGGAGTCTCCACAATCGCTCCCAGACACGGCCATATTTGGTTATTTTGAGAAATTGAACTAGTAATTCGTTTTTGGTTAATTAATAATTTTCGTGATATGGATTTTGTGTATGTGGATTCTGATATTGTGTTCGACCATTGTTACAGACCACGAGACGTACAGTGCCGTTTCTGTTCGTCAGAGGAGACGGTGTCATCTTGGTTTCACCTCCATTAAGGACAGCCTGATTAAGATTTCCTAGTTACTGATGTTTCCGATATTAACTAAATGGTCATCACCTGTAATTCTATACTCGGTTATTTTTCAATTTGTATTGGTGCTTAAAACTTATTGAACTTTTGAGAATTTATGCGTTTCGAGGTCTTACCTTCATGTTTAGATGCTCTCTCTTGCATTTGAGTAAAAATGGAAAAGGATATCTCTTTGTTTAATTAGTTGAACTAAGCTGTGGGTGAAAAATACCCAGCAAAGAAATTCCAAGTACTTCTGGTAAGCAATCAACAAATATGGGGTTTCCTCATTTCAGCTTGTAAGATGTTAATCTTGGAAAAATGAAATTACCATCAAAGATTATTCTTGTTCGTTCGTATGTTTAATGTTTGTTTCCATGGTATAACGTTAACAAACCATGATCAAGCTGAGATGAATGATGTTATCTTGTGGCTTAATAGAACAAAACGTCCCTACGTTTGACAGTTAGTGTGCAAAACATCTCAACGTTTAATTTTTTTGCATTTTCGTCCATATTTCAACGTTTCAGTGTGGAAAACGTCATTTTCACTATTTTTCAGTGTAAAATAACAAATATACCATCAAATTTAAATAAAATAAAGAAAATGAAATGAAAAATAAAAAAATAAATTGTAATTATACTCCCAAACTTTTTAAAAAGTGCAAGTGGGTTCAAAAATCTTATTAAAAGGCTTAAGCACAAAACGTCTTTACGTTTGACACTTAATGCGGAAAACGTCCCTACGTTTCAAACATGTTTGTATTTGCTCAATAGCACAAAATGTCCATACGTTTGACACTTATTGCGTAAAAAGTCCTTACGTTTCATTTCTTTTTACATTTTCGTCCTTATTTCAACGTTTCATTGCGGAAAAACGTCATTTTCACTATTTTTCAATGTAAAATGACCAATATACCCTCATATTTAAATAAAACAAAAAAAGGAAAATAAAAATAAAAATAAATTACAATTGTGCTCTCAAACTTTTTAAAAAGTGCAAATGAGTTCAAAAATCATATTAAAACATTCAAATCATCATTCTTCTCCTCCTCCCTTAGCTTTATCCTCCCTTCACCATCTAAACCACCAGACCCCACCACCATTCAAACCATCTCACCTCCCTCTACAATCCTGGGGCTGATAGTTGTGGCCAGCATTAACGGTTTGAATGGTGGGGTCTGGTGGTTTAGGTGGTGGAGGGAGGATAACGTTGAGAGATGAAGAAAAGACTGATGGTTTGAATATTTTAAAAAGATTTTTGAACTCATTTGCACTTGTTAAAAAGTTTAGGAGCATAATTGTAATTTATTTTTATTTTTATTTTTTTGTTTTATTTAAATATGAGGGTATATTAGTCATTTTACATTGAAAAATAGTAAAAATGACGTTTTTCCGCAATGAAACGTTGAAATAAGGACGAAAATGTAAAAAGAAATGAAACGTAAGGACGTTTTACGCAATAAGTGTCAAACGTAGGGACATTTTATGCTATTGAGCAAATACAGATATGTTTGAAACGTAGGGACGTTTTCTGCATTAAGTGTCAAACGTAGGGACGTTTTGTGCTTAAGCCTTTTAATAAGACTTTTGAACTCACTTGCACTTTTTAAAAAGTTTGAGAGTATAATTACAATTTATTTTTTTATTTTTCATTTCATTTTCTTTGTTTTATTTAAATTTGAGGGTATATTGATCATTTTACACTGAAAAATAGTGAAAGGGATGTTTTCCACACCGAAACGTTGAAATAGAGGCGAAAATGCAAAAAAATAAAACGTTGGAATGTTTTGCACACTAACTGTCAAACATAGGGACGTTTTGTGCTAATAAGCCTTATCTTGTTGATTATGGACGAACAACGTTATCATAATTTTGCTGCAAAATTAGAAAAATTCAAATATTCTACTTATGGGATTAGTTACCATGGGAAGTACTTGTATTTCCCTATCATAATTACTAGGATTGCACCAAAAAGGGGAAAAATAACAAGCAAAAGAAAAAGCCGGATAACTACAAATTCATCCGTGCCTTCGTCTGAAGAAACTTGGCGAGCCAAATGATTGTGCGCCTCCTAAGATTCTGTTAGGAGAATCTGTTGACCCTCGAAACGAAGCATACGCTGCTTTTGCTGATTCTGGAACCGAGTCAAGTGCAATCGACTCAACAAAGCATGCTGTGTTGATTCGTGTCCTTTCAAGCTCAGCTTGAAGTAGTTCAGAACTATACTGCTGGGCAAGAGCCTAAGAAAAAAGAACCAAGAACAGGAACGGTAAGGGTAAGTGAGAGGACAACAATATTCATAAAAGACAATCAATTTTCGCTGAAAATTTTAGGTTTATTCGTTAATCATGCAATTTTAAGGGAACTTGCTTTAATTTTCTGTTCTAAGCATGTCAACCTTACCTGTTAAGTAAGTTTTAATCACAGCTAAACATGCTCAAGTAATTTGGCTGCAGTGCAGGTAGTATGTACAACAAGATTCCATGAGCAGCGCTCACAATCAGAGAAAGAAGAAGATAACAATGAACAGATACATAGAACAGGGTATATGGTCAGACATAGGAAGGTAAAATTCAGGGGGAGAAGAAATATCTTACGATCAGATCGTCTGGTGATACAGCCATCCCTGACTGCCTATCATCTGCAAGAACGTCGTCAACTCCACGTGTTGCCCGGCGCTGATGACTTGGAGTCTCAATAGAATCTGTCACATTTTCTGCCGCTTTCTCCAACAGGACCCCTTGTAAAGATTTGAGAGATTCCCTTGCATCATGAGTGAAGTAAGGATTCAATACGGTCTCAAAATATTCAAGCTGCAGAATGGTTGAGGAAATCAATTAGGAGTCAGAGAAAATGATAAAAGAAAAGATGAAATTTGAACGAAATTCAACCATCACATTAAATAATCTAAAGCATTAAATAAACATGTTAACCAATCTTGTCTATAAATATGGGAATGCACAAGTGCTCGAGATATTCAACTTGCATCAAGTTCATTGTGAAGCTCGACCACTGAATACAGAAGCGGCCCTGCCAGGACTCTAATAATGGTGAGTAGTTCTGGAGAAAATTTAGGCGAGGAAGATGATGCGTCAGCTTACCTCAAGCATGAGCTGACAAAAGCCGTTTGGATCCAGTGCCCTGAGTTCTTTGGTTTGGTTTTCTTGAAAAAGACCAAGGAAAATATCAATAAGGCCTTCAACGAGAATACCGAGAGTGTGGTCCAATAAAGGCTTACAACCAGCAAAAACCTTCACGGAGAACAAACTTGGTGTAAAATAAGCGATAAGCAAAATGTACCAAAAACTCAACCTTTTCATTGTTTCAGGAAATATCCTAGGCTGATGCATAAAATGTTTAAACAATAATTTGGTTTTAAAAAAAAAAATCACATTAGAAATTTTAGAAAGCTCTCTACTTTATAGTGGTAATTAGCATGAAAGTAAAGAAAGTCTGAACCACATGGTGTATGCTGAAATACCTCAGCATGCATAGCAACTAGAGTATGGAGTAAATCCACAGCTGCATCTCGCACCCCCTGCAAGGTTTTATTGTATCATTGAGAATGCAATAACACCCGAATTCTTTGAGATGAAGAAAAACGAGGAGTAGAAAAAAGATTCCTCACTTTAACAGCAGGTGCTGCTCCCCATTCAACTCCAGCTTCCAACAAGTAGTTTACAGCAGCTGTTCTAATCAAATTTGTCTGGGAAAGAATGAATAGAATAATAAGGTGAAAATACAGCACATACTTCAGAAAACAAACAATTTAAGTCCTTTCTTTAAGGTTTCTCTAAGTTAAAGTTTACCCCGTTATTATGGAGAGACAGATATATAACAATCATATTCATGTCTTCTTATAAAGCCTAGTCTTATATGCATTTTTGCCATTAAAAAAATCACTGGAAACTACAAGGTAAGGATGAATACTCTCCAGGGCCGTGGTTGAACTGTCTCCTAGTTTTCATAATTCTCCCAGAAATTGTAGAGCTGGTGTTTTCATGATCACTAAAGGTGACAAGAATATGTAAGCTTCTTAACTACTGCAATTTTTTACTCCAACTCAGTTGAGATTCAACCAAAGCACTCAACACTATATACAGTATAGTGAGCTACTCACTGAAAGATCTGGCTGTAAGCAAAGATATATAATGTCTGAAAATTGATAACCTCTTTCATATGATATGAATGAAAATAAAATGTTCATTGATAAAACTAGATGACATGAAAGCTTGATTCTTCCATATGCATTCAAATCCATAATCTCCATTTTTTTTTTCTTTTTTTCCTGAGAACATTATCTCACAGTTTTTATGGTCAACTTAAGACTGGAGTTCAGCATATACCTTTGCCAAAGTATACTGTGCAAGGACCTTCTCCTCAAGGCCGGTGAAAGACAAAACCAAATCTTGTATGTCGCTTTCCTCTTCAATGTTCCCCCTAAATTGGCAAACAGAAGGCAGACTGTAAAAATAATGTTCAGAAGGTAGGAAGGAATTATTGATAGAGCAAGCATTATCCCGTCAAAAATATCAATTCACAGCACTTGAACATCAAAGCCATTGCATTAGCCTCCTGTATAAAAAATTGTTCAAGAGAGTGGATACGAGCCTGATCTCTCTTTTATGTTGTACCTTGTTTTATTTTTATTTTCTAGGATAAAGAGCGGAAATAAACACAGAAAAGGGAGGCATGGTATATTGTACGGGTTACCAGAAAAGATTAATTTATATCAACTAATTATGTAAGTAAATATCATCATATTTTAAGCATAAGTACCTTGTCTTGAACTAAAAATTAACAATAAATGCTATCAAAATATTATCATTTAACTCGTGTGATTCTCTTAATACTACAGACTGGAGATTTTTTTTGACTTTAGGAGAAATTGTTGTAGAACTGTCTACCTAGATTGCAGCCAAATATGTTTGTATTTGCCGTACAATTCACGAGCAAGTTCGTCTTTGCAATATCCGATGTTACTCAAGACCATCAGCAGCTGTCGATGTGGACCAATAATGCTCCCAGGAAGATCAGATGATATTTCGAGTGGTTCGCGAGAATTTCCATATTGAAAATGTGGACTTTCTCTGCTTGCTTTATCCTGGGTATGTTCTGCGCCAATGAGCTCCAGATGACCTGATAAGGTGCCAACAAGATAATAACATTAGAAGCTCTATTTGTTTCTACATTAGTTAAAGCAGACTTGTTTCTTTCGAAGAAAAGAAAAAAGAGGCTAAGGTTTCGTCATTCTTTTGTACCAGCAAAACTCAGAAGGCAGTTCAAAAATGCAAGCCTAACTGATTCTTGAATTTGTGCATGTACATCTTCAGACTTTGTTGCTTCACTTCTTAAAGATTGAACCATCCTGAAAAAATAATTGAACAGTCAAGAGAGCTGTCAAAGACTAAACCAACTGCTTAAAAAGGTGCAAAATCTGCGAAGTTCAAATTTTATTTCATTCTTCTTATAGTTGTTTTTCTCCCTGTTCTTTCTTGGGGGACAGGATTCTCCAGTTATACTCTGGCATCACAGGCAAGCAAAAAATAATTGCAGAGGAGTGTCAGCACTCAACCATAAGCACATGGGGAGGACTATAATAATATTCTAGATGAAGCTAAAATAATTCTTCCAGGTCATTGTGCTCTATGTTGCTTGGATGCAGGATTTCTATTTTTTAGCTCTTTAAAAGTGGGGATCAAAGGATTTCACCCCTCCTCCCCAATAGGAGTCTCGAACCGTGGATGCAGAAATATCAGATGTGGTTTCTTGGAACAATAAAAGGACATTCAACTGAACACAAATTTTACATTCAATTTTGATGATCATGTCATTCACTCATGTCCATTCACGGGATCTGATCCAGTACAAGAAGGATTAAGAGAGGATGCTAAATTACACATTTTGTAGCACATACCGCCTTTTTTTTCCCTAATGACAGACGGGTAATTATGGATTGAAAAGGATGTTCTTCTATGGGTAAGATGCTGAATGCAAAAGCTTGCAAAAGCCAAAACTTTTATCACATTGGAGCACAGTTCATTGAAGCAGTGGCTTCAGTCAAGATTTTTTTTATAACAGTTTTATGTTGGAATTCAAGGAAGGCCTTCACGTAATCCATTTTCTATTTCTACGTAACATTAGCCTCAGATTCCAGATAATAATGCTGATACAAGGCATTTTACTTTAAAGCAGCCTGATACTTCCTCCTTGCTACCCCCTCCCTCCTCCCTCTCTCCTAAGTCAGTCAGAAAATTCTTTTCATTTAACTCATAATTGTCTCATGAGGCATGATCCGTTGAAGTTCTATCACCTGCTATATTCTTGCTTTCAGAGTGATGATAACGAGCCTAGAAAATTATCATTTAGGTGAGATGCAAGGCTTAATTTTCTTTTCATTTCTAAGCAAGGAAGAATATATGATTAATTTTGGAAACTTAACGTATTAATCTGATCCATTGCTGAGATAATAATTGCACGGAATGCTAGGGGCAAGGAGGAGATAGTATATGGAGATTTATTCCTTTCTAATATAGAAACTGGGATCCATGATTCATCTTTTGATATTTCTTCTGTTGAAGTCCGCATCCATGAACACAGCCTCATAATATAAATTTTACAGATCTCAGACTCAAGCATTTGCATTGCTGCAACTGTAATCACAAAAGGATACCGTTAGAGCACTAAAAAACATTAACCACCAGAAAAAGAGGATCTTCAAAAAGGGTCTTTTTCCTTCAGTTCAAACTTGAACCTAATTTTTACCAGCAATTGGAGGTACTGATTCTTTTACTTCAAAAGCTTGACGCACTCTAGATATCTCATTAATGACATCACTAATGTAATGGCGCAGTATATTGGATTCTTCGAGATCACGAAAGGTGTCAAGGACCTATATAAAAAAATAACATTCAATTACAAGAAATCTCATCTGCTAAACCAGAAGAGAAGATATAAGAGCATCTATGAGGTAGATCAAGGCAGAGTGTGCTGAAATAAACTACTAATAAATGTTACCAGTTCTTAAGGCATGCAAGACTCAGACCCTTAGGTCGAAAATGCATATTTTATACAGAATTTCAAAGTGCACCGAGTTACATTAAAATATATATAAGAAACATAATTTATTATGTATAAAATAAAAAATGACATCCATCAAAGGAAACGGTATCATTCAAGAATTATGCAATTCCTTTCTGTCCAATCATCCCAAATGATCCACAGCGCCTAATTGATAGAACCTAATCAAAACCAGCTTTTGAGAAGTCATGCACCATAACCATATTGCAGAATTGCAATGCAAAAACGAATGATCAATACATTCCGATTCCTTAGTTCATTTGAACGGAGTGACAAGTATTGATCTTTCTATGATAAACCAGTCAAAGGAACACCTTAATTATGCAAGGGATGCAAGATATCCAAATGAAACAGAAAGGATTGGAAGTCGAGAAATTAGGTAGATGCATGAATTATGAAAATATGATTTCCTACTAGCAGAATATATGGGTGAGAAAAGTGCGCGTGTACAAAGACAGCTGATATTATTATTGCCAAGTTTTTGAAATGTTTCAAATTTACTATAGAGCTTTGAATGCTGCAAAACATAGGCAGTCAAATTTGTATTAGAAAGCCGAGATATCCAAAATTCAATATATTAATAACACCAGAATAACAGTTGAACGTACTTCTGTATTACCTTATACAAGAAGAAATATTTACCTTAGACTCGTATGCTGAAAGAGTATTGCGCATCATTCTAGCAACTTCATCAAGTGAATTACTTGAGTACTTTCCATCTCTCGTTTTATCCTCATATTTATTAACAGAACTATTGGCATTTGAATCAGAAGACACCTGGGAAGACTACAAAAGGAAATATATATTATTTCAAAGCAAGAGAGATGAAGGCCGTCAATGGTCATCTCAATTGAGAAAACAATTGATGTCCCAAAACAACAATATGAAGATTGAATAAAGAAAAATGAACTTCAGACAAAATAAGAATGCAATCACACTACTTAAAACCATTTAAGAGATCATCAAATTCCTCGTATTTAGGAGACCAACAATTATGGGACATATGCATTCCGTTTCTTACTTCTCCAAGTTACCAAGTTTCCCTATATAAAGGTACAGTAACCCGAAGTTGATCTTCTATCGTATTTTAAGCCCAGTCTGCATCTGTTAATACTTCCACCTTCTTGTTCATATTCTTCTTGAAGAATAATCATTTTTCTAATGAGCCTTTGAGATATATGAGAATTCTGTAAACCACTTCCATATGAGTTTCCTTTGGTGAATGCATATGTTGACTTACTATGCTTCTTGCAAATGCAATGTCTAGTGTCGTATGAGATAGGTAGATCAATTTTCCGATTAGTCATTGACATCTATCCTTCTCAACTTGGTTTCCACTGTCTTCTGTTTTCCTTCATATATATCAATAGGTGTGTCGCACAGTTTGCATCCAAGCATGCCCGTTTTGATTAGGAGATCATGAATATATTTTCGTTGTGATACGCTAATACCTCTTTTTGATCTTGCCACTTCCATCCCTAAGAAGTATCAACATGTCTTTTATGCAAATCAACTCAAAGTTTATATGATGTGTTACTAACTTCAAGTTGTTTATTGATCTCAATATGCAAATCATAAAAATGTTGTACAAATACTTCAGCTGACATAGACACTCTAGCATGTGGGGACATAAAGGTTTTCTTGGCTTAAAATCATGAACAACTTCAAATGGACTCATACCTAATGACCGATTCATGGAACGGTTATATGCAATTTGAGCTGTATGAAGAATTAAATCTCAATTTCTAAGATTTTCTTGGACCAAACATCTTAATAAATTACCTAGATTACAGTTAACCACTTCCGTTTGACCGTCAGTCTGCGGGTGATAGGCATTAGAAAATTTCAACTTTGTGCCACAACATTCTCCAAAAATGACTAGTGAAAAAAGAACCGAACATTCCTATCTGACACAATGGCTTTGGGGAGGCCATACAATTTAACAATTTCATTAAAATACATTGTGGCAACCTTAAACGCATATGAGATCTTGCTACAAAGGATAAAATGAGTTATTTTCGAGAAACAATCCACTACTACAAAAATAGAATCATGTTTCTTCGAGGTACGTGAAAGTCCTAATACAAAATCCATACTCACATATTACCAAAGGCGATCAAGAATGGGAAGAGATGTGTATAGACCAGTGTTTTGCCTTTTCTGTTTGGCCAACTGACAGGTATTACATGTACTAACTATCTTGGTCACATCTTTCTTCAAACTAGGCCAACAGAATTAACGTTCAATATTCTCTATGGTCTTATCTCGCCCAAAATGACCGGCTAAGCCCCCCGCATGAATTTCCCATACTATAAAGTCACGCACTGAAGTTTGAGGGATGCACAATTTATTGGCTCGAGAAAAGCAACCCTCCTCCAGGCGAAAGCCATCCGCAGTATCCGACCGTCCTTACAAATCAAGAAATATATTCTTAAAATCGGGAAATCTCGTAATCTTCCTTAAGTCGCTCAAAGCCTATGACATTGACGTTCATAATCGACAAAAGGGAGATACGACGACTTTAATGCATCAGCCGCCTGGTTCTCAACTCCCTTATGTTTCAAAACAAAAGAATAGGCATGTAAATATTCCACCCAGCGGCCTTGTCTAGAATTCAACCGTTTCGGGGTGGTAAGATGACGAAGGGCCTCATGGTCTGAATAAAGAGCAAACTCTTGGGATAGCAAATAATGACGCCAATATCACAAAGCATGCACAACTGCGTACAATTCCTTATCATAAGTCGAGTACTGTTGTTTGGCGTCGTTCAACTTCTGACTGAAATAAGCTACATGGTGACGTTCCAGACTAAGGATTACATATTCCTACCCCGAAAGTATCACACTCAACCTCAAAAACTTTGGCAAAGTCAAGAAGGCGTATGACAGGAGCTTTCGTCATTCGCTTTTTAACTAGTTTAAAAGCCTTAGTCGCTTCCTGTGTCCAATGAAACTCTAATTTCTTCATGCACTCCGTAATAGGAGCCATGATTGTGCTAAACCCCTTGATGAAGCGATGGTAAAAGGTAGCTAGTCCATGAAAACTCCTAACATCATGTTCAGTCTTAGGCTCATGCCAATCAACAATCGCCTGAATTTTGGCAGGACCGGCAGATATCCCCGTAGATGATACAATGAATCCTAGGAAAATAACTTTATCGGTGAAGGAAGAACATTTATTGACATTAGCATACAATTTTGTTGCCCAAAGGGCAGAACAAACCTGCTTGAGATAATCTCGGTGTTGTTCATTCATGGTACTATAGATGAGAATGTTATCAAAATAGACAAGGAGCTTACCCATAAAAGGACGAAGATTTTGTGTCATTGCTCGCATAAAAGTGCTCGGGGCGTTGGTTAGGCCGAAAGGCATAACTAGCCACTCATAAAGATCATCTTTTGTTTTAAAAGTGGTTTTCCACTCATCATCTGGGCGAATCCTAATTTGGTGATACCTACTCTTCAAATTGATCTTAGAAAATATTGTAGCAACAACCAATTTGATGTAGAATTAGTGTAGAATTAATTTCACAACAAAGAGACAAGAAGAAGAAACGGGAAAAAGGAAGACACCGTGAAAGAAAAGGAGAAAGAGAAAACGTGGCAGCCGCCAATTATAATTTTACTCAATCTATAATTAATTCAACTACAATGAAAATCCAATAATAGCAAAAAACCTAACTTGAAGGGTTTGGGTCAACCCACTACAAGCCCAATAATAGAAAATATTTTTTTTGAAAGGCTACTCTCGCCCAAGCACGTTTAACTTCGGAGTTCTGATGGGATCCGGTGCGTTAGTGCTAGTATGGTCGAACCCAATAATAGAAAATATAAATAATAAGTCCAATAACAAATAAAATAAATCTCGATCTCGAAGATGTCTACATCATTAATGATTTCGAAAACTACCTTTTTGGGCTAAAGAACTCGAAGGAGAAGATCGACTTGACGTTTGAAGGTTGGTGAAGATCTGATAGAGTTGTTCCAATTGTTCACTTTTGAATGCTCTACTTTTTGTTTATTTCGAGGTTCTTGTTTGATCGGCTGAGATTTGATAGCCACGATTTTTAATATTTTGCCTCGGTTTCCAATCTTTGGGCTTCCCATGTATATCACAACAAGTATCTTCTTTGTGTCCAGATTTTCGAATGTGTTCACACCACGGTCGCCCCTTTTGCTTTTGGCCCAACCCATTTGTAGCTTCTTTTGATAAACCCGTCATTCCAGGCCCAAATCTAGTAGCCCAAATTTTGAAAGCCCACTATTTTCAAAATTAGTAAGTCCAACAGTAGGCCCAAAATTAGAAATATTAAGCCCAATTTTGAAAGTCCACTATTTTCAAAATTAGTAAGTCCAACAGTAGGTGCAAAATTAGAAATATTAAGCCCAATTTGGCACAACCTGGTTCCCGCCATAGAAGAGGAATTTGGCCTAAATTGTGGTTTCCCAAATTCATTCCCAGTTAAGCATGAAGATAGAAGAGCCGACATCTCCACATCGCCGATTGCGCTGATCGTCCCCATCTTCATCATTACATTCCGGCGGTTCTCCTCCCTTCTCACCTCTATGAATACCTCTCGTGTTAAGGGAAGTGGTCGCCGACCTAAGATTCGGCCTCTAACATCGTCAAGTTCGCGATTGAGGCCAACAAGGACTCGTACACTCGCTCGTTTTCAAGCCTTTTTTGTACTTGACATTGTCTCCGGGGGCATTCCCAGTTTTCTTCGCTACTGAGGTCCAATTCTTGCCAGAGAGAGGTCATCTCCAAGTAATAATTAGTAACGTTTCTTCCCTCATGTTTAGTCTGCCATAGCCGTGTTTTTATTTCAAAGATTTGAGATAAATTTTCTAAGTCTCAATACATCTCCTTGACAGCGTCCCACACGTCCTTCACGGTTGGCAGGAAGAGATATGTTTTCCCAATTGAAGGCGCCATGGAATTTACCAGCCACGCTATGACCATTGAGTTTTCGGATTTCTACTTTTGCAAGAGAACAGCATCAGTTGGCTTCTTTGTTTCTCTGGTCAGGTAACCTAGCTTTCCTTTGCCATCGATTACCAATTTTATTGATTGAGCTCATTCCCTGAAGTTTCTTCCATTCAATTTCTTCACCATGAGTTGAAAGGAAGCATTATCTACTCCAGTCAAGGCCATCGTAGAATTGATTTCTGCCTCGCTATGTGAGGATTCAGATGTCATGGAGCCTTTACTGTTGACGGAGACTTCTGTCATTGATTTCTGCCTTCCTTTGATACCATGAAAGCAGAAATTATTTTCTGTATTTCTTATTATTCAAATAACCACTATACATCCCAATTTATAAGACAAACCGGTGACGAAGAAAGGAAAGGAATCTCCTAAATTAGGAGAGAAAACAATTCACCTAATTACAGTCTACTAACTATGGTAATGTTTAAATATGGTACAGGAACAAATAAATTACAATCTTTTAGGATTTCTAAACAAGCACTGACTCCTATTTATATTGTGCATGTGCTACAGCAATTTGTGTCAAGAGGAAAGTCCTTGCATGTCTTGTATCTATAAATTTGAGATAACATATCATGATGGACTTCAGATAGTACCTTCGCAAACTTTCCACTGGAAACAGAAAGTGCAACTTTCCAGAAGGCTGGTAAATGATGGAGAAGTACAGCAGTCAACCGGTGGATGTATCTTCCCCTAAGAGCATCAACTTCTTCAATATTCATTTCTACTGGTAGTGAATCTCCAGTTAGATAGGAGTTTCCATGGGTAAAAATGAGATCCACATCAGACTGATGATCACAAATGAAATAGTTAGATGGCCAACCAACTTAAATTAATAATCGTCCCAACATTTCAAACTTACAGGTAGATTTACATCTTGCTGAATTTGCCTCCACTTTGCATCAGACCGCGCCTTCTCATGTATCTCGTTCTGCAAATTCTCCATCAGTTCTTCATGATCGAAAGTGCACTTTTCAAGCAAACCTCTTATTCTGTTATTCTGTCCAATAGAACATCAAGAATTCAGCAAAATTATTGTCCATTCATGATTAATAGACTGTCATTACATAATTAATTAAATTGGAATTTGGAACACAGGGAAGAAAGCTATAAAGATCTTTTTGTCGGGGAAGAGTATTTATAGCTTAAAAATTTCAAAGGAAAATACTTGCAACAGTCTATGACATAAGGTAAGCAAGATTAATAGCATGATATCTTCTATCCAGTAGCGATATATTTTTATAATTTATGATAATTAACGGTTGCAGCAGAGGATTAGAAAATTCTCACCTCTATATTCAAGTAATGCCTTATGGGATCTGACTCAGGTTCAAGCTCCAATAAAAGCCTCACAGTGTTTTCAAGCTACATGAAGCATCAACAACATTCACTTGTCATCCACAACTAAATAAAAACAAAAACAGTAAAAGTCCATGATTGCCTAAAGTTGTCCAAAAATAGTCTTTATATCTTATATGATTTAAACAGCTACCTGTGTTGAGCGTATGAAGTAATTATTAGAACTATCTCAAATGGTTTGTGGTTTTAAAAACTGAAAACAGCGTTTCCATTATCACAAGGTTAGTTGTGTGTGTACCTCCTTCCCCCTCCCAGAAGTGCGCGACTCTTAATACTAACCAAATTCATAAACATTGGGTTCTGTTCTGTCTATATGTGAGCGTATGTATATGTAGAGGAGATGGGGGAGAAAATTATATAATCTCTTCTAAAGACACTCGTAAAACTTGACAGTATCTCGAATAGACTAGTAAAAGAGGAAAATGGCGATTGAAATGTAATACATAATACTTTTTTTTCTTATTGACAAGAAAAAATCCTAATTTCAAGAAAAAATTTGGCTGCTTTTTCCCTAAATAATTTTTATTACAACAGAAAATCAAAAGACGATCCTAAAGATTAAATCTCGTATTTAAATAACACAAGAAATTAGTCTCGAGGAAAATTCTCAGTATCTAGACAATCATGAACTAAAAAGTCAAACTACTCTTCACACACAAGAAAAAATCAATAGTACACACTCTCAATCAGTAGCAATCTGATGATATCATTGCATAGAATTGTATATTGTCACACTATAAGGTAAAATATATATAATTGTCCTTACATTTGTTAGGTCAATATTTGGGTCCTCCATGGACTTGTAAAGCATGCCTTTAAAGTCTTGCATTACTTTTTCAACCTCCTCTAGAACTCGTTTCAGAATTCCCACCTGAAAATTACCAATGAAATGAAAACTCATTTAAATAGGGAAAATAAGAAAAATCAATTTGAGAACTTCAAGGAGGTGAGTATTACATAATATTCTCAAGAAAAATAATGATAAAAACATAAACAACAGTTGTGAAGAACGAGTATGGACAATATTTATTTATTGAAGACTAGTACTTCAACATAAATTTGAGAATCAATCATAGTATCACGCATTCTGTTCCCAACACAAAATCAAATTTCTGAAGAGGCATTGACAAAGTCACAAACAATGAAACTACACTAGAATCATTAAAACAACTCGTTTGATTCCATCTTGTCAGAGAAAATGAATTTAATTCAGAGAGATGTGTCGTAATTACATTAACTAAGAAAGAGAATCACGAAAGTTACAATGTAATAAAAAGAAAATAGGAGGACTACAGTGAGCATGCACATGCAACAAGTCATGGATGATATTCCTACTACTGGGCAGAAGAATTCTCGAACTAGTTGATGTGTAGAAATTCAGTTCCAATTGCTGATGAAAATTGTATTTTAGAACCAAATAATATGCTACAGGAGAGGAAATAGGGGAGGAAGACCTTGCTAGCAATAATGCTCTATAAATGCTGGAGCATTAGTACCAACAAAGAATTAACACCTTCTTACCTAGCAGGACCAGAGAGCTTTCCCTCTTAATTTTCAAACGTAAATTTCTTGTTGACTCAAACAAGAAAAACCAGATTTTAACCAAGTCCCTCAATGAAACAATAAGTTATACATACAATAAGGTGAGGAAAGAGAGAGAGCCATAGAAGGAAATGGAGACTAACCCTATTCCATTCCCTGTAAACTAAAACACGATGGTAGGAAGAACCTTGGTTTCAACGGCATAAGAAATTATATTAAGCCTGATTTGGACGATAAAATAATATGAACTAAAAAAATGTACATGAGAAGGCAGCACGATTGACTTCGCTTTCCTGTACTCTCTCACTGCCAAATCATGTTCGCCCTTACTAATGTTCCCCCGAATTGCACTGGGCAAGTTGAATAGGGTCCGGAACCTTTGAAGCATTCCTTGTACAGACCTGATCTTCTCAGCTTGAGCCTAGAAAAATATATTTCCGACTTCAATTGGAAATAATAAAGACTAGCATATAACCAAATTTGGTAAACTATAAAAACTAATTCAGAACTGGGACCCTACCTACCTGTCTCTCAAATAGAGGCCCAAAAGCTTGATTAGAAATTGAACTAACTCCTTGGATACAGTTAAATAAGTGAGAGGTTCCAGAACCTTCAGGGTCTTCCTCGATTCGTTTCAATTTTGACTCAATATCTGTAATTGATAAAATATCATCATTTTGATTAGACGGGGTATGATAGATAACAGGGTACGATAGATATCCAACTGACCGTCAATAGTGGTTTTGCAAGAGACGAAGCAATCAAAATTTCCTTTGACCAACTCTTTTTTCTGCTGAGTACGCCCTTTAAGATCAGTCTTCAGTGAAAGAGAGCCAGCTTCCAAATCAGCTGCACTGGTGTCTAGGTGTACTCGGGATAGAAAAAGCTTTGCATCAAACTTCTCTGAATAATAATTCAACTTCTCTGCAAAATTATTTAAGAAAGTTGAGTTTAGAAAACCAGTCAGCTATATTCCCCTCCAATTTAACCTGAATAAACTTTGACTCAAAAGTGTTGCCAGTTAAGTACCACTTAACAGAAGTGAATCAAACATATAGCTCGCAGTCTAAATTTAAAATCATGTACTCTTATATAAAGCATTGCATCTTTATTAATTAATTTCATTGACAATGTTTGTCGTTAAATATCCAAAAGAACCCCAGAGAGGTAGGCTCTTGTAAGCTTAGAATATTTGTGTCTTGTCCAATTTACTTAAAGGTTAAAAGATCCTAGTTTAAACAATTTCTTAAATTTCACGCCTTTAATTTATTAATAACGTGGGTAGACTCTAATGAGCCGAGAGGCCAATGTGATCAGTCCTATAGTAATTACCGAGCAGTCACATGTCACCAAAGAACATGTTAGTCAGAATGTTCATGACCACATACAAGTATGAGCACGTTTCAACCATCAAAAGCTAAAATGTCAAATATCACTATCACTGGAATAATCTATTTTAGTATAAGAAATCAATGTAAACATAATGTAGTGTCATACAATGCAATCAACATTGAACATTCTAATATTTGAATACAGACTTGTCCTTTTTGACTGGGTAATGAAAGGTGCTTCCTTCTCAGATAATTTAAAAAAAAAAAAAAAAAAAAAGAACAAAGAAAATGCATGCTGAAGAAACAATAACAAAAATACCCCGAGCACTGGGATCAAGAGGTTCACTACGAACCACGGTAGGAGCACTTGCGGCATTATCACTGATCAATCTAAATGTTTTGTGGTTAATTAGCCTGTCAATATACATAAAATACAAATTAGCAAAAACAGACAGAATTTGAAGGGAGGGGGGGGGGGGGGGGGGGGGGGGGGACGGGAATTTAAAGCAAAACAAATATTGCTGGCATAACAGATTTTACCCCAGTCCAAGTGGATCTACCCATTCCATGCCTCGAGGAAGTGACGGAGAATGGTTTAGTGCTTTTCTAGCTGCTGATGACTTCCGCTCAAACTTTTGGGCCACTGGAGCTGCTCTCGTATCCCTCATCTCGCGAACTCTCCGAGACAGCTGCCAGGAGTATTCAAGTTCAATAAGTACCTAGACTTTTCCATGATTACGTTGTATACAAACAAATAGCCAAAAAATTGTAATATGAATATCAAAACAGAACCCTGAAACAGGGGGAAGACAACTATAATGACAAGCAGGAATAAGTCACTTACAATAAATGCGTGTCTATTGCCAAACAAAATCAAAAACCAAATTTGGCCTTTAGATCAAAAAGGCAGTTGAAAACAGGGAAAAAAGAAAAAATATATATATAGACAACTGGGTAATGGGTAATAATATACATTAAAGTTAGGGTTAAATCATGAAACGGACACAGAATTATGTCGTTCTTACTTTGCCAGAATAAAGAATATTTGGAAAATGTACATCCTAATTTTCTATCTCTCGTGTTCCACTTAGGGTTAGATCATGAAACGTCCCATTTCAACTTAAGATAAAAAAAATTCATATAGCTTTTCAGTGAGAATAATTCGTAACTGCCTGACCCTTGACATGTCCAAAAAATCTAGAAAATTGTTGAGTTTGCTAGCCTATGAACTACAGTTTATGCTGAAATGAATATCACCAAATATCTGCAAATTAAAATAGTTGATAAGGCACATGAAGTTGATGTTCCTCAAAATAATGATGTAATTTGTTCAACGACCCAACATTCGAAATGCAAATCATTCTGTCCTGTGTCCAAACAGCATCCTCATCACCATGTTCCCGGAGGGAGGATGATGTGTGGGCAATGATGTTATTCCCGAAGAGTTTCCTGTGTCAAACAATAAAGAATAAAGGAGAGAGTAAAACCAAAACTAGAGGAAAACTGAAGAAACAGTCAAACCAAGGGAGTAGTTAATTTTAAAATCCTTTTGAAAGATATTCCTCGTGAAGTAAAAGAATCATTGAGATGTACATCAAAGAAAAGAGTACATAATATGAAGTATAAGTATTACCGAAAAGGAGAAGGGAGACAATTAAATTACCCCATTTACTTCAGTGAAAGAAATTAAAGAACAATTCATGGAAACTTTGTGAATATACTTAAAAATCATTTTAAATGATATACATCGTGAAGTAAAAGAATCTGAGAGATGCATATCAATTAAAAAAAAGTACATAATATGAAGTATGAGTATTACCCAAAAGGAAAAGGGAGGCAATTAAATTACTCCATTTGATTGATGGAAAGAAATTAAAGAACACTTCATGGAAACAATATGAATTTTCTTTGTGGCTACCGCCACTCGTGGATTAGGAAATAATGAAGACCAAACGATAAGTAAAAATGGGTTCTTTTGAGACCAACCTCACCTAGTACTATTGAGCTTCCCCCAGTTGATCATGAGTTGTAAGGGAATTCTATTGTGTGTTGTTTCATGTTTTTCAAGAAGTTCTTCGTAACAGTTCAAGAAATTATAGATTCACTTTATTTAACTCATGAGCTCGAGTATTACTGCAACATATATCTCCTCGACGTCATGTCTCTGTACATTATTCAAAAAGCTAAAGATTTTTTGAAAATGTAGGTAAGAAAAGGTACACCTATTAGGATTTTACATTCACAAAAATGCAGAATAATATGCCCGTATGAGGTCAGAGTTAGCTTCATCATCCTGTACATTATTCAAAAAGCTAAAGATTTCTTTAAAATGTAGGTAAGAAAAGGTACACCTTTTAGGATTTTACATACATAAAAGTGCAGAATAATATGCTTGTATGAGGTCAGAGTTAGCTTCATCATCCTGGTGGGTAATTAAGCTCTTCGCATGTGAGCACATCAATTGATTATAGATAATAGGCAGCGGTAAACAAAATAAAATCACTAAAATCAGTTTTAACCAACAACTCTATCAGTCATAATCCGCTTTATTTATACATGAGGAATGCATGCCACTAATTGATACAGATATATATGCAGATACCTCAGCTTCATCAACGCGCTTCCAGCAATTGGGCTCTTCCCCATCGTACAACTTATCATCCTCCCGTCCGCCCGGCGTCCTATTCCTCGCCCCGCCACCACCACGATCACCCTCATCCCCTGAAGAAATGCTCAGCATTTCAACCTCCGAATCTTCGTCCTCTTCTACTCCCCCTTTCTTACGTTGCTGCTGATTGATCCCCTTCCTCTGCCCAGAGTTAGCGCTTCTCCCCGCCACGGGAGGAGGAGCACCATTGGCCGGGGGCTGCACATAATTTCGCACTGGCCTTGATGCAGCTTTCGAGGGTTTCTGGTAATTGACATCCCGATTTGATTGCTCATTCAATGCCATCTGTAAGAGCTCATCTTCGTCACTGTCGCTCGACATTTTCTTCTCAATCCAAAATTATCTATGGAGTGTGTGCGTGCGCCTGAATTCTATGAACTGTGAATGTGAAATTTTTTGGAGAAAAACGAGAATTTTCTACAGTTTGATTATGGAGAAGGTACAGCAGAGAGGAAGCGTGTGTAAATGTTGGCTGGCTGTTCTTAAAACAGGCCGCGTGGATAACTGAAACAAGGGAATTTTTCAAATTTCTTTTTTGGGTAAATGTCACATATCTAATTAATCGGATCTACGAGAGTGGACTAGCTTTTCATTCTTCAAACAATAAAGTCGTCAACCTTCTAACTCGATAGAAATCTATTTTATATATTGAAGGGCAATATGGTCTTCGTTTACTTATAAAAGAGTTCACATGTTACATTTTTATTTATTGTTATATAATATTTAGTAAAATATTTGAATGTCACTAAACTTTGCAAATTCTCTTGACTTACTCACCGAAGTTCACCAAGCGTTTCATTAGCCACTAAACCTAATTATGTCCCACTACATTGAATCCGTTAATAAATCTAATGACGTGGATGACGAATAAATGATATGGCTTGTTAAATGCAAAGTCACCGTCCCGTAAGCAATCACATATTCTGAACAACACCTTTCTCAATTCTTAAACACACAACTTTGGAAAATTGAAACTCAAATCGTAAAGGCTTGAAATCCATTTTTCTCCCGAATGAACTCGTCTCTCAAGCAAAGTCTTTGAACCCCGATTCCCAAATCAAGATCATCTGTAAACAAAGCTGTCTCCCGCCATTGTTGCCCCAAAATTGAAGGTGTGCACATGGATGAATCAGGTAAAGATAATTCCCAAACAAGCTCCCGTCATTTTCTCTCTCATTTAGTTCATGCGCTTAGTCTACCAATTTGATTCTGATTAGCAAGTCAGTCTACGAGAAAATGTAGTACCGAGCTCGTATATATTTTTTATTCCATGTAGTTAGTTGTAATTGTCTTGTATTAGGCTTGCTAGTTCTCATGCCCCTGTTTCAAAACCTTTTTATGTGAACTGTTTCAAAATCGGGGTGGTGGAATATGAGAACTTTGATCATTTTTAACATATGTATATACAGTAAAAGTGAATGCCCAAGAATAGCTAACCAAGAGGGGGTGAATTGGTTTCTAAAACTTTTTCGAAAAATTAATCTAAACTCAAGCAAGTAATGACTAAATAGATTAATTCAAATAATAAGCACAAATATAAAAGCGATAAGTAAAAAGGGATAGATAGCGCAAACTATATAATTATGGAGATTAGATCCATTGCAATGATCTATATTCTCTGTTACTAAGCTCTCCGACACGAGCAATGTCAATTTCACTGTGTTGATTGACTTGTGGTGCAATCCAACCCTTTACAAAGCTTCCGGTGACTTACAAGCAAGGAACAACGATCATTTTTACAACGTTGAATTATTCTCTTCGTAATGAAAGATAGATTCAAAGTTAAGTACAATAAGAGAAGTATGATACCACTTTGATAGATAGCAATGAATGAAGCTCAAGAGTTATATTTGAAAAACTTTGATGAATGAAATGATTTTCAGAGTTGGGAGCTATCAAAAAAATTTCAAAGTAATAATGATTTGATAATAATAAATAAGATGATAAATCAATACAATTTTAGCTCTCAAGAATTAATTTCAATTGAATGCTCTAAAATTGTTGTAATAAATGAGAAGTAAGTTGGTATTTATAGAAGTGAAAAACGCCAAATTTTCTGTCAAACCAGATGTCCGATCGATCGCCAATTTCCAGATGACCAATGTTACCGTTTGTATAAGAAAAGTAAGAAGTTAGAACAGTCAAATTTTGGACCGTTGGAGAATTTCTGGTCGACTGGCAATTTTGGCCGGTCGACCGTCGAGTCGGTCGGTCAACCGCCACTCCAGCCAGTCGACCGTCCCGACAGTTCACGGTCCTCATTTTGACATCGTTTGTTCTGCTTTGAGAGTTTTGAAAAGTATGGTCTTTTGGAGAGTGTTTTTCACTAATTTTTCAAGATAAAAATATTTTACAAGTTCAAAAGTTACTTTTAAAAATCATTTTTCACTTGATCAAATCATCGTAATCGCTTTTCGCCTTTTAATACACTAAGTTGTTTTTAATGCATGGAATGGTTTTGAACTATTGTCATTCATACCATATATCAAGGTGTTAGTATCTTTACAATTTTTGTTAAGAGAACAAATATTTGATCTTGCTCCAAAGTTTGGATCTTTATTTCTTGAATGTGACTTCGATCTTGACTTTTTTCAAGAGTTCGATTTGTGATGATAGCTTTTGATCTTTTGACGGTCATTGTTCAATATTCCTTTTTGCGCGTAGAAAGACTATAATCACTTGAATTCAACTTGTTAGTAAATAAAATCAACTTGTTTGTTGTAATCAAAACTTCGAGATTTCAGATTAACCATAGGTCAAAAAGAGTATAATAAAATCTTGTTTTTAGTTCAACAAAAATGAGTTTGGATTTCGATTTTGATTTACTGTCTTGTGACGTGCATTATTCATTTTACAGTTTGATGTTTTAAATGCTGCTATGTACTGTAATTAAATATTTAGTAGATTTGACTGTCCAATTTTTAATGCGCTTTGATTTTATGACAGATATGTGGATGATCCAAACTTCATGGATTCTGAAAACGATTTTAATTCAAATGATGGAAATAGAATTTTTGATGATTTTAAAAATGATGTAGCGACTCTTATACCCTTGGAGACAAATGTAGTTCTTGATGTGCTCCCGTGATAGGAATAGCTTGGTTAAAAGTAGCTTCTACAATGAAAATTGATGTGTGCCTGGTTGGAGTATGTTGAAGAAATCAGGGGCTGCAGAATTATTAGAGGAATTTCAGAAGATAGTTGGGTTTGAAGTTGGAGTTTCTGGCTGCAAATGCATGGGCAAGTGCAGAAGCATCGGTCTAGAGGATGTTGTTTTGCTCGTCGCCAATTTGTTAGGCAAGAACCAGCCAAATGAATTCAGTCTTGATGCAGCAACATCTTAATCTCCAATAGTTTGGAAAAGAGTGTGTATGCAAGTAGATTTGTGTTGGTTCTTGAGAGGTTTTCAACATTTTGACTAGTACAAGTAAATTGTCAATCCTGAATGCTATGTAAAGAACAAAAAAAACGTGTTCTTCATTGTATACATGAGTATGAACCGATAGCTTATATACTGCTTCGCCATGCCATAATCTATCATTGAATTACTCGATACAGATGAATAGGAAAATGTGCAAATCAATCATCTTCTTCATTGCCTACTAAAGAGTTCGCTATTTTGGTTATTACTTTTATATGCGAATGATGATTGCTAGGTAATTTTAACTGTTTCTAACATGCTAGCAAGGAAACTTATTTACTCCCAAGCTGCATGTCTGCACTGATTGACTACAGCATCCATTAGCTAGCATGTGGACACCATATAACTGTTGCCTTAACGACATCTGGTAATGTCTTCACTATGGGTTGTAATGCTTATGATCAGCTCGAAAATCGAAAATCTGATGGAAATTTCCTGTTCTGGTTTAGCCATTGAACATTGCAAATGGAGTGAATATGTTCGAAGATGTTTGCAATTGAACACGTGGACACAATAAAAATCTGGTTGTAATAGTGGTGCTGCATGATGTGTATGCTTAAGTGAGATCAAATACGTAATTCAATAGAGAAAGGATACATGTACAACATATGCCAAACATAATTTACACCAAATTTAGTGTTGATTACATAAACATGAAAATAGAATATGAGCTATTTAATCAATTAAACAGTTGGAACAAATTCAAGCATCTCTTCCCTTCCTTTCCTGTTCCATTCCATAGATCCTTTCCCTTGCGGATAGTTATGTTCAAAGATGTTTCAATTTAGGGGCAACAATGGCGGGAGACGGCTTCGTTTACATATGAGCTTGATTTGGGGATTAGGGTTCAGAGACGAGTTCGTTAGGGAGAAAAATGGATTTTAGGCCCTTACAATTTAGGATTTAATTTTCCAAAATCGCATGTTTAAGAATTGGGAAAGGCGTGTTTGGATTATATGATATGTGGCGGTGACTTGACACTTAACTGACCATATCATTTATGTATCATCAAATCTACTAACAAATTCCATCTGGTGGGTGATGGAGTACTGAAACGGAACAAAGTTTAGTGGCTAATGGGACGCATAATGAAGTTCGATGAATAAATCGTGACATGGTACGAAGTTCAGTGGCTATTGAAACATTTAACTCAATAATATTAGGTGTATGTTAATGTATTAATAGTAAATGATCGAGTCATTCCACGTGTAATGTGATTTTAATCATTTGTTTCGAGTTTAATTATACATGTTTTATTCGTGGATTTGTTTAAGTAATAATATTTAGAGTTTTAAAGAATTCTTGTAACGATAAAGCCAAAAGGGGACGAGTTATGTATTTGAACATAAATTTTCATCAAAACTCGATAGTACTTGAATTTTTTATTGCCTATATCATATTGCTGCCTCTTTTATATTGTGTTAAAACTTATCGAGTAGACCTCTTCGTATTTGAGTCGTGTCCCCCTTCTCTTGTCTTTGAAACACGTGATTGTCTTTCTTGATATTGATGAGCTCAACATCAAACAAATCAAGTTTCATGCAATTTTATTCTTTTGTGTAAATTAAGTGGTCTTTAGACATTTGTTACTCTTCATGGCACTTTTGGACTCGTGTTACATATTATAACAATTCAAGTTTGCTCAATCTGTTCAATTGCGATCTTATAATACAATTGCATTCTTTCTCGCGATTTAGATATTATATACGCACTCAACGTTGATATCTCAATATATAAGACCATCTTACCTTTAATACTCATTGTTTTATGAATATGCACCAAGACAACTAACTTTGTAATGCACGGTATAATAGTTGTCTATATATTGACAATTCAACGGTGAACTCCAAGTATTTAAGTTTGATAACATGTGTTAACCTATGATCTTGAACCTTAGTGTGGAATTTCGCCTATTCATGTAGGATCGTGAATTGACGAGAAGTGAAACTTATAAATGTTGAATCAAAATAATATTAAATAATCAATTGATTTAATCGACTAATGTATTTTGGCCACATTTTACCAACATGCATTTCTTGGTATGATATCAATCGCACTATACAATAAATTTGTAATTGTGTTATACTAATTTTGACGATTTAAAGATCTAGTTTTTTTATGAATACGTCTCTTCCTATTTTTCCTCGTGTTCTATTTTAATTTAAAATTAAAGAAAAACGTGTGGAATAATTAAATGTAACACACGCCCTTAATCAAGAGCGAATTGTTGAAAGTTTGTGGACGCTTTATTGGATTTTAAAAAAGTTTATGAGGTGTGGAAGTCGCGTTTCATGTATGGTAAACGTTCTAAACAAACAAGTTACGCTTTAGAGTTTCAGCTTCAGATTGAAATCTATTTTTTACACAGTAAATGTTCAAATTAGAAAAATGAAATTTCTAAATAAATCAATGGGGATGCTTTATTGGGTTTTAAAGAAGTTGATGGAGCCGTGGAAGTCATGTTCACATATGGTGATTTTGGTTAGTTAAGTTTTGTTGAGTTGCAATTTTTTTTTTTACATTCGTAACTTATCACATGGAATTTTTGTGCGAACATTAGGAATGAAGGAAACAAAATATAGCGGATGATGAATAAAGTGCAACATCTCAAAGATGAGTTACCATTGGAAAGTATTTTGAAGTTCGATGAGTAAACTATGACCAAGTGCAAGTTAGATGAGTAATGAAACAATGATTTTGCTGAGTTGCCTTTTTTTTTTAACCCCCGTAGCTTGCCCCGTCAAATTGCTGTTAGCCACGTCTGTGAATAATGTAAAGAATTTTTGAGAGTGATGGACACAGTGCAAACGGACAAAGTTCAGTGAGTACTGTGAAACACTTTAAAATTTAGTGAGCAATCTGTAATCATGGTATAAATTGGGTGATTATTGAAACAATTCACTCCTTAATCAAAATCTATTGATTTTGGTAAGTTGTAAAATAATACTAAAAATCAGATTATCAAAATAATATGCAGATTACGCAGTAATTATAATCCCATAAATCATAATGACCTCCATCCATTCCTTCTCTAGAACATGTTTGGCTAAATTTAAAAGGTCCATCTATAAGTAAATAGGCATGTTTTCAAATGAACAATGAGTTAAAAATAAGTCATAAGCTTAGCCAAACATGCACCAGAATTAATATCTTACCGTTTTTGCCCTCTCTACATATGGCAAGCATCACTCCCGACAACCTTAAATGAAACGCTCCCAATAATTACCTAGACAATGAAATTACTATATTACCCTCACTCCATCGCATATTTCTATACTGTTGCACATTCCTTCGGAGATCCTCAAGGACAATAAAGTCATTTGCACAAAAGCCCGCTCCATCTTCACCGTAAAGGCATCGAGGTTCATCTGATACGCTGTCGTTTTGTCGTCTCTGTCATCCACCTGACATTTCCAGTAATATTTTTCCAATTTAACTCTATTGCGTTTCATTCATTTTTTGAGTTGATTTGGATTTCTTTATATTTATGAATTGAATAAAGGAATCGAAATGCTCATGAAACCCTAATTTATTAAGGTAAAGATGAAATGTTGAGTTGTATTTTGTTGAAAGGATCGAAATTTTCATCTGATCTATTAATATATACACATACCTGTATATAATTACAAATGGCGGATCAAGAAGAGGAGGATTTGAAGACGGCGTTGAGAATGAGCATGCAGCAGCACGAGTCTCCGGAGCCGAAGAGGAGCAAACCGGGGGATGACTCCAGAGAAGTGCCGGAGGAGTCGCCGGAAGTGAAGAATCGTCGATTGCAGCGGGAATTGATGGCTGCTGCAGCGGAGAAGAGGATGGCAGCAACCAAAAGCTCTGCGGTATCGGTTCTGAAGAGCGTGGAGAGTGTAAAGGACGTGAAAATTAGTGGTTCTGGAGATGAGGGAAAGGGTAAGAGCGTTAATTTGGAGAAATGCAAGGGCAAGAGTGGAATTTTGGGGACAGAGTTGTCCTCGGTGGAGGCTCGCCATCTATTTGCGATTATATTTGGGAGTGAAGTTAGTAAAGATGTTCTTGTACAGTGGAGTAATCAGGGCATTAGGTAAAATTATTGAAATGCAAAGTTTTAACTCTTTGAATATATGCTTGGTAATGACTTTCTGCTATAATCAATTGACTGATTGATCATTTGTATAAGAGTAGTTGCTTAAGTTAACCGAGAAAAAGTGAAGCTTTTGTGAATGAGATATGATAGTCTGAAGAAAGGAGAGGAAATAAATTGCTATGCTTTCCAGTAACCAAAGCATGGTTTTAGAAACATGGCTATGGAGACTCACAAAAATGGGTTCTTGCCCAATGTTCAGCTTTAACATTGTTGGGAACAATGTAGTGTTATTTGTTGTATCTCGTTTACAGATGATATTGCTGCTGTATTTCCTCATTAATTACTAGTCATTACTCATCCCCTTTCATAATATGGTAATGCCTAAATCTGTGATCTTTAGCTGCTAGCTTGGGTCCGTGTCTTGAAATTCAAGAGTTAAATACAATTTGGCATTGTCATCAACTAACATTGTAAGTTAATAATTGAAAAGTGGACATGTAATTGATAAACTAACTTTTCTACTTCGAGCTGAATGGTCACATTGATGTGCTAAACCAGAAAATCTTGTTATTTAGCACGAGCATGATTACCTGTGGATAGTAGCTTAGTGATTCTAGAACTCTCAAATTAGTAAGGGGTCAAAACCATTAATTGGTAGGGGCGTAAATCTCTAGAATGTGTAGGTGGACCTAAAAAGAATTGATGGAACATCCTTGTGCGGTTGAAAATTGATTTGTGAAAATATTTTGATTTTATTTCACTCATTTTTACTTCTAATTACATCCAATTGACTCCCAACATTCTTGAATCTTCATCATGAGATCCAGTACAACTTTTTGAGTATTTGCACTTTAGCCTCCAAACTTTGAATTCCGCCATTTTTCGTTTCATTCTTACAATTCCACTTCCATTTATCGAGTTTCACCTAATAACACATTATATAATTTGGCTATAATTTCATTAAAAGAATTACGTAACGTTAATATTTTAGAGTCCGAATAAGTGTATAAAATACACTTATAATAAATCTCTCAAATTAGTAGGTAGACTCTTAACCATTGATAGGGACGTAAATATTCTCACATGAGTGGGTGGATATAAAACAATAAATTCATAGAGGTGCAAATCTTGTCATTGTAGGTGGACTTTAAAATAAAAAATTGATAGAAGCATATATTGCTCAAATTAGAACGTGGACTTGTAACCATTAATAGGTAGGGCCGTAAATCTCTCATGAGTAGATGGACCTCAAAACAAAATTGATAGAGGCATAGCTCCTCAAATTAGCGGGGGGAGTTAAAAGCCATTGATTGGTATGGGCGCAAAACTTCACGTATGTAGGTGAACCTTAAAACAAAAAATTGATAAAGGCATAGATCTCTCAAATTAGTAGGGGGGACTCAAAACCATTAATTGGTGGGTGATAAATTTCTCAAATAAGTAGGTGGACCTCAAAACTATAAATTGGTAGAGGCGTAAATCTTTCAACTGAGTAGGTGGACACAACCCAATATTGATAGAATTGGTAGAGGTGGAAATCTTTCACACATGAAGGTGGACCTCAAATAAAAAGTGATAGAAAAGGGGGTATTTGAAGAGACTATTGAAATTATCTATTTTTTGGGTGAACATGTTTGGAGGTCCTTTCTTATTCTTAATAGTGAACAGATAGTATTAACATGCTTTCTAATAGCAGCATTAGGAAAAAGTATCATTCAAATAATGGCTTTAACTTTCTAAAGTTGAAATCTTAACTTTCATGGACATCTTAAATGGTGATGGAATAATGATAAACAGTGAGGTGTGACTGTTGGACAAAATAAATGTTTCAAATTTCCAACGATAATGCACTTCAAATGCTCATTAGACAGAAGACTTTACTACAATCATCGTCAAATGCTCATCATATGTCATAATATTTATTCTCAATGGGGTTGTTAATGTTAGAATTGAAACATTTGAACTTCTATACTTATCAAGCCATTTATGTTAGTGAGTTTGTTTACAAGCAGAGGTTGAGTAAATTGACTGATATTCGTGACTGCCTGACTGGCTAGTGAGTTTGTATGTCTAACTGGCTATCGCATGTCATTTGTCTAAGTTCATCACTGACCTTGCGACTTGTATAGACTTCATTAGAAATTATTGTTGTGTTACTAATGCTATGAAAATTCACAACAATGTAATAGTTTGGTCTTTCTGTGGGCACATAAAACATGCCTTGTTGTGCATGCTTGCAATTATGCATTAATGCGTTTACATATGCACATCACTGTTGCTATTATGTCTTTATTGAACCTCAGTTATCTGTGAAGTTCGTTGTTCTGTTTCTATCAGTTCATTTGCCTCCTTGTTTCTTCTGTTGTACAAGTAAGCTTGTCCATATAGCTTTTCTAATACCTTGGGAAAATAACTCTCCTTCTAGGTTTAGCCCTGATCCAGAAACATCCATGGGGCTTGTGCAGCATGAAGGTGGGCCTTGTGGTGTGTTAGCAGCCATACAAGTAATAGTCTGATCTCTTACTTTTCCACCAAATTCAATCTTAACTGTACAAGATTTAGCGTATAAGTGCTTGCGTTGTGTTTACATGCTTGCTTATAGTGGAACAACACTCTCTTGTTCGTAGTTTCTGAGCCTCTGTTTGAGCTCAATTTTTTTTTTTTTGATAAAAATGAGTTTCGTAATAGTGATTTTTTGAAGAATGTGTGGTTAAAATATGGAAAAGTTTTGGATTTACTTGTAAAAGCATTTTATTGGAAGAATGTGATTGAAAATAAGGATGAAAAAAAATGATTTTTTGGAAAATTGGGCTCAAACAGGGGTTGAGTATGTTTAAAGAAAACAACGTGCTGCAACTATGCATGAAAGGAGGTATGTTATGGTTCAGTTTAACTACAATTCACTTAGCCAACATTGAACAATTATATGTGCCTCATCCTTCAAGATTGATTTCAAGTTGAAATAGATTTCTTGAACAGCGAAATCACTACTGGAACTAAATTGAATTTTATGTGAAGATGAATCTTTCATCTGTGAAACTTTAGAGGTAGTGAATCATGATAGGGTAGCTCCTTGTGTCGATATTGGGGATTTTATTCCTTAAGTTTCACGCAATAATGAAGGGGTTTAGTCCTTGGCAAAAATTATAGATTTAAATTTGTTCAAGTTTTCAACATTAAAGGATTTTCAATTGGAATTTAAATAGACAAAGGTAAAACAGGAAAGATCAGAACTTCCAAATCCCATTGGTGAACATGCCAATTCTATTGAGTGTTAAGATCTTTTAAATTTTGGATTCAATATATCCAGTTTTCGTCAGACATCTTCCTATATCGTCTAGCATTTATTAAAATTGGTAGTTGGACTATTTATAAACTTCATGTTTTTTTTTTTTGAGTCATGAATTTTATGTTGGCAAACGTGGATTTTGATTATTTTGTGAACTAATTTCTCGTTGTCCATTTTACCTTTCCTAGCTTTATATGCAGTATTTAGTCCAACTTCGGAACTTTGCATTCTGTAAATTCTGTCATCTAGGTACGTTGGGTAGTTGAGACTATTTATTTACATCTCAATGCCAAAAGCGCGAGGATATCTGTTCCGCTTACCTACTTTTATTTTGGATACTCCTATCAATCAAGACCATTCTTTATTTCTTTTGATTGATTGACAATGAATTTTCAGAAACTTAATTGCAAACTATGAATAGAATTAAGGAAGGAGTTGTTTCAGTAATGATTTCTTAAGCCACTTACCTACAATACAATGATTGAAAGGATATTACATATGATCTTTACTTATAAAGAATAAAAAAAAGAACGAGAGAATTGAAGAAAAATTGGATATCTTCTGAGCACAGAAAAATCTTGATCTTTCTATTCATTCAATAAATTTATGTAAATTAAAATGTAGAAATTTCTGCACAAAATATTGCTTTCTAATAATACCATCCTGATTTCTTGTAGGGGACGTGGTAAACTAACCTAAGTAACCACTTGGGGTTGTTAATGTTCCAAGCCTGAGCTTTACAATTGATTGCTCAAAGATTGGCTTAATTCCTTACAAGCATTAACTCGAATTCCAACCTTCTCTTGATTACTTATCCGTCAACCGTAAATGTGCTTTAATCATTGAACCAAAGATAAGAGCGAGGCCTCTTATGTTTTCACGTATGTTCTTATTTATTATCTTAGTAAGCAAAGCTAGATAAATTGATAAATTTTGGAAACGATGGCTTGTTAGCTACTGAACTGATCTAAAATGAGCTTCTACAAGGTGATCTTAGGTTGATTTTCTAGTAGCTTGTTTCCATTTTTAACCTCTCTGAATATTCATTTAGCTTCATCTAAAACTAAAACCTTCCTGTTTTGTTCTGTGCTAAACATTGGTTTTGCTTCCCAGTGCTCTGTAAATGTCCCCATTGACCACTATAAATTCACCACTTGAAAGCTTTTTATTTCCTTTCGCTTATTCACCCATTGTAAATGGTCTTTCTTCAGATGCAATGAAAATAGGAGCTCAATGGCATGGTGTTTTGCAACTCAGAATATGCTTTAGCCCCTGTTTGACCCTCATTAAATTATAATTTATTTTTCTTTCTTCTTATCAACCACACATTCTCCAAAATTACTATTCCTCTCATTATAATGTGGATTACTGGAGCTAAACGGGTGCTTAGTCCACTTTTCTCCTGTAGAGGAAATAATTTAATATGGAAAAATAAATGAAGTGGGTTAATCTCTTGTAACCCAGTGGTCTGGTCATATTTAACCTTGTTTCTAGATTCGTCATTGTTGATTTGCAAGGCAATTTTTGTACCAGTGTAAAGAAACAGGGTTTTCTAGATTATACCATTAAGTATTATAATGAGGAATAGTTTATCCTGTAATCGGAGTGAAGCGTATGATTTTAAGGTTAATGAACGCATGTCTTACATTGTATAGTCTTCTGCTAACAAAATGTTCTCTTGGCTGTGCAGGCTTTTGTACTCAAATATCTTCTATTTTCTCCAGAGGAATCTGAAGTCGCTCCAAACATGTCAACAAGATTAGGTTTGAGTAGAGCGGCCAAGAATGAATACGTGGCGGGAGATATTTTCTCTCTTTCCGAAGACAAAAAATCAAGGTAGTGGATCTCTTTATTTGCTATCAGTTTAAGGATTAGACTTGGTTTTACCTTCAACTTCATATCAGAGTCAGAACTTAAAAGAGGAAAGATTACACAAGGTAGAAAGTTATTATTTGAAATGTTACCTACGGCTTTCTTCTGAGCTTCAAATTAGCTTAATTCTTTGAAACTCACACCTCATTGTTACTTTTACGTCAAGTTTGTTATAGAAAATTGCAGTTAAACTTCGTTATGCTTTTGCTTGTGACACTTATTTTCTATTTATTCTCAGCTCATATTTCAATATGCACATTTTCCACCATTGTCATGTAACAAGATACACACACACACACACACACACACACACACACACCTGAATTTCACCTTGAGCCATTTTTTTTTTCCCATTTTGTACACTGAAACAGATTCAAAGTTTAAACGAAATTTTGCAAACAATTGTGAACCACAATACTGGATCTTGTATTTTCTTGAATGAGGCATATCTGGCAGTCTACGTACTGTAATTACCTGGAAAGTAATGCTAGTTCATTTGGTAGATTTTGGTTATCTTTCTTTTACTCGCTGGTTTCCTTTCCATTACTGAAAATTGTTTGTAAATTTGTCTGCTCCTAAACAGAGCCTTGGTGAGGAGTATGAGTGAGATACTCTTTCTGTGTGGAAGTAATGAAAAAGCTGTAATAACATCGCTCAATGTTCTTGATGGTGACATTGAGGGGTCCGTTGAATGCCCCGCGGACGAGGTAAACATATTTATTTTTCCACACTCGTGTAACATTTGGTCGGGTTATGAAGTGGACCCATGCATTTACAGTACCTTCATTAATCTCTTTTATGAGAAACTTCTACTGATAATGCAATAATGCTGATACTATTTACGTTAAAGTCCCGCACTATTATGTAGGGTAGGAAGCATGTTAAGATGAAACTTGATTGCATTGATTATAAACTAAATATTCCACTTGTATATATATATATATTTAATCTTCTTATACAGGTTATTGCAAAAGCACTTGAAGATCTTTCAATTGATTCTGGCTCTGACTTGCGGAAGGTTCTGAGAGTTCAGACATACACTTCGCGCTCAAGTGCATTTCAGAAGCTTCAAGCAATGCTCCCTGCTTTTCGTAGTCGTATGGGAGCGTTACTTTTTCTAATATCTGCCTTGCTTTCTCGAGGACTGGTATGTTGATATATTATATACTCCAGTTTTGTCATGTGATTGTTCTTGCCTCTGTAGCACGGACACTTCAATTAGGGTAGCGTGTCCGTGTCCGACCGAATCAATACCGACACTTCTCGGACACTCTACCGTAATCATTTTTCTTTTTGTATTAGAAATATTATATATTGTTAATTCAAAGTTATTAGCAAGTAACAAATATGTACTCATATTTAAAAGATTTTAACAAGAAAAATTAATAACAAATATAAAATTAAATTTATATTATATAAATGAAGGATTTTTAAGAATTTAATCAACGTGTCGATAACGTGTCGTGTTTGTATTTTTTTTAAAAATCGCGTGTCGGCGTATCCGACACGTATCGTGTCGGACACACGTGTCCGTGTCGGTGTATCATAGGTTCTTGCTTTTTATTATTCAGAAAAGAACAATAGTTCCTTATTAACGACATAGAGGCAATTACTGGAACGTGTCATCATGAACAGATGTGCAATAAATACAACATATAATAAAAATGGACTCATTTTTTTCAAAAAATAAAAAAACAATATTCATCTATATGCCATTGCTATGTTCTTATTTTGTTAGATTAATTATTCAAACATCCAGCAACTTGGGCAGGAAACGTTTCCAGGTGTGGATGTCGTTTTAGATTTCTGTTTATTTAATCAATTGCTAGTTAAAGGAGAATATTTGGTCAATGAATATTCTGGATTGCTTTGCTATCAAAGTTATACATCATAATATAGCTTACTCTTTTCCGTTCAAAAACCCAGGTGTGTGTGTATTAAACCAAATATTTTTTTGAACATTGTAACTAAGAAAAGCTATGTGCCTTTATTTTGTGTGCTACTCCAGTCCCTGCTGGGTTAAAATTTAGTGTCTATTCTAGAGCTAACTGGAACAAAGTTTTAATTATTTTACATGGCTCTTCACATTCTTTTTCAGTTATTTTCATTAACCTTTTGCTTTGTCATTGATGCGAGTCATGTGACTAATGCATTCATTCATTCTTCACAAACCATTTAGGAAAACGTTCAAGCAGATAGGGATGACCCCAGTCAACCATTGGTAACTGCTCCATTTGGGCATGCATCACAGGTATCTATAAATTGATGAAAATGTCATTACATAGTTCTCATTACGATAACTTGATATGCTATAATTATAACTCCCCTTGGTGATCCCTAAACATGACTTTTCTCAAACAGGAAATCGTAAACCTACTGCTTTCTGGAAATGCTGCTGCTAATGTGTTTGATGGGAAGATGGATTTAGGAGGTGGCATGTTTGTGAATGGCATCTCTACACCCGTGGAAGTTGGATTCCTCACTCTGCTAGAGTCCCTCAATTTTTGCAAGGTTGGCCAGTATCTGAAATGTCCAAGGTGGCCAATATGGGTAGTGGGAAGTGAATCTCATTATACAGTGTTATTTGCTCTTGATACTAAAGTCCAGGATGAAAATGAACTTGAAAGTAGAGAATCACAAATCCGGAGAGCATTTGATGCCCAAGACCAAAGTGGAGGTGGTGGGTTCATTAGCGTGGAAGGCTTCCATCAAGTCCTAAAGGAAGCAAACATTAACCTTCCGTCTGAGAAGCTTGAGCATCTTTGCGGCACGGGTTTCATTGTTTGGAGTGAATTTTGGCAGGTTCTTTTGGATTTGGATAAGAGTTTAGGTGGCGTGAAGGATTCAACCGGATTGATGGGTAAGAAGGTCTTTGATCTTTACCACTTTAATGGGATAGCAAAATCAATTGTGAACGGCAGCCAGGCATTGTCTGGAACTGAAAATCCGATACAACGACCTAGACTGACAAAATTGAGAGTTTCAGTTCCCCCAAGGTGGACACCCGAGGAATTCATGGCAGATGCATCAGGGCCTTCTGGCGAGAAACAGAATTCAGTTGAAGTATCTAAACCTGAGCCGCCTCAGCATGCACCATTGGTCGATTGCATTAGAACTCGTTGGAATCGTGCGGTTTGCAATTGGGAGGGGGACGCACCAAGTATTGTCTGATTGAGTCATAAATTTATGTGCATTGTTGATGTTGGATATGGACGAGCATATGGTCTATGTGTGAAGAGAGTTCACGCACTATCTGAGATAAGGATTTCCAGAAGTAGAAAGCGTGGGTGTTCCCCACTCCAATTTTCCATCTGAGACACCATTTTAACTTTGCTGTAGCATTTATAGTCCATTTTGATTTAAAACATCTCCAATTCTGAGGGGAGGGAATATTTTGGCATTTTTCATTTTCTTGTGAAACTTTTAGACTACATGCAGCTTTGGCTATTAATGGCTATTTATTAGGAAGTGTTCTTTTAAGACTTCGGGGGGGGGGGGGGGGGGGGGGGGGGGGGGGGGGGGAAGTTTTCGGTACATTTCATAGGTCAGGATTTGTTGTAACCATAATGTCTCCCCCTGCCTTTATAACTGTGTTTGTTAATTAGGCAGGTGTCTATTTTCAAATATATAAGCCGTTTTCGAAGTTTTTGGCAGACATGGTATTTGTCTTGGTGGTACAATTTGTCTCGTTTTTCATTTTAAAATCAGAAATTATCAAGAGTCAATAGTCTTGTATCAGAGGTTAACCTTTTGTTAAGATTCTAATTGTGTCGTGTGTAGTTAAGGCTGAATCTGTAGGCTTCTAATTTTAACTCTCTTTGCAAATCTGTAAGGGTAGGTTATATTGGTCGTGATTATAATATTTTGTATGAGAAGTGCCCTTTTGAGGATGATTTCTTGTCGTTGGATTGATTTAGGGATGTTTATTTTTAGTAGAATAATGGTTCTATAAAGTCATTGAACTGGGAATATGGATTATCGTGGACCGTGATTATAAAAGGATTGAACAAGATTTCAACTAAGTTACATTTTTGCTCTCGTATTGAATAAGCACATGCTTAGTGCCAAAAGAAGCCAAGCAACAATCGCCAAACTGATGCGGACATCATCGAAACTTAATTTTTGTGTTATTGGGCTTTATTATTTACGTTTTCTATTATTGGGCTTGTAATAGTGAGTTTACCCAAAGGGAACAATACATTTCTAAGGTGTTTACTTTACACCTTTTCAAAAATACAAAAACAAGTTTGAAAATTCACAAATTAGATTTTTAAAATTTTTAATTAATAATTAATGAATTATTAAATCAATTTATTATTAAATATTTATTCCTAATTTAATATAATTACCCCACCTCACCTCCACCACCCCAATCGACTTTCCGATCACCACTCTTATTCGGCGACCGTTCCGACGACTATTCCGGTGACTGCTTCGATTCCGATGACCGTTTCACCACTTTTTAGGTCACAATTCAAAATTTTCATAAGTCACAATTTGTTCATCGGTCACAACTTAAAATTTTAAAAGTCACAGTTTGTTCATCGGTCACAATCACAACATTTAAAAGTTACGTTACTTATTTTATGGTCACAAACATCAGTTTATTGGTCACAAATCTATGCAACTTGGTCACAAATCAAAAAAAAATTAAGCCACAATTCAAAATTTTCAGATGTCACAATTTGTTCATCTTGTTCATCGGTCACAAATCACAAAATTCATAAGCCACACAACTTATTTTATGGTCACAAACATCACATTAATGGAACCTAAATTACATTTAGGTCACAATTTATCAAATTATTGGTCACAAATTAATAATTTTTAAGTTACAGGGCATGTATTAGTCACAATTTATCTAATTCATTGATCACATATTGTTTATTAGTCACCAACCAACCAAATTATTGGTCACACAACGCCAAACAACACAGAACGCACAAATCACACTCAAAACATAACCACCGCCGCCACCAACTTCAGATCCACAATTCGCAACGCTTGATCCACCGTAACACCACGACACCTCACCTTTACGACCACCACCGCCAACACGACCACAGCAAACAACCATCGCACTACCGCCGCACCCACATACCCAAGCGCACCCAAACAGATCTGCACCTCCACGAGACCCAACCGCTCAAACAAAACAAAAAAAAAATAGATCTGCACCTCCGTTCGCGTCCACACCGAATCGACGGACAACAGCGAACGGTGGAGTCCAAACAAACCCATTAACGTCCACACACACCCAACTGCTACACGCACACACACATCAGTTGGCATCCACAAACAGTCGCGACCCGTCGTTCACAACATCGACGACGGTGGATCCAGACAGCAAATAGAGATGGAGAGTTAAGACGAGCGATAGAGAGATGAGGGGGAATAAGTGTCGGCGGCCGTGGCGAGGGGATGTCGGAGGTCGTTGCAGTGGCGGAGGAGAGAAAACTGACGGAGAGAAGAACCGACGATAGAGAAGAACCGAAGGCAGTGCTAGTGGTGTATTGCAGAGAGAGAAAAACCAACAGGTGGCAGGGAGGAGAGAAGAATCGATGGGTGGATGGTGGCGTCGGCACGACAGGCGGAGGAATTGAGAGTGGAGAGGAGATAGATTAATTGATTTTAGGGTTTGGGGTAGATAGGATACGGGGAGTATATATAAATTAATTTATTGTCAATAGATATAAAAAATAAAAATAAAAAAAATATTTTTAAATTATTAATTAAAACTTGAATTTTGCAATATGAAACTTGATTTAAGATTTATGAAATTGGTAATTTAAAAGTATGGCTAGGTGTAATTTCCTCTTACCCAAATCCATCATTTAGCTAGATTTTTACTAGGGAAAAATTCATAGGTCAGGGATTATTTTTCACGAAATCAAAAATCAGGCCCCAATGTTTAAATTTGCAAACTCGGGTTTTTCCATGAATTAATTAATTATATTTTACAATTAATTTATTAAATTAAATATTTAACTATAATAAAATATAATTGACCCAGCCCACTCCACCCCACCCCAACCCAACCCACATCCACCTCCACCTCCACCGCTCCAGCGATTGTTCCGGCGACTGCTCCAGCGACTGTTTTCCGGCCACGCTTAATTTCGACTACTATTTTCCGGTGACCGTTGGCCACCGCATAATTCCGGTGACTGCTCCGATTCCAAGGTCACAGATTATTTTGAAGTCACAAATGAAAAAATTTATAGGTCACAGATTTTTAATTTTAAGAAAATTTGTTGGTCACAGATCAAAAAAATTATATGTCACATGTCACGTATTTTCAAATTTGTGGGTCACAGATTCCTTGTTTAGTCACAAATTATCAATTTTAAAGTCACAGTTCAATAGTTAGGTCACAGATACCAAACAAATCGTCACAGTTCAATAACTAGGTCACAGACACCAAAAAAATCGTCACGGTTCAATAGCTAGGTCACAGACACAAAAAAATGGCCACAGTTCAATAGTTAGGTCACAGATCGACCAAATAGTTGGTCACAGAAACAATTCATCCAATTCGCCCGACGCCGCCGCTGCCGCCACCTCCATCACCTCGACCACCGACCAACAATAACACCGTCGACAACCAACCACAACCACACACAGAGATCTGCCCGCCACAGCCACACACACAGATCTGCCACACCACAATCGAGAAACCACCGCAAAATCATCACCACAAAATCGCTGCACTACCACCTTACAATTTTCATTTTCAAAAAACCATCACAATGTGCAACTCACTAACTGAAAATGAAGAAAAACCCAATATCACCATAAATCAAAAACCTAAGATCTGGCAGCCGACAAATCAAAAAAACCAAGATCCAGCCATTGACCTGCCACAACAATAACAAAAATCGTCGGACGCTGCCAGCTGCCGAGACGCCGCTCTGTCTTCTCATAGCAGCGTCGACGCTGCCAACTGCGTCTATCAATATCGACGCTGTTCTGGCAGCGTCGATGCTGCTGTGAGAGAGTAGCGTTGACGTTGCCCTCTCACAGAAGTGTCGAAGCTGCCAGCTGCGTCGAGCAGCTTCGGTAGGAGGGGAAGGGGAGGGAGAAGGAGACGGGAGAGAGAGATAGAGATGGAAGGAGACCGACAGCAGCGTAGCCACTACGACGCTGCTGAACGGCAGCGACGTTGCTGCTGTTCAACAGCAGGGGAGGGGAGGAGGAGTGGGATGGGGGGAGGCGGTGGCGGTGGCGGTGAGAAATGGGAGAGATGAAATGAAATGAATTAGGGTTTGGTTAGGGTTTTATATTTAAATAAATTTGGTGGGATAAGTGGTAGGGTGGGTATATAGATTAATTTAATTTAAAATATAATTATTAATTGTGAAATTAAAACCTGATTTTTGATTAAGTAATACCAAAACCTGATTTTTAAAAGTGTCAAACTTAATGACTGATTTTGTGTAATTACCACTTTTTACTATTTATATGATTTTCACATTGTAATTTAGACAGTTGATGAATATGATAAAATGAAATAACTTTGTCTGGAGCAAACGTTTTCTCCCTACTCCTTTTTCCTTGAATTTATATTTCTTCTCCAGTTTCTTTTTTATCCTACATCAAATTTGGTATCAGAGTTAAACTTAGAACTTCTTCACTGCCACCATCATTGAGAAACAATCCATTCCACAGTAACATCTACTCCCCACAAACCACAGCCTTTCACCCTGCACCGCCCACTGATTTGATTCCAAAACCAGTTAATTTTCACAAACCGCAACCCACAACCAAAGCCGAAACTCCATCTCACGCATACATCAATCCATATAATCCAACAAAACCATCTCCCAGCCTTCACAATTCACAGCCAAACCTGATTTCCATACAAACCCCATACATAACACAGGGCTTGAAATATGTTGGGAGATTTACACCAACTCCCTTTCTTTCTATTAACCCGCAGGACCTTTTATTGTTCAGAAGATTATTGACAAACAAGAAAAATAAATAATATAACGCACAAATTTAAACGGACCGTCAAAACTTTTCCACTATATGAAAAGTTTTTACAATCATATAGAATTTTTCCACTCACCAACCAAATCCAAAGTGTTACAAAAGAAAACTAGCTTCTGCTGTAGCTGTAGATAGACTTCTGTATGCTGCCCGCTTTTTTCCACTTTGAGCCACTCTTGTTGACTTTTCCAATGCGCAGCCACCTATTCTATCTAATTAGCACTTTAGCCAACAGCCTTTTCTATCTTGCACCATGCAATCTTTTATTCCTTGCATATATATGAAGACAGCAACCGGCCACCCTTTTCTTCCCAGAAGCTGTTGCCTATTTCTTTTGTAATTCTTCTCACACGGCCATGCAGGTCACGCAAAAGCAACCTTAAAATAATAAAACAACCCACTATTTATAGGATCCATAAAAACCTAATATTATTTGCAGTAGAAGTCCTCCAACTTTGACTTTTGAGGCAATTACCTAATAAAATATCCGTAACTCAGCCAAACATCATCACAGTCATCGACCATCACCACGACGTCCCCACTTCTGCGTTCACCGATTCACCTTTCCTCTCCTCACCGGTTGGCAATTCCCAAGCTCAAATTGTCGACTGCAGAACAAAAAAAAGTTGTTAACCTACCACCATCATCACACAATCCATTAAAATCCTACATCAATCAACCATCACGAACCCATCTGTTGTCATGTGTCACCAACAACCGCGTAGACCAACATCAAATCCATAACCAAAGCCGCTCCACACCGAGCCAGAAATCACGCCCAAAGCCTCTACATGTCAATCGTCGACAGCGGGACGGTCTGTTAAGTTGTTAAAAAAAGGGTTTGTTTGGTATTTTTTGAGCCTCAGTGTATAGTGAGTAGTTTATTGGTCCTTTGGGCTTAGGCTTGGGCCCTTATTTTTGTAATTTGCTTTTAGTTTCAAAAAAAAGTGTGAAAAAAATAGTCAAAAAAAGAAGAGAATTGAAAAAAAATATGGATCAAACTGTAAGAGTTTCGATATTTGGTTCTTACAAAAGATCGCCCCTTGTGGTAGAAGTTTATTCACTCGATAGGGTCAAGTTTTTCTTCCATTTTAGAGGAGTTGATGCGAACATCGTCGAGACTTAATTTTATTGTTATTGGACTTTATCAGTCGAGATTTAATTTTAGTGTTATTGGGTTTAATCATTTATATTTTTTTTATTATTGAGCTTGTAGTAGTGGGTTGGTCTAAACTCATCACTTAGCTAGGTTTTTACTATTTATATGATTCTCCCATTGTAATTTAGATAGTTGATGAATATGATGAAATGAAATAGCTTTGCTTGGAGCAAACGTTTTCTCCCTACTCCTTTTCCCCTGAATGTCTATTTCTTCTCAGGTTTCTTCCCCCGTTCTCTCTGATTTCTCCTTTGTCCTGCATCACAAACATTACGAGCTTAATGGCTGTGAAAAATGATAGAAGCAACTACTTAAAAGTTTAGTCATTCGTGTCATGACGCTATTTAATCCATGTTACAAAACATGCTATTATAACATAGTATTAATGTTTACTTTTTATTCAGACAAGGTAAAAAATAGGAACCCTTTCACCAATTAATGCTATATACAGTATCAAGTATATTTCAATTTTCAAACCCTATACATCACTCTATATTATTTCAAAACTTGACACCTGCTCGTGCACTCTCTCCTTTCTTCCTCTCTACTTAACAGTGCTCACTTTTCTTTCTTCTCAAAACTTGTTATAGTGCCCACTATATTCACATTGCAAGTCTTTAATTTTACTGATATTTCAGCAGGTTGATCAATTTCACATTGCTAGGCATACATATTTTCTTAAGGTTAAGCCTAAATCTTTCGTTTCCTCGGGTAACTTCTACGGGTTTTTGCTGAAAAGAATGACAGCGCTGCCTTCGGGGTCCTCCGGGCATCACAATAACATTGGATTGCAGGGCTGACAAGGATCACCTTGAAGATGTATAGCTACATGTAAAGCAAAAGTACTGTCACTTTAAGTTTTATATGTGAATCTTCTTTTAGGTGTTTTCTCGAGAAGCTATTGGAATGCGTTCTCAAACTACTTTATAGCCTGAAGAAGGGTTACTTTTCATAGAATAATAGTTCTATGAAGCTGTTGAACTAGGAATATGGACGATCGTGGACATCGATTGTTACAAGACTACTGTTTATAAGCATTTCTATTTACTAAGCGCCTATATCACAACCATTAAAACATAACCTTTTTTTTTTCTTTTAAACTTATTTTCAACTACACAATCTCAAAATAAAATATTCTGTACATAAATTCAAACTCTTTCATAATTTTTAACCATACATTCTCCAAAAAATCACTATTTCAAAATCTAATTTCTTAAAAAAAATATAAATAAATAAAACCATCATATAATGGTTAACAAGGGCTCAATCCCTTTGAAATTACTATATTTATTGTATTTATATGTGGTATAACTCAAAATTGCAAGCCAAATTGCATTGCAATCTATTGAAGATTTAAATGAGTATATGTGGTTTCTCCCTCATTATAGATGACTATAGATGACGTGGCTAATATGGTATTTATTGATCTCTTTTTTGTGTTGTTGATGTGGACAACAGATTTCGGGTCCACTCGTATCCACGCGAGTTAATTCCAGCACGTGTAGATAGATTGCTAGTCGATAATATCTTGAATTTGAATGTGAGAGAAACTTGATAACATGAGAATAACCAACAAAAAACCAAACTAAAGATCAAGATCAAACATCTAATTTTAAACAAAAGAACAAACTCAAAAAGAGAGAATATATAGCTTATAATTGTTGTATTAGCATTACCCCCAAATGACACAAATGAGGGAATATTTATAATGTTACATGTTAAATGGTGACCCTGGATGAGAAGGCACATGGCCTCATCTCTTTAACCGAAGCATCTTATCCTATGTATCAATTTTGACCCACTAGCCCGTAGCGCATTAAATGGTCCTAAAAAGGGAGCATCCACCATATAACCTATATTGACAAGACTTTGACATATTATTTATTACAAGAGTCAAATCAATTATTCCAATAAAATTTCATGAATTCATGATCTTCAATAGGGGTCGTCACTCTTTTTAGTTTATACTTCGGTAGAGCCTCTTCACAGTGGACCACTTCGATGAAAGTGGGCTTCGATAGAGCCTCTTTATATGGAACCAATTCGGTGAAAGTTGGCTTCAATAAAGCCTCTTCACAAGAGACAGCTTCAGTGAAAATGGACTTCGGTAAAGCCTTTTCACATGGGATAACTTTAGTGAAATTGGGTTTCGACAACATCCACATGGGAAAACTTTGGTGACAGTGGGCTTTGGTGCTCTAGATTTAGTGGATTGGTAGCTCCATGCACTCCACGTGGGATACACGTGGTTTTGGCGAAAAGGCTTCGGTGGATCGGCCACGTGGCAAAATTTAACAATAGTCCCCCAAATCCATGTATGGTTAATCATGTCATGCATGGACTTCTGTCTTGAGTGATATTTCTTTAGAGCAGGTTTCCTGTCATGATTAGGTTTTATAACAACACAATAGTCCCCCAAGTCCAAGTATAGATATTGATATCATAGTTGAAGTTCGAAATTGAACCTGATTCTCGCATGTCACTTCGACTGTCTAATTGAGCGTAGCAAGTTCTTCCTTGACTTTAAATTAATAGATTCAAAAGGTAAATATCGACAGTCCATGTAGATCTCCTTGACTTACATTGATCGGATTGATTTTAACATTGACTTTGATGTTTGCAAATGACTTGGAAGGAAAAAGTACCCCACCACTGACATGACTTCTATATTGAGGGCTACTTCCACAATGAGCTCCCAAGCTTTAAAGCCATCCTCTGGAGATGCCAAGCATGTCACGAGAAACTAGAATGTCTCAACAAAGAACATGCTGAGAAGAGTGAGGAAGAAGGCCCCCAGAAGGTTGACAAGGCCAAAGGAAAGGTAGATGAGCCTTTGAAGAAAAGAAAATTGTCCCAGGCATTGGCCTTGCTTCTCGGAAGTTTGGCACAACAAGTGCCCCAGTGGCTAAGCAGACCCCACATCATCTACATCCAAAGCTGATGTAGTCTTCCTTCACTACTGCAAAGGCTTAAAAGGGAATGAAAGTCGGTGAAAAGGCTATGAACGAGGTAAAGTAGACCTTCGAGGTTGTGAAGAAGGCTCTAGTGGCAACGACCTCTGGAAAGTCAGGAAAATATTTAGCTGGGTAGGATGGGAAGATTACCCCAGTAGTGATGGACATGTTGCCGCCTAAGGTCTAGGGTGCCACTGCAATTTTTTGCAAGTTTTGAATTGAGAGGTGGCCGAACTAGGTCTCCACCTGTTATGCGGTGAATATTGAAGGCTACCTTGGTAAGACAAAGTGCACGGAAGTGCTGAAGGATATTCAGAAGCGCAACCGAGAGTCGGTTGAAAAGTTGGCCTCAGGAGAGGAAAAAATGAAAAGAATAAAAGCTGAGGCTGAAGAGCTGAAGGCCCAACAAACTGAAAAGGCAGCAAAGTTGGATTCTGTCTTAGTAAAGATCGAAACTCTGAAGAGGAAAATCCATGAATCCCAGAGCAAAGTGTCTTCCTTGACAAAAAGGTTGAAACTTCAAATAATCATTAGCAGTTAACGATCGAAGCTCTAGAAAAGGCCAACTTAGGCTCAGGTTGATGCTCAGAAAGTAGGTGAAGAGGTGGTACCAACTTCCACTTGACAGAAGAGTACTAGCACTTCGATGCTTATTAGAGATGATTTGCTTACATTGAGGTAGTAGATAGGGTATGTGAGCTTTACCCAGAACTCAATGCTTTTGAACTAAATGTAGAGTTCTTGAAGAAGGTGCCTCAGACCCCTATTGATGACGCGATAGAAGCTAAAGCAGAAGCGGACCAAGAGGGTGCTCTTGAGGACGAAGCTTTAGACAAAGAAGCCCCAGCTTCTGAAGCGTCTGCTACTAAGGCATCAGACTCCCTGCCACCTCCAGCATAGTATATGATTTTTATTTTACTTTCTATGTAATGGCTGAGACCCTCTTTTGTATAGATTTCTTTATCAATGAAGTTAATGTTCTTCTATTTTTGTGTCTTCAATAATTGAACTAGAACTTCAATAATGTGCATAACAAACACAATTGAGCATGTAAGTGTTAGGACCTCAATAAGGTACATAATTTAAACAATTGAACTTTCAAGTGTTGGGACCTCCATAAGATGCATAACTTAAAGCAATTTAATTTACAAGCTAAACTGAAGTAAATATGATGACTTCCAAAGACGAATGATCCTTTAGACATGATTAATCTTGAGAACACATGTAACCTCCAAAAAAAATTCTCAATATTGTTTCTACTTCTCCCACAACGTTCAGCTTCGTCATGGGAGGCATATGTTGTACATCTCAGAGAACCAATGAAGTAATCACTTTTAGGATTTGGTCCTCTTTTTCGAGCACCCATGCTTCCATACATAGTGGATGGATCATCCATGTAGAAGCTTCTCCCATGACATTTAGATTTGTCATGGAGGGCATGTGTTGTACAGTTCGAAAAACTAATGATGTAGTCCCTCTTAAGATCTGATCACCTTGTTCGAGGTGCCCACGCTTCCATACATAGTGGATGGTTCATCCATGTAGGGGGTTCTCCCATGATGTTAAACTTCGTTATGAAAGGCATGTGATGTACGCCTCAAGTCACCCACGCTTCCATACATGGTGAATAGTTCATCCATGTAGGGACTTCTCTCATGACGTTCAGCTTCGTCATGGGAGGCACATGTTGTACGCTTTGGAGAACCAATGAGGTAGTCCCTTTTGGGACCTGATCCTCTTCTCTAAAGCATCTATACTTCCAATGATGGTGGATGGTTCATCCATGTAGAGGTTCTCCTATGACATTTAGTTTCGTCATATAAGGCATGTGATGTATGCCTCAGAGAATCAATAAGGTAATTCCTTTTAGGATCTAATCCTCTTCTTTTAGGCATCCATACTTCCATACATGGTAGATGGTTCATCCATGTAGGGGCTTTTTCCATGGCGTTAAGTTTCGTCATGAGAGGTATGTGATGTATGTCTTAGAGAACAAATGAGGTCATCTCTTTTGGGATCTGATCCTCTTATCCAAGGCACCTACGCTTTCATACACGGTGGATGGTCCATCCATGTAGAGGCTTCTCCCATGACATTCAACTTTGTCATGGAAGGCATGTGATTTAAATCTCTTTAAACAAAATGCACTTTCATTAAATCACTTCGAAATATTTACAAGGGATAGGAAATATCTTTCAACCATAAATCCCATCCATTGGTAGTATATCCTAAGATCCTCTACGTTCCACGGGTAAGTGTCAGGTCATAGTTCTTCTTTGATGGGGGTATGAACTTTCCCAGTTTGGACCCAGCATACCTACGCCTAGTTCTTTGGTGGATATGAAAACTCTTCAAAGCACTATGTCATTTATCCAGAAGGACCTTTTCTTAACTCTCACGTTGTAGTAACGGGTCATCTTTCTTTGATATGCGGCTAGTTTTACTTGAGATTCATCCCTCTTTTCGTCGAAGAAGTTGACATCACATCTTCTCTACTCATCGTTGGATATTTCATTGAATTGCAGTTGATGGGGATATGATAATCTGACTTTCACTGGACTCATTAATTCAGCACTGTAAGTTATTGAGAAAGGGGATTCTCTAGCCAGGGTCCGGCTTGTAGTCCGAATTGTCCACAATACTTGAGACAGTTCATCGACACATGCTCTTTTGGAGGAGTCAAGTTTTCTTTTCAAAGTACACTTGATGGTCTTGTTTACGACCTCCATTTTCCCATTTGATTAGGGGTGATGAGGTGTTGAAAAATGCTTATTAATTCACAGCTCCTCACACAGATCTCTGACCTTTTTTGTTATTAAACGCCCATTATATAAGACAATTGAATAGGAAATTCCGAACCAACATATAATATTCTTCCATAAGAATTTGGAAGAGTTGACTTCTGCAATTTTGGCCAGAGGTTCAGCTTTAACCCATTTTGTGAAGTAATCAATGGCGACGATAGCAAAGCTTGTACTACCTCTAACCTTGGGTAAAGCGTCTATAACGTCGATTCTCCATTTAGCACACAACCATATGCTAGATAATGTTGTTAGTTCTTGGAAAGGTTGTCTATGGATAGGAGAGAAATGTTGACATTTATCGTACTTTCGCACAAATTGGATCGCATCTTTTTTCAAAGTGGACTAATAGTGCCCCTGTCGTAGTGCTTTTTGTGCAAATGCAAGTCCTCCAACGTGGTTACTACAAACTTCCTCATGAATTTCTCGGAGCACATAGGTGGCTTCCTATCCTCCAATACATCTAAGAAAAATCTCTTTTGTAGAGTACGTCATCTTGGAATACAAAGTAGGTTGCCATTCTCTTAAGTTTGTAGACTTTTTCTTTGTTGTCGGTAAGGACTTGATCTTTGACGAAAACTATTATATGTTGCATCCATGTAAGCATTCCTTCTACCCACATTACCTTTTTTTCCTTAGTAGTGGAGGGTTATGAAAGGTGTTCAATCGGCACAATCGTTAATAGTTCTGAGTCCTTACTACTAGCTGATTGGAAAGGCATCGACGTGGACGTTTTCGACACGTGGGATTTGAGCTAACTCAAATTTCTTGAAAGATGGGAGTAGATCCATAACCAATATGAGGTATGCGGTCATACCCTTATCCCTTGATGTGAAGTTGCCATTAACCTGACTAACTATTAGCTAGGAGTCACTGTTAATAAGTAACATCTTCACTTGCATTTCTTTAGTCAACCTTGGGCCAGCCAGCAGTGACTCATATTCAGCCATATTGTTAGCGGCCTTAAACCTAAACCTCATTGTGCAATTGAGCTTATGTCCATCGGGGCTAACTAGGACCACACCAGCTCCTGATCCTGTTTTCCCAGATGAACCATCCACGAACAAGTTTTATGTGGAAGGTTCCGCAGGCTCCATTATTTTTTTTCCAGGAAGTTTACAAATTTCTCCATGAAGTCCGCGAGTGCTTAGCTCTTGAAAACAATATCAAACTCTCTGATCTCAGCTGCCCATTTCAACAATCTTCTCGAAGCGTCAGGCTTCTGAATCATTTGCTTGATTTGGAAGTTAGTTAACACAAGTATTGTATAAACTTGGAAGTATGACCTTAATCTTCTGGATATAGTGATCAAGGCTAGAGCTAACTTCTCCATATCAGGATAACGGGTTTCGACTGCCAAAAGTGTCGTACTCACGTAGTAAACAGGCAACTGAAGGGTACCTTCTTCTCTTATGAGAGCCAAGTCTTGAATTTTTTTCGGATTAGCATCTATGCCTCTCTGGTTGATTATATATCCTACGAATTTGCCGGAGGAAATGCCGAACACACATTTAAGGGGGTTTAATCTCATCATGTACTTCTGTAGAATTTGGAAAGTTTCATCCAAGTGTATTACATGGTCATTTGCCTTTAAGCTCTTTGCAAGCATATCATCTACATAGACCTACATTATTTTGCCAATGATGTTGGCAAACATTTTGTTAACAAGCCTCTGATAGGTGGTCCCAACATTTTTTAGGCTAAAAGGCATCATCTTCTAACAATAAAGTCCTCTATCAATGATGAAATAGGTGTTTTTCTCATCTGTCGGGTACATGAGGATTTGATTATAGCCTGAGTAGGCATCCATGAAACTCAAAAACTCGTTCCCAACAGTGGAGTCCACGAGTTGGTCTATTCTTGAAAAAAAGAAAAATGTCATTAGGACAAGCTTGTTGAGGTTGGAAAAGTCTATGCACACCTCCATTTACCATTGTGTTTCTTTACCAAAATCGGGTTTGAGACCCATTTTGGGTTGGTAGCCTCCCTGATGAAGCCGTTCTTTATCTGATTTTGTACTTTCTCATTTAGGGCATCATATCTCTCCGAGTTGAGGGCACTTCTCTTATGTATATGCGGGGAAATCGTAAGATTAATTTTCAAGTAGTGACAACTGACCTTGGTGTCAATGTTTACCTTGTCCTCGTGCCTCCCTACAAAGATATCAAGATTTCTGCACAAAAAATCCTCGAGTCTTTCTATAGCCTCCAGTAGTAGGCCTTTCTCACCTGCAATACCTTGTTATGGTCTTGAGGGTCCACCGAAAAACTTTCTAGCTCCTCTACTTGGGTTGTTTAGGATTCGAACTCGATAACACGAGTGTCCAATTCACTGAGCACGACTCCCTGCTCAAAGACATCCGTCACCTCGACGTCTCCTGTCCAAAATCTTGTCTTCATGGGCATCTACCACATCAACATCCATTAGCACCACATTGACATCCCTTGGTTTGGCCTTTCTTATCAAGTTCAGGTAGCACTCCCGCGCTCCTCTCTGGTCAACCCTAACTGTGGCGATCCCACATTTAGTGGGGAATTTTATGCACAACTGGTGAATGGAGGCGATGGTCTTTAAATCTTTTAGAACAGGTATACCTAGCACCCCATGGTAAGGCTATAAGTGGATCGGATGTGGGCCGGATCTGCCTATATTCGATTCTATCCAATAATAATAATTATCCGATCTGATAATATAACGAATATTTGATTGTTAAATTCATATCCGTTTTGCTATGTTATCGGATATCCAATCCGATAATCTGATCCGAAATTAAAGAAATTAGGGAAAAAATAATGTTGAGATTAACTTTTTTTTTTCAATTTTACCAATTCTTAAACATGTTTAATAATTATTAATTTTTCAACTTTTTTTGTTTTATTTGATGACTTTTTTATTCTAAATTTATTTATTTTATTCACAAATACCATGCCATAAAAATATTTTACCTAATCAATTATTTATAATAAATCGGATCGGATTGTTATTATATCCATATTTGATCCATTTAGTTAACGAATTATCAGATTCAAATCTTAATCGGGTTATCGGACTAAGACTCTGAATCCATCTCCCATTAATTTCATCATATTCGGATCAAAATATAATCCATTGACAACCTCAATGGTAAGTTGACCTGTTATCCACTACTAATAATCCCATGAAGTTTAGAGTTGTCTGGGTAGCTCTCCCATTTTTACCATAAGAGTTATTTTTCGTATTGGGATGATGCTATCGCCAGTGAAGTCGTATAAGGGGGTGGTTATGGGAGCCAATTCGTGATCGAAGATCATCTTGTCTAAAGTGGCTCCAAAGAGGATGTCGACGGAGCTACCATTATCCACTAGCATTCGTTTCAACCGATTACAGGCTACAATGGCCCTTACCACGAGGGCGTCACAATGAGGAAAGTGTACGCCCTCAACATCTTTCTAGATAAAGGCAATGAGTGGTAATTGCCTTTTTCAGGAACTGATATCTACTATGTAGCTAGTCATTGGCCTCTCTAGCATAATTCCTTAGGGAATTCTTTATATTGTCCCCAACGTAGGGTCCTCCAAAAATCGTATCAATTTCGTGGATATGAGCGTCTTCTATATTAACCAGGGGGTCTTTACTCTGTCGTTGTCCCTCCCTAGGTCTTTCTCTATTGCGCGCTTTCCTCTGACCTCGAGGATGGCTCCCGACGGGGGGTCTAGCCTCTTCACGCCTAAGCCTTTGGTCCTGCCTAGGTAGGAGCATGTTCTTAGGAGGGCGATCATTTCTTTGGTCATTCCGAGGATTCATCTTCCTAGGATGTTGGGTTGTCTTTGTAGTTTGCTATGTCATAATTGTAAGAATGATGATTAAGTACAATATTGAGGGTGTTTGGGGGGCTTGTTGTCCAGACACATTTTACTTGTGTTGGTTTCGAAGGTTATATCCTTATAAGCCAGCATGGGTACTACGTTAAATATAGTTGTGGTAAGTGCTTACCCAGAATGGGAAACAATTTCATTACTGGAGTTGTTCCATTGGTGGTCCATTAGGTGAGAGGTGGGTCATATTCCACACTATCTTTGTGGGGGGTAGAAGACCCTTGTTGGCTCTATTTCGATGGTCAATCAAATCCTCGTTGATGATCTCACGTCTTTTCATTTCCAGGAGAGCGTTGAAGTGGTGGGGTCTTGATTATGTACATCCATCTAGAAGAGGGTGTTCATGTTTAGCTTACCACGTAGTGTGGACAACGCCTCCCGATCAGCAACTTGCATGCAATATGTCATCTCATCAGTAAAGCGGGCTAAAAAACTCTTCAACATCTTCTCGGGCTACTGCCTCATGTCCTGGAGATGGGGATATGATCATTTCCTTCCTTATATCAAGTTGTTTCAGGAAAATACTTTTAATTTCGGCCAGCTCTTGATACTCCCTAGAGGTAACCTACAATACCAAATTTTTGTAGCTCCACTTAAAGTCAGATGGAAGGCCTTGTATTTAACAGTGAGGTGGCGCCTCTCAGGCTTAAGTGTGATTTGTAACTGTTTAAGTGATTAGTCGGGTCGCCTCATCCGTCATACTTTGATGTTTTGGCTGTACATAATGACTCAAGAAAGGAACATTTCTTAGTTCTTGTGAAAAAAGGAAAATCTTCGTCGTCGTTGTCGAGGTCACAAGATATTTATCATCAGAGTCTTCCTCTTTATCAGCTTGATAAATGGGTGGAGGATGAGATGGGCATACATGATCACTCACCATGTCCTCCCTCCTATGGTGCCTATTTCTAGGTAGGGTAGCCTGAGAGGCATGTCATTGCCTCTCCTCCGATTACCGGGCTACATGATGTGGTGGTTGTGGCCTATTTCTAGGCACGGAAAGTGGTTGGGATGGCCTGTGCCTGATTCCTGTGAGACTAATTTTGTCAAACACACTAAGGGTCCGTTTGATTGCAATTGTGAAAAATTGGTAGAAAAAAAATGAATTCCAAAAAAAGTAATTGCCTAGAAATTGTTTTGCAGGGAATTGTTAATTAAGTTTGTTTTATTGGTATAATTTTACACCTGGAAAATTTTAAAATTTTATGTTCGTTTGCCTTTGTTTTACATGAAAATTGTCCATTAAAGTGATAATTTTTTCCACAATTGGTTATAAAATTTGTTTCCATTGTCAAAAAGTAAAAAAAAAAATGAAAAAAAATATTTCCTAAAAAATCATTTTTCATCAAAGTTTAGTGTTCGTTTGACTTTGTTTTACATGAAAATTGTTCATTAAAGTGATTTTTTTTTTTTTACAATTGGTTATGAAATTTGTTTCCATTGCAAAATAGAAAAAAAAAAAAAAAAAAGCTGGAATCAGATTTCTAGCAAAAAAGGTAGGAAATCCAATTCCTCCAAATCCAAGAAATAGTGCACATGTGAAGCTTTTTGGGAAAATATTTTCCAAGGCATATTTATGGTATCAAACAAGGTAAAAGTTGGAAAATGAAATTCAAATTCCATTTATCATGAAAAATTTATGTTTTCAAAGAGAGCCTAACAGACCTTTGTGTTATATGTTTTGGCTCGTACTTGGGGGAAAATTATCCTCCAGGTCAGCCTAAGCCTCGATGTGGATGATGCTTGACAATACGAGACAAATATTTTTAGGCTCCCACGAGATATATGAGCGAAATTGTACGTTAAGAAACGATCAACAAAAAACCAAACTAAAGATCAAAATCAAATATCTAACTTTAGCAACAAAAGTTCAAATTCAAAAGGAGAGAATATATCGCTTATAGTTGATATATTAGCATTATCCTCAAATAACACAAAGGAGAGAATGTTTATAGTGTTACAAGTGAAATGGTGACCATTGGATGAGAGGACATGTGGTCTTATTTCTTTAACCGAAACATTTTATCCTAGGTATCAAGTTTGACCCAACTATCTTGGGGGACATCAAATGCTTCCAAAAAAGGGCAACCACCCTATAACTTATGTTGACAAGACTTCGACATATTACTCATTACAAAAGTCAAATCAATCATTCCAACAACATTTCATGAATTCGGGATCTTCAAATACGAGTTGTCACTCGTCGTGGTTGAGACTTTGGCAGAGGGGCTTCGACAAAGCCTCTTCACACGGGACCGCTTTAGTGAAAGTGAGTTTCAATAGAGCCTCTTCACACGGAACCGCTTCGGTGAAAGTGGGCTTCAACATAGCCTCTTCACATGGGGCAGTTTCGGTGAAAGTGAGCTTCAATGGAACCTCTTCACATGGGGCAACTTCGGTGAAAGTGGACTTCGGCAGGGGCCATGCACATAGGACAACTTCGGTGAAAGTAGGCTTTGGTGCTCCAGATATAGTGGACTTTGGTAGGTCCTATGCACTCCACGTGGGATGCCACATGGCTTTAGCTAACTGGTTTCGGTGGATTGGCCACGTGGCAAAGCGTAACAATAGTTCTCCAAGTCCATGTGTAGTTATTCATGTCATGCATGACTTCTGTCTTGAGTGATAATTTTTTAGAGTAGGTTTTCTTGTCATAGGTTTTCAAACAACATAGTATTAAAACTAGATAAAAGACTTAGGATCAACACTACCTATTTATGAAAACTTGTGCAAGTGTCGTACTTGTGATAAAGAAATATAATTGACCTACAATGGAACATGATCGATACAAGAAATATAGCAGGATAAATGTTCGTAAAAACTATTCAAATCAAACCACCACCACCACCACCCCCCCCCCCCCCCCCACACACACACACACACACACACACACACACACACACACACACACAAAACATATAGGTGTGAGCTCACGCACAAAAAAGAGACTACTTTTTAACTATTGAATTCAACTCGAGTGTAATGACTCTATAACAAGAACGTGCTATTTAAGGCATTACATTTCCCTATCCATTGGCCGGTTTTGTATTTCACGAACATTTTTAGAACATGTTTAATATGTAGTGTCAAAAGTAATAAGTACAATAAATAATTTTTTTCCTTCATCAATTAAAATTGCATATTAATTAGTATCCATAAAGGATAGAAGCAACTACTTAAAAGCTTAACCATACGTGTTGTAATATTATCAAGTCCTTGTTACCATCATACTATTTGATCATTGCTCGATATACTAATACTTATACGGAGATTGGTGCACCTTATGCAAGAGCTGCAAGTTTAAATTAAGACGGAGATCATTGCTTAATATACTTAAAAATATTATTGCGACCTATATCTCTTCCAACACTTTGTTGCACTCTTGTACTAAACATATAGAAATATACCAGTTAGCCATGCTTGCCGTCATGCTGGCAAAAGCTTACATATATCAGACAAGGTCAAAACAAGAAACCCTTTCACCAACTAATGCTATATATAGTATAATTTCAACGCCATACATCACTCTCTATATTATTTCAAACCTTGGCACCTGCTCATGCACTCTCACTCCCTTCTTTTTCTCTCTCTATATAACATTTCTCAATTCTCTTTCTTCTCAAAACTTGTTAGACTTCTTCTAATGGCTAAAAAGCCTCTAGCAATTCCCACTATGCTGTTATTGATAGCGTTTTTACTAATATTTCAGCAGGTTGATCAAGTTCACAGTGCTAGGCATACACTATTTCTTAAGGTTAAGCCTAAATCTTTCGCTTCCTCTGGTAACTTCTACGGGTTTTTGCCGAAAGGAATGCCTGCGCCACCTTCGGGTCCTTCACGGCAGCACAATGACATTGGATTGCAGGGCTGGCAAGGGTCACCTTGAAGAAGTATAGTTGCATGTATAGCAAAAGTACTGTCACTTGGAAGTTTTAGATGTGAGTCTTCTTTCAGGTGTTTTTTTGAGAAGCTATTGGAATGCAAATATTTGTATTAGCATCGCCCTTTGTAGCGATCCAAGCACGCTATCTATAAGCGAATATAGATATAATTCCTTGACGGATTTTTAAGAAGGTAAACTTGTGTTTGAAAAACCTCGAATAAGTATTAAACCCAGTTATCAAATTAAAAGTCCATGGATTTTAAGAAAAATCAAAACAAATTAATAAAATGAGATCTTAGATTAATTTGAATGTTTGAAATATAGTGTTAAACTGTCTTTCTTTCAAGTCAACTGGGAAAATGGAAATGGAAATATATAAATGAGCAAAATGTCAAAGTTTGGTACAGAAATTGAACCAAATTTCTATTATTGGAGGGAAATTCAAGAAACCGTTGGTTTAAATCACCAAATGCTAAGCCAAACCTGCTAGGAGTATCGTTAAGTTGTCAAGCCATAAAGAAACACGATAAGTCGGGTTCGCAGTGGACCAATACGAGCTCGTAAAGCTAATTGTTCTAAGAGTGATGCTATGGGTACATAATGATCTACATAATATTTGACATAATGGCCACATGTTTGGCTCCTATTGGGGGGTTGTCGAGCCCACCCGGCAACCCCCCAATAGGGGCCAAATATGTGGTCATTATGTCAAACATTATGTAGATCATTATGTACATCTAGAATTATTCTTGTTCTAATATGACTCGATTGGCAAGTACGAGTCACTGTCGACAGACCTTGATTTCACAGTTACAACACCCAAGTGCAAAAAAAAAAAAAAAAAAAAAAACTGTCATTTTCTGCATTACTGGAATACTAAAAAAATGTTGCACCTGCTCAATGAGTTTCTATTTTATTCTTTTTGGCTGGTTATTAAAGAGAATCTCGTGCCTCTTCACACTTGACAGGTTCACTAGACAAATATTTTAGTATCATACGACATTTACCTACTCGTTCAAGGATTAGACGCCGACATCTACCGGTTTATTATGAATTGTGAACAGCATAGGATCTAACCTCCAAGTAGAAAATAAATCGATGAATAAAGTAGTATAGGAATATGTTTGAATAATTACCTTCTTTTTTTCTTTTACTCTCACTTTTTATCAAAGTAAATCTCACCTTGCTTATTTTAACTTCTTAAACTCTTGAAAATAGAGAAAAGAAAAGGTCAAAATCAATCGAGCTTCACAAGTATTTTTGGCCCCTCTAGGTTCTACTTTTACTTTTGCTTTTTGTAGAGCTTTCTAAATAAGCTACATTAGAATATCTCTAATCATGATGTAAAATTGGGTGTAAATTGATATCTCTAAAATCACTTTTGCATCCTCATTTGCATCACGGTGAATCTAAATTCAAATTCTGCTCTAATGAAAAAAAAAAAAAAAAAAAATCTAAATCCATTTTTTATCTCATGGATGTAAAAAAAATATGAAAATTTCCTCTTTCAAAAAAGCTTTTAGAAAAAATTCCGTCAACTTTCTCTAGAAGCCTTTTTAACTAAAAAAATACTTTTATAAAATCAATCAAACAATTTCAAGAGCACTTTTAAATTTCAAAAACTCATTTTTAACTTCTTAAAAGTCATGTCAAATGAACCCTTAATTTCAGAAGTAACTTTTTAAAAGTCCAGCCAAAATCACCCATATAGCTCAAACATTCTTAATTAAATTAGTCGAAGCGTGCAACATAAGGACCCCCTCTTTGAGTATGGCTGGCTTAATACATCATTAATTGGACGTTTAATTGTTAAATAAGTATAATCAGATTTATGCATTAATGGACATTGCAATAAAGAATATTAATTTGTTTGACATTCCTTTGTTGTAACAATTATCTGCTTAATAATATCGTAATCTCGTTTTAGCATGCTCATCTTATGATTAATATTTAATTACTACGAATTCTGTTATGTAGTTTACATCACAAGGTCAGCTTTCTGTAACATAATTAATTGAGAAAAAATAGTTACTAAGTCGTCATTTATTTAAGTAGTTTCTGAATACATGAATATAATTAAAAGAGTGTTTGGTAGAAATTAAAATTAGATTTTTAGTAGATTGTGATAAAAAAAAATTGAAATGTGTAGTTGAAAAGCCGGGCCCATGAAAAACGTGATTAATATTAATTGTTTGACTTTGGCTTAAAACTAAAATCTGATTTTAATCCGAAACAAACACGTCCTAAATAAATTAACATCGTGATATCAGAGTAGACAAAGATCCAAAGTTCACATAACTACCCAATTACGAGCTATGCATAATCCACACGAACATAATAACAAATCAACATTCAATCTTTTCCATGATGTAACAATCGCCAGTCGTCCGATTGATGTGTAACTTCTTGTTGAAAAACTAATAGCATGTTTGATAAGCTGAACTAAACAATATTTATTAACTATTGAAAAATCACGCTAAGTAATACCAAATACCCCGATGTATAAGCAGAAAATGGGTAATAAAACGGGGCACAGAAGCTTTCTAGCATATAATAATCGACATGTCTATATACACGACAATACGATAAGTAACAAAAACAATGGATTCCCCAAGAAATAAAAAGGAAGAAGATAGATTTAAAGAAAAGGGGATAAGAAAAATGGGGGGAAGGGCAAAAAATAGAAGGGTGTCTACTTCCTCCATCACTATGAGAGCCTGCATTAGCATAAATGGAGAATGTCTTTCCTCTGTACCTAAATTTGGGAAGATGGTGAAACAGCTCCATCGAACCGTCGCGTATCCTGGCCAGAAACCGATGACTTGTCTGATCCACGAACATTGTATCTTTCGTAAACTTTTTCACGATTCTCTGACCACCAAGTCTCCGCTTGGTGCTCCCCAAATCTTCTTCGGCTGCATATAGAAGAAAGAAGATACCAGAGTTAATTCTTATTCACATCACAGTTCTCACCAATATATGCACATTTTTTTGTAGAAAATAAAATAAAATATTAACAGTATAATAAAAATGACAATGCCGGATACCTGAAGCGGACACGTTTGAGATCCCTAGTTCCATCTCTAAGGGCTACAAGTGTTATATACACACCAGATTCATACTGTTCAATCCACTCAGCCTCAATTTGACTAGCAGTACCAGGAACCATCGAGTTTCTTGATTTTAAGACATTTTCACCATCTGGAGGCACAGATTCTTTAGTGTTCACACTTTCAGCGCTATTCCTGTAAGCCTGAACATCTTCGCCACCATTAGGAATTCTGACATCTGAGCGTTCATTCATCCCGTTGATAGCTGAAAATCCAAGTCCCTGAGCACCCGAGTTAATTTCATTGCTCATTCTATTTACCGTAGTGGAATCAATTCCAATGTGGGAGGCCGTGTATGAGCTATTGATCGTATCAGATCTTGAATTTCCTTCTTCATTTGCACCAGGATAGCGTATGCCATTTGGTTCCACGCCATTTGGTAGGTAAGCCACTTTGATGCTTTCAGAATCATAAGCCCCCGGTGGCAACCTTTCTGCCATATCTTTGAGCTAAAAATTGAGAAAACTAGAGAAGTCAATAGAGCATATTGTTTAGGCAATAATTGACCTTCAATTTACCAACAATAGAAAAAATTAGAAAGATACAAGAGCTAAGTTCTGATAACAGACCAATCAAATATACATTCAGCAGCACAAGAACGCTTTTGATCACAGAGGTGTTTTTCAATTCAAGAGTTGTCAATACAAATCTAAAGCTTAACCTACCTGTGCAGTAAGAGATTTTATCACTTCTTTTGCAGCTTTACATTTAGCAGATTCCTCTGCAGCTAATGCCATTGCTTCCTGAGCTTTCTTTGCTGATTTCTGGATATCCAATTCTTGCAGTTCACATCGATTTCTAAGGCTCTCGACCTATCATCAAAATAAAAATGATTTAGCTTTGAGAAACTAAAGCTGAACGGGGAAACAGAGATTGAAATTTGGGATGTACCTGCACACGTAATTTATGTACTTCTTGATTCAAAAGTTCATTAGTCTTCTTCAAACTCTCCGTAATGCTTTTGGAAAAAGAAAGTCCTGAAGTTGTAGGGACTGGTGTTGCAGATCGTGGAGGGCTAGATTTTCTTGAGAAGGGGGACACAGACCTTGAACTAACACTAGATGGTGCATGAACTGGTTTTGGAACTGTTCGACGTGCATCAACAGCTGCAGACATTACAGCATCTCTTAGCTGTAACAGAGAAGGCACTTGAGTGGAACGGCCTAGAGAGAATGTATCCGATTTCTTTCCTTGTTTAGCTGCTTTTGTATCTAACTGTTTAATCAAATCAAAATTGGATGGCATTCCCGACTTGGCTAATCGCAGATCAGCCTTGTCCAACCGGTCCTTATTTTCACCAGAAAGGCGCGGTACAGCATTTCTCCGGCTATTGACTCCAGCTTCTGCCAATTTACTTAATTTAGCAGAACAGGCATCACAAACACGATATGGTTTGCTGGGATTAGGTGCCAATGCAGCCCGCAGTGCTTTTCTCGAACTGCAAGCATGACAGTGTACTAGTCCACAATTATAACAATTATGCCTCTTTCTCGTGAAGCCAAAAGCCTGTCTACAAGCTGAGCACTGAGACTGCTCAGCACCAGAAACCCATTTATGAAGACATATAGCAGCTGTGAAATTTGAACCACACGCAATATATTTAACATGCCTATCCTTTAAAGCTTCAACTAGCGTTGGCGTTTTCCGGTCTTCTATATCTCCGTGGCCCAACCTCCCATTGGCTCCTTTTCCCCACGTGTAGACCTCATTTTTGGATGTTAAGACAGTCACGTGATATGCACCACAAGCAATTTCTTCAATAGATTCACCAGCAAGCTTGTATTCTACCAAGCAAGGTAGCTTTCCATCAGAATGAGGATTTCCAAGCTGACCATAGACTGTACTTCCCATTGTGAAAACATGCCCGGATGTAGTCAGGCCCACAGTCAAACTATGTCCACAGGCAATTTTGTGAAAATTGTAATCTATAAGTGCAGGTACACAGGTAGGTTTCAGTCGAGGTTCTTTGTCACCATGTCCAAGACGGTTTTTATCACCATCACCCCATGTGAATAATTTTCCAGATGAAACACTAGCACTAGACTGTGTTGCAATAACTTCAACCACAGCAGCAGTATGCCACACTCCACAAGCAACGGCAATAGTCCTCAACCCTGAAAGAGAGTCAACCTCCCTAGGGTACGAGACATTTTCCCGATTACCATGGCCTAAAACACCAAAGGTTCCATCCCCAAATGTAAAGAGTTGTCCAGTTGATGTTATCAAGGCAGTGTGCCATGGACCACAAGTAACCATTGAAACTTGAAGTCCCTCAAGAGGACCTGAAATTCTCTTTGGTATCCAGTGACTGATATCAGTTCCATGACCCAAGAGGCCAGCATTATGTGTCCCATCTCCCCATGTATAAAGTTCACCAGCCATCGTAACAGCGCAACTGTGAAACTCTCCACATGCTACAAAATCAATGCTGCAAAAGGATAAAGATTCCACAAGACGTGGTTGAGTAACATCTTTCCCAACTCCGTGGCCAAGCCGCCCACCAGATTCTTCACCCCAACTAAAGACTTCACCTTGCCTGGTAACTAATGCAGCATGCCTAACTCCACAGGCGATATGATGGACATCCAGAACAATGTTAGATTCTAACGGCCTAGGAAGAAGCATATCAGCTCTAGTACTCACAGAACTGGCATTCTTCTCTGGCCCAACCTTGACAACATTATCACATATAACCTCACCCCATATGTATACATCCCCTAAAGCATCACAATCATCCTGTGCAGAACCATGACTTGAAGTACTAGGAGCGCTAGAAACACTCACTCGAAATGCATCTGAACCAGATCCTTTCACCTGCATGTTTGTTTGATCCAAAGCTACATGTGAACTTTCTGAATGCACCGAATTATCTGTGCGATAACTGTTCGGAGAAGGGTTTATGTTTGACTTGATCGAAACCTCCGGAGAGCTAACCTCTCGTGTAGCACTCACAGAACTGTTGCTTGGACTATTTGATGTCAAATCTCTGCCACCCTGGTATCATATCATTAGGAATCACAAGTTAAACATGATAGTAATGTTTTGATATAACAGAGACAATATCCATATAAATGTGTTTCAACATCATCAAGACCATCACAAACATAATTTGCTTATTCTACATATTAAGAACCGTTTGGCAAACTTTATAAATCAATGTATAATGGTCAAACTTCATTTTCAACCACACATTCCAATGGACTCACAAGTAGTATCCACTTATTCACCACTCATTTCTATCTATTTATAAATTTAATCATCTATAAATTCTTTCCAAATGAAGGCTTACTCGTCCACTGATCGATTGCAAACGCCAAGACCAGTAGCAGTAAAAGATGTGTCAAAAAGCCAATAAGGACTAAAATCATTCACATCATTCTACCTGTTTCAGGATATGCGGCCAAACAAATTGGGATTGCCAAAATCACTCCTTTTTTTTTTTAAATGTAAGATTTTGTCAACCTAAAAAGGACACCATGATTTTCACTAAAAGATATCCCTAAGGAAATCAAAATATCCCAAAAGGCTTTTTACACTCATCTCCAAGTTTTAATGTTGTAAGACTGGAAATCACTTGTGTGAAAGCAAAACAAAAAATTCGCGAACCTGACCTTTATAACTAACCTAGTTATCTAATCAAGCAAATTACAGCATCTTATTTCATGTATGATCCCAAAAGAAAGGATAAACTCCATGATTAGCCGATAGATAATGCAAGGTTGCAATACTTACATCAAAATAGAGCCCTCCATCATTCCATCCATCAATTTTTGAGCGTCCAGCTTGTCCCAGTGATATTAAAGCCTTAAGGCCAGCTATCCAGATCTCTGCCTCAACTTTGTCTTTGCAGATCTAATTATACAACAAAGCATACGCACAACTTTATAAAATTACAGAGAAAATGTAATATTTATTTAATAACAGAAATCAGTCGATCACCAACCAGATCAAGGGATCTTTTCCCATTGTTGTATATGAGGGAGAAGGATAAATAGTCCTTTTCAGGGCGCAGATATCTTTGAAAAACAGCCTAGAAACATACAAAAAGAAGTTGAGGATAGTTACAAACTGTCAAAATTGTCCTAAAATGAATTAGGAACATGAAATAAGGTCTTCAAAGTCTCACGGTTCTCTGTCCAGGGATAATTCTTGAAACTGAAGCTAACTTTAAACTTCTTTCACCACTACTAGAAATCCAAATTAAAGATGTTTCGTCCTGCAATATTTAACATCAAATCAACTTTTAGCATGTCAAAGAAACAAAATAAACGCGAAACTGAAAATAGTTTGAGAAGTCAATATGTTAAATTAAGGACTGATGGTTAATAGAAAGGAGTTGCGACTCAATTAGATATTAGATATACCTTTCAAAATGACGGATATTCAAAACATCATGAATTCTAATGACCATTGACGGCCACCAAATTCTATCTTAATATAGAAAGTATTACAGATTGTAATTGGAAAGAAGCTCCAACAAAAGCATAACTTCTTTATATACATTCTTAATGCAAAACACAGAAATTATTAGTTCTTTCTTTGCAAACCAATCACTCTGTGATAAATATTCACAAGGCTGTGACAGATGATCTTCCTATCAGAAACAAAAACATTCAAAAAAATCCAGTTTAGTCTGTTGAGAAGAGAAAGCACTAAAACGCATCTGCCATCCTTTTCAATCTAACCTGACTGTCATTTCATTTTCATTCACAATTTATTAAACTTCCCAATTCCTTTAGTAACTTGGCCATTACTTTTACATTATATAGAGATACTTAAGAGATCTACAATCTGTTTTGTTCGATCAATTTATAAGATGCCAAACGAAAACACAGCCACTATCAGACCTACAAAGCATGAATATTGTGACGGCATAGAATATCTCAGAGGATCACCAAAAATAAAAATAAATAAATAAAAAAGACTAGTATTTTGTATGCCAGAAATTTTGATGACTCCAAATACAGTTGACAGGAAATATACGGATGGTTTCTTCCCATAAAATGAGTATCTGAGTATTAATGGTCAAAGCATACAGTAACATATTTTAAATATTACATCAAACTTGAGTATTGAAGCACCAATTCACTCCTAGTAATCAGAAATAAAGACAAGATGTTAATATCAAGAGGAGAGAGGTGTCTTTCCCTTTTATAATCACAGTGTTGGCATGAAACTATCACCCTGCCAACTTATTGTGATATAAAAGCATAATCCACCACAAGAAATATTTCAATAAATGCCTACATTTCTTATTAGATTTTAAATTTTTTTTTTAAATAAAATAAAGTGTTATATCAACTCTCACCTATGTTGTGAGAAAATGATAGGTATAGAGATTATAACTTGCATCACAAGAGAACAATAAAATGCTAGTAAAGCAAAAGAAAAAGGAAAAAAATTACAACGTAATATTAATAAGGACTCTGTGGATAATATCATCTCAAGCACCTATATGAATATGTTTATGAAAAAAAAATCTTTATCCCTTTCCCAGGAGATCTTTACACAACTAAATAAACGGGTAAGTCCTGATTATGCATAAAGTATATTGAACTTACATTAGAGAGTCTAAACGGGTAAACTTTAGGCTTTCCTTTACGACCATATTTTAGTAGCTGAGCACCCTTTTTTAGAGCAATCAATGCCTGCAAAAGGTAATAGGAGATCAGTCACTAATAGAGGTATTTACAGCTGTAAACATAAGATGATTTATAGAGAATGACCCTGTTTCAGAAAAATAACATTATATAAGTTTAAACAGCTAAATAGATTGAGAAACCATCTCTAATAAGAAGTGTAAACATTTTCAGAACAATAATGACGTGACTGCACAGATGCGTCTGGACATCTTCAGGCATTAATGTGGTACTCATTTATCCATAACTTGATGACAAATACAAGTTTTATTTTAGGCAGTCATCAAAATCTTATCCGACCAATGCAAGACACTTCTTAAACATGTGACCAAATTATAGAGAATAGATGTTTTTCTTAATCTTAAATAGTAAAAGAAGGCATAGTATCACATAAAAAGCAAATGAAAAACACTAAAGTAAATATATTTTTATAAGGGAAGCATGATCATACGCATTTCGTTAAAGACAGTAGGATATAAGCGAATTTGTAGAAGGATGAAAATTTATGTCACTCAAACTCTTAATGTCCTCCCTATTTTTCTAGTCTTGTTTTTACCATGTTGCTGAATAAGTAAATGCAATGTATGAACTAGAGCAACTACTTCAATTTTTTTCAATGCAACGTTTTCTATGAACTTCTATAGAGAGATTTTGTAATGTTAAAGAATTGCATTTGTTTTTCCAAATAACCTTGAGAACTACTGTAAATATTTGTTAAACAAACAGTTGCTAATGTAATACTCTCTCTGTCCCACTTATATAGGCTGATTTTTTTTTCTCACAAATTAGGAAATTTTATTTAATATTATTGAAAAAGCAATTTTTGCAAAGAATTTTCCTAGTTTACCCTTATTTACTTACCAACAACTTGTAGTAAATAATGTGTTTTGTCCATGTTTCCAAGAAGAGGTGGGAAATGTGTGTATGTAGTTGGATAATTCCGAGAAGGTAATACAATTTCAAGATTAAGTAGGAGGAATTTGTTAAAACTAGACAAATTAAATAATGGTATATTAGTAAACAAACAAAACAAATACTTTCTCAATAAAGAAACACGACTACATAAAGAAAAGAAAATAAGGAAAATCGGCATATATAAATGGGACGGAGGAAGTAATTACAATGTACAAAAAAATAAAAAAATTACTATGGTGCATGGAATTAATAAAGAAAAAGACATAAAGAAGGGTATGAATAACACACTGCGTACATTTAAATTTACATTTGAATGTTAAACCGAAATTGTCTTACATTTGTTCCATTTTTCATGTTGGTAGGTCACGAAGCTTCTTGCATGCGTATATATTACATTTGTAAGTTAAATTGAACTTAGACAACTCTCTTACATATTGTGTTCCATTTTTCATGTCGGCAGGTTCATGCAGCTTGTTGCACGTGTCTATATTACATGTCCGCCCTTAGAGAATTGTCTTACACCCATTCCATTTTTCATGTCGGTAGGTTCATGTAGCTTCTTTCACGTGTCTATATTACATGTCCGCACTTACTTTGCTTCATCATAACATAAATATATCACATGTTTATGAAATTTCCATGTTTAACTCCATTGGTTTAATACTCAATCATTACATATATTTCTATGCATAGGAGACAATCACACAGTGACTTTCAACCACATCAGTTAAACATATACATCTACGTGTTTAGTCTATGTGTTTAGTCATACATCTGTTAACCTGGTAAATTATCCCCAAAAGCACTAGGAAATTCAAAGCTGCAGCTCATATTCTTATAAATCCCAGATAACTGTATTGTATCATAAATCTTAGGCAATAAAATTATGAGTGATAATTCTTCCCCCTCGTCTCACAATCCTTCCTCATTTTCTGAGCGGTGAAGGCCAAAAGGGGAAGTATTTGAATGCCAAAGGAAATGAAAATGCTGCCAAAAACAGGTTCTTGCATGTTTTAAACCTCAAATTACTCCAATTTAACATTCCATACATCTTGTTAAGAAATACGTACCAAAACGAAAAGCACTGCTCCAACATAGGAGAAAAATGAATAAATATTCAATTATATTAGGCACAGCAAATTTACAAAAATACCAGTATAAAGATTTCATTTTTATGAGCTACTACAAAATATGAAAGAACGTTTTTACTAAAGATAGCATAGAGTTTTAAAAAATCACAGCAAATCAAATTTAACAAAACAAAAAGACTTCGTTCTTCTAACTTCTAAATCAACCGTTTCATCAATTCTTGAAAAAAAGTGCATAATTACAGATACGATTTCCAGATGATCAAATTCTTTAAAAATTAAGTTACAAATTCTCCACCTTTAGCAATAAAACAACACCAATCTAACACAAAGATCTTATTTTTTAATCTTTGAAAGTGTTCAGAGAGAAAGAGAGAACTAAAGTACCTGCTCGATGTCACGGTTGGCATTACCATAGCTAACAAGATCTGCCATTCCATGTGAAATGGTCACCGCCACACCACCGCCACCACCATCTCCCTCGGCTCATTATCATGCGCCTCCACGGCCGTAAAGTACCATCCACACCTCACCTCTTAAATTACCAAAACACCCTCAAACATTCAACAGTACTAAACCCCTGCCCCTTTTTCCCCTCAGATCTGAAAAAATTGACCGCAAAACACCGTACTAAAACCTATACTACCAGTTTCCTTGATGCTTAAAAGTCAAAGGAAAGTCCTTTTTTAGTTAATGTCGCGATGGACTGAAAACGAGTGGTTGAGTCTTTCTCCGGCGGTGTATATTAACAGCTGCCGGTGGCGGAAACAGTGGTTAGGAACTCCCGGCAACGGGTGGAAGGCTAGAGAGAGAAAACGAGGAAAACAAAAAGAAATAATTCCTAGAGAGAGAGAGAGAGAAAGGAGAGACGAAGGTAGTTCCCTTGTAAGAATAAGACAGACTACTCAGTCAAAGAATAGGCAAAAAGAAAAGCCACCTTAAAAAATATAATTTAATTTATTTAATATTTCAAATATTTCAATTTTTTTTTTTTATTTACTTAACCCCTGCATAATTATTGGATGATGGGGAAAAAATTGTATTACTGGATGAAAAATAAAAAATAAAAAAAGTCAAAAAATCACATTATGTATTTATTTTGTAAAAATAATTTAATTAAACTATTATGTCTGGTAATTAAGTTGAAAGATTTTAGGTGGGACCCTGCCTAATTATAATTTCGTTTCCTTCAAGATGTATCCATTTTCATTGCTTCCCTTCTTTGCAAAGAAAAGAGAATAAACAAAGAAAAAATAAATAATGTTCACTATTTTACCTTTTCATAATTCACAATAATCATTTACCATAAAACTACTAGGACTTCAAATAAAAATACGTGTACGCACACAATTTGATAATGTTGAAGTCGGAGTCTGTTAAAAGAAAATTGTGAGAATTACATTAATTTTGTACTATACAAAAATATTATTCAACCGTCGAAATTCTTCTGAAGTAAGATTGAAGGTAGGTTCATGACTTCTTCGACTACAAATCAATTTTACGTACATTTTTGTAGGCACGACCATAGATAGTCTACATAGTTTGTAATTTTTGGATATAAATACAAGAATTTTAAAAGATATGTAAATTCTTCAAATGTTATTATTAGGGGTGTCCAAAATATCCGAACCGAACCGAGCGGTTCTTCATAAGTTAAAGACCCGAACGGATACCCGAATCGAGAACCGAAAGGTTTGGGTCAGGTATTGGGTCTCGACCAAGAACCGAAGAATCGAATGAGACCCGAAACTAAATAATTTTTTTTTATTTTTTTATTGAATTAATTAAATTATTTTATTTTTTCTAACATTTTACATTGGTGGAAGACTAATAAATCAAGATTTGAATTTTTATCTAAAGTTGCAAGGGATGTTCCTGCCATTCCTGTATCTACAGTTGCTTCTGAGTCAGCATTTAGTACTGAAGGACGCATTCTTGATCCATTTAGGAGTTCTTTAACTCCTAAAACAGTTGAAGCCTTAATTGTACACAAAACTGGCTAAGAAAATATTATAGACTCTTGAAAGTTTCCCAAAATGAAATTTGCATTGAAGAAACAAAGTTCTATGAGGGCATTGAGACATGTAATAGATATATATTATATATTTTTTTATCAAATCTTATTAGTTAAATATTTTTTAGTTTATTTGTTTGTTAATTGTGCTTTTTCAATTCTTGTAGAGTTTTTTGCCATGACAAGTCAAGCAGTAGCAGTTGATGATTAAATCAAATAGTTGGTAAGTATTAATATCTACTTTTTGGTATTTGTATGCATTGAATTAATGTTATTCGACAACTAGTTATTTTTATATTTTTGAATTTGATTATGTTAATTTGTAAAAGTTATAAATGAAATGTCATTAGTTATATTTATGTAGTGTTGCTGTAAATGTTAAAAAATTTAATTATGGTACGGAACCGAACGGAACCGAACCCGAACGGTTCCATAATTATATTTGGACCCGACGGGTCCATTTATTAAATACCCGAAAATTCTGGAACCGAGCAGAACCGAACCGAACTGACCCACGGACACCCCTAGTTATTATTGATAAATTTTAAAAAGAAATAGCACAATGCACATCATCTAGAAGATGAAGACCTATGTTTGCCTTTATTTTTTTAAAAATTCATTTTTTTAATCGTACATTCTTTCGTAAAATAATATTAAACGTAAATTTAAATTTTTTCTTTTTTTCTTAACTGCACGTTATTCAATAAAATATTATTTTAAAATATATTTTAGCCAAAAAAAAAAAAAGGTCAAACAAGGGCGTGGATTACTAACTGGTCAAAGGAAAACGGTCCAATTCAAGAATTTTGTGGGCCAAATTGTCTAGCGTTAATAGTTGAATTCCTATAATACCCTTGCATTTAGCTGACGTGGCAATGCTTGTACTTGTGTGCTGTGCTAGTTTGGTTTGTCAAGTTCATGAGGTGGCTGTGATCTGGTACATCGGAGTTCACGCGGATCAATTTAATAAATGCTTCTTAGTATGCCACGTAGCACCAAATTTTTAATGAAATTTTCAAGGGTTCAAGAGGGAATCAAAGCATCACCTATTCGGCTATTCTTCCTAGTTAATTAGGTTGTTTTCAGTTTCTAAAATAAAATGCGAGTATTTCTTTCAATATCACACCAGGAGCCTGTTTGATAGAGATTAAAATCGAATTAAAATTGAAAAAATAGTCGTTATTGTTGACTTTTATTAAACGAGTAGGACCCAATTACGGCTATATTTTCAATTTTAATTAGATTTTAATTGTTACCAAACAAGCTCTAGCAAGTTTTTTTCTTATTCCTAATTGAGTGATGAATGGTAGAAAAATGCAAAGAAGCATGAAAGATATATAGCTTCGATTTGGTACGGATTAAAATTTAGATTTTATTTTAAGTCAAAGTTTAACAATTCACTTCAATCACATATATTGTAGGTGCCACAACTGTTCAACAATACATTTCATCAATTTCTATCAAAATCTACTAAAAATTCAATTTTTATCATCACCAAACAAGGGCATAGTTTTGAATCATCTTAATTTTATTTCGTTTTTCAAAGCATCATAAATTAAAAGAGAATACAAAATCAAAATAATTCTTTTGATCTCATGTTATGAGAATTTGATGCATAGACAATGTTTGAATTTGGGCTCATAACGTCATGATGTTCATATGTAGTGTTCATTACACATATCTGAAATATATGACATTATCAAGTTAATTTCAATGTGAAATAGGGTATTTCGATCATTTTGTCTAAAAGTTATAATCCATGCTACCAATGCAGTCCACTTTATATCACTCAGAATCAAGTCCTGAAATATACCACAAGTCCAGTTCGTTGGACCTACTCCATTTCAAGCATTTTCGTGCATTATCCATCCACACTTTATGGGAAAGTTTTAGCATATTGCCCAAAAGCTATTAGTTATGGCACTAGTACAATCCACCACATAACACCCAAAATCAAGCCTAAAATCCTAAAATCATTCTGTTGGGCCCACCAAATTTTAGCATGCTCTTCCATTATCCAAACGATCAATGGGAATGCTCGAGTATTGACTCAAACACGAGACCTTCAACTCTAATGCCAACTGATATAAAGTATTGGTACCACATTTTTCAAAAATTATAGTTCATTGCGCTAATGCAATTTATTCCATATCATCCAAAATCAATTATGAGATCCACCTCTAGCCCAATCCGTCGTGTTCACTAATATTTCAAGCATAATACGTTACAATACAAGGCAAGATGTATCAATATGTTTGATCTTTCTTGTTTTTTTTCTAGAAAATCAACAGCTAACCACTTGAGTTACTAACTTCTAGAGTTAGGCTCAATAGAATCCGATCTGCTTGACGTTTCTGATTTTGAAAATACCTTTGATATTTTTAGTTGTTAATAAGACGACTAGATAAACATATAGTCGTTTATGCTTTGCATTCAATATGAAATGTCGATGAAAGTTATCGACACCATAAACGCAATAGTTTTGCTTTCTCAATGAAATTTCAGACTTTTGGCAAAATTATACTCGCGGAGCTCTTAGTATCCCAAAAAAATTCACATTACGGTAAGATCATAATTAATTTAAAACACCAAGTTCCTCATCAATTTCACAGGCAATGTGTCAACCTGAAAACTCAAGATCAAAAACAATGGATCAAATTCCAAGTCCCCTCCGATTTACTCAAAATTTTGGGAAAACCCAATATTGTTAAGATCACAGAAAGTTTAGCTTATTTAAGTACAAGTGATTATTACTATAATCTTCTTTTGCTTTTGAGCAGTTTTGCACAAATACGAGAATTTTATTGGACATGGAGCCCCGAAAAACTTAGGATTCGGTAGGTGAGCGACCATTGGACTAGCTGATGGTGTAGCATATGGGCCAGTTGATACATCAATGGGACCCTTTTTACCTCGATCGTGATTATCATGGGACGGTTACTACTAGATTATCGCTGCCGCCACCTTGTTTGACTCTCTTTTTTTAATACTTTGACCTTTCTTATTTTGAGATTTTATGTGAAAACAGAAAAGAATTTGTAAAGTCATTGTTGTATAATCTAGATCTAGAATGATTATTATTTGTCACCAAAAAAAACTCATATGTACTGCCCTACACATACATAGTACTTATCATCATACAGTCGACTATAGTTTCGTTTTGGCTCATAATCAGTTTCGAATTTGCTACTTAAAAGAAATTTTGCAAATTTATCATCGTTGCCCAAATTGCAAAGGCGGAGTCTTGTTGTCATCTCAATCACACTTGTCACATTTAGTGCAGACTGTGGAATAGTCATTTTATTGGCACCTCTCATATTTAATCACATGAGAATTGCTGCACTTACGGTCATTAGGGGGTTGTAAATTTTACAGTCCTCTCTAATTAGTGTGGGGTTCGCTAATTAATTAATTAGTGGGTCACACACTAATTAGAGAGAGTTGTACAAATGGTGTTTTTGTTAATCACATATAACTTAAATCATTGTCACTTAATCGTTAGATCAGATTTTGTGCAATGTCTGTCCAGAACTAAGTTCAGGTTCAACCTGCTCCAATAATGCTCTAAAACCACCTCGCTTGGTGCGCCGACGGCGCCAATTGAGTTTGAGTTAAACAATAATGAAGAAACTTTATATATTTAGAAGCTATCATTGTCCAAGAAGAGGCATAAATTATTTATTTTCTATCATTAACCTCTTGGATAATAACTCCCCACTCTCTTCATGGATTGGAACTTATTATTTGATGCTAGATGCCAATAACTTTAGTGATGGATAAAATTAGTGTTGTTTAGCTTGATCACAATTTATCATTCTAGTTCAAAAAAATAGATCGAGAATAACAATTCAAAAATTTTACATGGAAAGCTTCAAAACTAGTGAATAATCATGGACGATCAAAGACATAAATGTTATACTATTTGAAAAATTATTACGATCATAAAGATTTTTCGACCACCAAATCCCTCAAGTATCGCAGAAAAAAAATAACCTAGAGCTTACTACGTCCACAATTTTCTGCATTTTGAACTAATGATACACATAATAGTTTAAAGTATAGACAAGGGAGTTAGTGGTTAATGAATTGATGGCAATCATAGTCGTTTATTATATAATGAATGTAATTGAAAGCCGCCTTCCATCATTGTGAAGGAAAAAGTGAGAAAACACTTGGTATGATTGAAGTGAAAAGCCAGACAAAAATGATAGAAAAAGAAAAGTAAAGAAATATACACACACTCTCATATATGTAAATATACAGAGAGGTGGGGTGTAGTAGAAGTGAAAAAGACTAACTTTGAAGAGAATAAGCCAAATTTTTAAATGTGGAGGGGCCTTATGAGATGACTACTTATAAGTTTTGGTCTGGTTGTGGATTGCATTTTACGGGCCAATGTGTACATATCAATGCCATGCACTTTGTCCTTTATTGCACTTTCTTTTACATATTGCTTCATTCCTTTGGCATGAATATATATGTCGACTGGCCACGTTGATTTTGGATCGTCCAATGCTTGCGACTTTCCGGCCTTGTCTCGGTCTGTTTGTCAAAATTGTGAGTAAAGTCGGACTTTAGAGGTCTTACATGCTCTATGTCGGAAAATTGGTTTTATTAGTTGGTTTGACCAACTTTTGATCAATTATTTTTGTGGGTCTCGTTAGTTAGATTAAATATTTCTTTGACCGAATGTGTTTTATTCCATGAGTAGATTAATGTAGTGTATTTATTTTTCTCGAAACCAATTTAGGGTGAATGAGAAATTAAGGTCAAAAGATGACCACTTGAAGTTGAAATAAATTGAAATAATAAATTGGTGGGAATTGGAAAAGTGTCAATCCCACAAAGGAAAACTAAAAGAATGTTAATTACTTTATATTGCTCAAGTTTGGGACTTGGGTTTGGGCCCTAAAGGGTACCAATAGTCTTTGAACGGGAGAGAACCTACGTGCTAGTAGGTTGGGCCAAATCCCATGCGCGCGCGCCGCCGTTCGGCCGGTCGGCCGGCTCAGACTTGGACTTGGACCAAACTGATATATATTTTTTGGTAAAATAATATTTGATTTATATTATTATATTCCCCGATTTTTCTGTGGTTGACACGTGTATTCTTCTAGAAGGACGATTGGCGGCTGGCGATTGGCAGTTGATAATTGTTGTCCAAAAGGTTTGTGTCTGTTGGAGACACAACTTTTCAACTGTTATGTCTTTTGGACACAACTTTTCAACTTCTATAAATAGACACTTATATTGCTAAAGTTTGAGACTTGGGTTTTCATGTATATTGGGGCATTATCGTCTTAAGGAAAAATAGTCGAACTCTTACCTCGACCATTTTTTCGTACCTTCATTTTCACGTTGTTATTCTGTTCAAATTTATTCACGGTGATTTCATTACTTGCCTATTTTTTCCAACAATCTTAAGACAATAATGGCAAGTGATACTACATCTGTCATACCCCCTAATAATGTTCACGGGGAGAAACCGGAAAAAATCACCAAAGTGGATTTTAAGAGATGGCAAAAACAAGCATCATTTGATGCATGGAGTCATAGTGACTTCTTGTGCATGAACTACATCCTCAATTGCCTTAATAACACATTATATAGCGTATATTGTTCAGTCAAGACAGCTAAATTACTTTGAGAATCATTGAAAAAAAAGTACAAGACGGAAGACGCCGGATTGAAGAAATTCGTTGTGGGCAAATTCTTGGATTTCAAAATGATAGATTCTAAAACAGTATTGAATCAAGTCCAAGAGCTACAAATCATTTTGCACGACATACATGCAGAAGGAATGAAGCTCTCTGAGTTGTTTCAGGTCACTGCGATTATCAAGAAATTACCACCGATGTGGAAAGATTTCAAGAACTACCTGAAACATAAACGCAAGGAAATAGGACTTGAAGATCTGATTATATGGTTAAGAATCGAGGAAGATAATCACAATTCTGAAAAGAAATCCGAAAAGTTGCAAATGGAGGCTAAAGTCAATTTGGTGGAGCCAAGTACTAGCAAGAAATGGAAGCACACAGGTAATGGCGAGCAAAAGAGCAATGCCAAGAAATTCAAATGAGATTACTATAACTGCGGTAAGCCTGGTCACATTGCAAAGGATTGCCGACAGAAAAAGCAAAACAAAAAAGACCAAATACACTTGATCGAGGAAGATAGATTGTCTAACGGTGTATCTGAACTAATGCTCTCAACTGTTGTATTTGAAGCTAATATGGTGGATAATCCGAGAGAATGGTTCGTTGATACTGGCGTTACTCGTCATATTTGTGCTGATAAGGAGATGTTTTCATCTTACACTCCTATCATGGACGACAACTATTCATGGGCAACTCGGCAGCATCAAAAGTTGTTGGTCTTGGTAAAGTGGTGATGAAGATGACATCAGGGAAACAAGTAACACTCATCGATGTGCTGCATGTTCCTGATATTCGCAAAAACTTGGTGTCTGGAGCTTTGTTAAGCAAAAATGAGTTTAAACTATTATTTGAATCTAATAAGTTTGTACTGACAAAAAATGACATGTTTGTAGGCAAAGGATACTTAGCCAATAGGCCATTCAAAATGAATTTAATGCATGTACTCCGTGATTTTGATATTAATTTCTAACTTATGGCATGATGGGTTATGACATGTAAATGTTAATGCTTTACGTAAATTAGTAAGTTTAGATTTATTATCTTATATTACCTTTGATCAAAATCATCGATGTGAAACATGTGTAGAGGCTAAATTAGCTAAAACATTGTTTCATTTAGTTAAAAGGAATTTGAATCCTCTAGAACTAATTCACAGTAATATTTGTGATTTAAATTTTGTACAAACTAGAGGAGGTAAAAAAATATTTTATTACTTTTATAGATAATTGCACAATGTATTGTTATGTCTATTTGCTAAGAAATAAAGACGAGAACTTAGAAGTATTTAAACAGTACAAGAATGAGGTTGAGAATCAACTAAGCAAACGAATAAAAGTTATTCGTAGTGACAGATGTGGAGAATATAGAGCACCGTTTGAAGAATTTTGTTCAAATTCTGGGATTATTCATCAAATTACAGCTACTTATTCACTTCAATCGAACGGTGTTGCAGAACGCAAAAATAGTACTCTGAAAAACTTGATGAACGCTATGTTGATCAGTTCATGTTTATCTCAGAATTTGTGAGGGGAAGCAATTCTGTCAGCTAACCACATTCTAAATAAAGTACCACACAAAAGTAGGAACGAGACTTCGTATGAGTTATGGAAATGTCATAAACCTTCGTACAAATACTTAAAAGTGTGGGGGGTGTTTGGCTAAGGTAGAAATACCAAAGCCTAAACAAGTTAAAATAGGGCCTAAGACCATCGATTGCATATTCATTAGATATGCTAATAATAGTAGTGCTTATCGGTTCCTCGTACCTAAGTCAAACATTCCAGATGTACATGAAAATACTATTATTGAATCTAGGAATGCTGTATTTTTTCAGGACAAGTTTCCTTGTAAGGAAAGAAAAGAGATAAGTTCGCAAAAACGAACTTATGATAATGCTATTGGTAATCATCAAAGTGATGAAGAACCAAGACGTAGCAAAAGGGCCAAAAAGTCTACATCTTTTGGTCCAGATTTGTTAACTTATTTGTTAGAAAATGAATCTAGGACATTCGATGAAACAATGACTAGTCCAGAAGCTCCATTCTAGAAAGAGACTATCAATAGTGAAATTGATTCTATTATGCAGAATCATACATGGGAGTTGGTAGATCTCCTATTTGGTAACAAACCATTAGGTTGTAAATGGATTTTCAAAAGAAAATTAAAAACTGATGGATCAATTGATAAATATAAGACCAAATTGATAGCTAAATGACTAAAAAATAGGCATTGATTTTTTCGATACATACTCACCTGTGACAAGGATCACATCAATACGAGTAGTAATTGCAATTGCAGCATTGCATAATTTGGAAATCCATCAAATGGACATCAAAACAGCTTTCTTAAATGGTGAGCTAGAAAAAGAAATTTATATGGAACAACCTAAAGGGTTTATTACTCGTAGACAAGAGAAAAAGGTGTGTAGGCTCGTTAAGTCGTTATACGGACTAAATCAAGTGTCAAAACAATGGCATGCAAAATTTGACAAAACTATGTTGTCAAATGATTTTAAGATTAACGAGTGTGATAAATGTGTTTATATTAAAACCATACCAAATGCATATATAATTGTATGCCTATATGTTGATGATATGCTAATTATGGATAGTAATTATGATATCATAACAAATACAAAGAAAATGTTGATAAAAAACTTTAACATGAAAAACATCTGAGGGACTTGTCTTATCTCAATCTCACTATATTGAGACTGTACTTAAAAAATTTCATAGGTACGATGAAAGTCCAGTTAAAACACCGGTAGACCTAAGTCTATATTTGGCCAAACATAAAGGCGAACCCGTATCTCAATTAGAGTACTCTCGGATAATAGGCACTCTAATGTATATTACAAGCTGCACTCGTCCGGATATTGCATATGCAGTAAACAAACTTAGTAGATATACAAGTAACCTAAATAATGACCATTGGAAGGCATTGGTACGGGTTCTTAGATATCTACGATACACCTCAAATGTTGGTTTACATTATACTAGGCCCTTGTTTGGTGCATATTAAATTTTTTATTCTCATTCTTCTATTCATTTTCAACCACATATTCTTTAATAAAATAATATTTTACATCACATCAATAATTTTTCCTTTATTTTCAACCACACATTCACCATCAATCTACTATTCCAGAATACATTTTTTCAAAATAATATAGGTCAAACACACCCTAGATATCCAGCTGTATTAGAAGGATACAGTGATGCTAATTGGATATCAGATACAAAAGACTCAAAATCCACTAGCGAATATGTTTTTACCATTGGTGGTGCAGTCGTATCTTGGAAGTCATCTAAACAAACATGCATAGCTTGATCCACGATGGAATCTGAGTTCATAGCTTTAGATAAAGTTGGAGAGGAAGCATAATGACTTCGAAATTTTTTAGAGGATATTCCATGTTGGCCTAAACATGTGCCTACAATTAGTATACATTGTGATAGTCAGTCGGCTATCAGTAGAGCACAAAGTAGTATGTATAATAGTAAGTCTCGACATATTTGTCGAAGACATAATACAATTAAGCAGTTGATCTCAAATGGTGTAATTTCCATAGATTATGTAAAGTCTAGGGAAAATCTCGCGGATCCGTTTACCAAGAGATCAAGTATACTGTCTATTAAGGGGAATGAGCTTAAAGCCTATTACGTAAAAAATCTTTGTAATGGTAACCCAACATTGCTGACTGGAGATTCAATTGGACAACTAAGTCATGAAGACTCAAATAAGCACTTCGGAGTTAACTCCTACCCATTCCCATGATAAGAAATTGTTATTTGCAGAAAGTTCAAAGTTAAGTTATACTTTTAATGATTCTTATATCTTGGTCTATCTAAGTGGGGTATGATAGGTACTCTTAATAGGAGATCACCTATATAAGTGTGAAGTGTGACCGCTTCTATGAGAATGTTTCAAATGCTTTAATTCTCTAAAGTACTTATGAAATCCAAGAGTTGTTCAGTGCCAAAATGAACACGACAGTGAGAACTCGAAAATGTTAGGTAGGTTATTGTGTTGATACTATTGTCTTGGTTTACTTATAAAACCGAAGTTGAAAATCAACTTGGAAAAACGATTAAGGCATTAAGATCCGATAGAGGTGGTGAATATGATTCATCCATGTTTAATGAATTATGTGCTAAGTTTGGTATTATTCACCAAACAACAGCCCCTTATACTCCGCAGCAAAATGGGATTGCCAAAAGGAAAAATAGAACTTTAAAAGACATGGTTAATGTTATGCTTATAAGTTCTGGATTACCACATAACTTGTGGGGGGGAAGCAGTGCTAACTGCTAACTTTATTCTGAATAGAATTCCTCACAAGAAAACTGGTTCGATACCTTATGAAATATGGAAAGGGAGGATGTCTTCCTATAAATACTTAAAAGTGTGGGGTGTCTAGCTAAATTGGCTATTCCACCTCCTAAAAGGATTAAGTTAGGTCCTAAAACTATTGATTGCATTTTTATCGGATATGCAATAAATAATAGTGCGTACAGATTTCTTGTGCATAAATCTGATATAAGTGACATTCATGTCAATACAATTATTGAATCCAAAGATGTTGAATTCTTTGAAGATGTGTTCCCTAATAAAAGAGATATTGTTGAGAATACTCAAAAGAGAACATGAGATAATGGTTTTGAAAACAATATAGAATCTAAACCAAGAAGGAGTAAAAGGACAAAGGTTGCTAAATCCTTTGGTCCAGATTTTATATCTTTCATGATTGAGAAAGAGCCTCAAACATTTAAAGAAGCTATGACTAGTCCAGAATCTGTATTCTGGAATGAAGCTATAAATAGCGAAATTGAATCCATTATGAGTAATAATACTTGGCAATTGGTTGATCTTCCTAAGGGAACTAAACCAATAGGGTGCAAATGGATCTTTAAAAAGAAGTTAAGAGCTGATGGTTCAATAGACAAATACAAGGCTCGACTGGTTGCAAAGGGATATCGTCGAAAGAAGAAATTGATTTCTTTGACACATATTCTCCAGTAACTAAGATTACTTCTATTCGAGTTTTAATTGCTATAGCAGCCTTGTATGATTTGCAAATACATCAAATGGATGTAAAGATTGCATTCTTGAATGGTGAATTAAACGAAGAAATTTATATGGAACAACCAGAAGGTTTCATAGTAAAAGGACAAGAGAACAAAGTATGCAAACTTGTTAAGTCCTTATACGGTTTGAAGCAAGCTCCTAAACAATGGCACGAAAAGTTTGACAGTACCATGATTAGGAATGGATTCATCATAAATACATGTAACAAATGCGTATATTCGAAAAGATTCGAAAAGGCATACGTACTTGTCTGTCTATATGTTGATGATATGCTTATATTAGGGACTAATATAGACGTTATCAATAAAACAAAGAATATGCTTACCAATAACTTTGACATGAAAGATATGGGTGAAGCAGACGTGATTCTAGGAATGAAGATATCTAGAATATCATATGGAATATTCTTGCCTCAAACTCATTATGTTGATAAAATAATTGAGAGGTTTAAGACTCATAATATTAAAGAGACGAGTAATCCATTTCTTCCTCATATAGTTCTTCACAAGAATAGTGGAAATGGGAAACAACAGTTAGAATATTCTCAAATTATTGGTAGTGTAATGTACTTAATGAATTGTACAAGACCGATACAGCTTACTCGGTAAGTAAGCTCAGTCGTTACACAAGTAACCCAAGTAATCAACATTGGGATGCATTACTTAGAGTGTTGGGATACTTGAAACGAACTAGAGAATATTCAATATGTTATAGAAAATATCCTCCAGTAATTGAAGGATATAGTGATGCCAATTGGATATCGGATACAGACTAGTCGAAGTCTACCAGTGGCTCTTGGTGGTGGCGCTATATCATGGAAATCTTCTAAACAAACGTGTATAGCTCGATCTACTATGGAATTTGAGTTTGTTGCTTTAGATAAAGCGGGAGAAGAAGCAGAATGGTTAAGACATTTCGTAGAAGATGTTCCTATATGGCCAAAGCCTGTACCGACTATTGGTATTCATTGCGATAACCAGGCAACAATAGCCAGGGCTGAAAATTTTGTGTATAACGGTAAGTCGAGATACCGCGTTCACTGATTAGCCAAGTAAATCTGATAATATTCTACAACGGAAGGTTCAAACCCATAAGGTACCTATCCGAATGCGATAACATTCCGTCTGATCTCTCTCTAGGGTCTGCATAGTCTATTGCATTAATTTTCATTCATGTGGGGGATTGTTGGAAAATTGGTTTTATTAGTTGGTTTGACCAACTTTTAACCAATTATTTTTGTGGGTCCCATTAGTTGGATTAAATATTTCTTTGGCCGAATGTGTTCTACTCCATGAGTAGATTAATATAATGTATTTATGTTCTCAAAACCAATTTAGGGTGAATGAGAAATTAAGGCCAAAAGATGACAACTTGAAGTTGAAATAAATTGGAATAATAAATTTGTAAAAAATTGGAAAAGTGTCAATCCCACATAGGAAAACTAAAAGAATGTTAACCAATTTATATTGCTCAAGTTTGAGACTTGTGTTTAGGCCACAGGGGGTATCAATAATCTTTGAAGGGGAGATAACCTACATGCTAGTAGGTTGGGCCAAAGCCCACGCGCGCACGCCGTCGCCGCCGTCCGTCCGACCGATCGGCCGGCTCGGTACGGGCACGGGTCGTGGGCTTGGACATGGACTTGGGTCAAACTGATATATATTTTTTGGTAAAATAATATTTAATTTATATTATTTTATTATTATTTAAAATAATAATATATTTATTTTATATTATTATATTCCCCGATTTTTCTGTGGTTGACACATACATTCTTCTAGAAGGACGGTTGACAGTTGACAGTTGCTATCCAAAAGGTTTGTATTTGTTGGAGACACAACTTTTCGACTGTTGTGTCTTTGGACACAACTTTTCAACTTCTATAAATAGGCTCATATACCCCAGTTTCATTCACTCCAAAATCAATTCTGATTTTATTTTTCTTCCAAAATTCTTCATTCATCCCTGCATTATTCATATTTTGCAATCCAGTATCGAAAAAATATTTTCGTGCATTTTAGTCGTTCAATTTGTAGAGAGATCAAAACATTAGTGGGTTCGTCGGGACTTGTAATGTGTAGTGCTACTATTACAAGTCAAGATCGTTGTATCTTGAGAGACGAGTATCGGACTACCGTCAGCACCAGTGCGGGTTATTATCGTCTTAAGGAGAAAGAGTCGAACTCTTGCATCAACCACTTTTTCGTGCCTTCATTTTCACGTCGTTATTCTGCTCAAATTTATTCACGGTGATTTCATTACTTGCCTATTTTTTCCAATACTCTACACTTAGAAAAAAAATTCTTACTAACTATATATATACTTTACTTGGTGTTGATTGTCGTTCCGTGTGGATAAGAATAGAGATAGACGAGTGCATAAGCTTTGCAAAATATGCACTAAATAAGACCATTTTTGGTTTATTTTTCTAGATAGTCGATATTTGGGTGACAACCTTTAGTTACATCTAGCTATGTCAGTGAGTCGAGTCGAAACTCAAAGCCCGGGCTCGGCTCCGCTCGAGCAAAACAAGTCCGAGCTTTTTTTGGGCTCGAGCCGAGCCTAGCAAAAGCTCGACCAAAAATTTTAGGCTCAACCCAAACTTTCGGTTAGGGCCTTTACGAATCGAGTCGGACCGGCACAATTTTTATTATTATTAAAAAAAATTCGTGACTGCATGTGTTTTGTAGGCAGCTGTGTTGCAAGTAGTTAAATTAATTTTTTTTTACTTTTTTTTTCTAAAACACGGGCAAACCCGAGCCGGGCATGTTCTGGCTTTTTCCGGGCCGAGTCCTAGCCGACGAGCTTTTTTGACATCCTTAATTACATCACTATCTAATATTCTACGGTCTACTTACCAAATGAATGAAGTGAACGATGTCCATCTTAGAACAACCCTAACCAATTGGAGTAAAGAACTAGATAGGATTAGAGGTAGCAAATGAGCCGGCTCGTTTTAGACGAGTCCGAGCACGAGCCGAGCATGCCGGCTCGTTAGGCGAGCCGCTCACCGGAATATTTTTTTCCCTCTAAAAAAGCTTATCTTACCTTAAAAAAAAAAAAAAATTTGAGCGAGCCGACGAGTCGATCGGCTCGTCTTGGGCGAGCTCGCCTGAGTCTGGCTCAGCCCATTGACATCTCTAGGTAGGATTGACTAGCATTTCGAAGGAATTAGAGTTACATCTTTTTTCCATTTTATTTAAGGATTCTGATGTGTTTTCACGTCCTTTGAGACCTCGAAAACCGGACAAATTGCACTCTCTTCCTGCAAATATTGTGTGGCTAGGTTTGTATCTGTCAATTGAGGATAATTTCAAAGAGAAATGGTGTCCATGTGGAGAGATGTGGAGGCCCATGTCTACGGTATTCATGACATTAACAACTTTCTTGACTATTGATTGATAGTGATTTTTTTTTTTTTTTTGCCTCACACCATAAACATATGTAGTCAGTCCATTGATGTGTCAAAGTTCTGATTTCTCAGTTTTTAGCCCTTTAAAGAAAACACTACGCTGGCAAATTTTCTCATTGTCACCTAACTTTTGATTAATCCCCAATAATTAGTAATTGTATTTGTTATCTCGCTCGTTCAATTGTTACTCGGAGACAGCCGAGAAATACCATACCTTCCTAATCATTCTCTCCAATTAACTATGATTTTTTACAGAAAAACCCCCCACATACAGGTGGGGGGGTTTCACAGGGGCCGGCCAGGCCTCTCACAGCCTGGCGGGCCCCACATGTTTTAAAAAGGAAAAAAAAACCCACCCCTCCCCCCCTATGTGTCTTGCCTGTAAACCATCCGCCCCCCTTTCCCTGTACGTGTAGCATATCTCTTTTTTTACAAACACATAATCAATTAAAGTAAAAAAAACGTGGTTAATATTCAAGCACCTAATCTTGATCAAGTAATATTCAACTATATTTGCGTGTACAACCAATCTCGATATTATGTAGAATGTGTAGTAAATATAGATTGATCGAATAAGAAAGGAAAAACTACAAGCGAACAATACAAAGGCTATAGATAAGGTACATAGTGGCACAATTTGTTTCTTCGAAGTTACTATAAAGTAACAGTGTCCAATATCTTTCTATTGATAGAGAACATTAACTCGTCTTTTTTTGTGCTATTTGTTTCAATTTTTTTTAAGTGTGTCTTCAACAAGAAAGACCAGATCAAATATATGGGCCCTTGAACAAGCCCAAACCAAATAAAGGCCTAACATCCAGTACATTCCCATTGACATTGCTAAAAGAAAATTGGAACTTATTATGGAGTGCTTGCCATTTTCTTTGCAGTGGTTTAACTAGTTTTGGGTTCCACTGTTTAACAGATGTTGAAAAAATAAATAATTGTTAATTTTTTTGGTGCACTGATTTTGGGAGGTTGTAATTTGGATTGTATTTTTCAAGCCACAAACTCAGTGGGGGGGGGGGGGGGGGGGGGGGGGGGTTAATCGTTTTTCTAATTTTCTTTCAATTTTATCTTTCTAAAATAATTATTTTCAAATTTACCCTAAAAATAATGTTCTAAAAAGCGTAAAACGAGACTAAGCATAGAGAGCAAGTCTCAAGCTTTACGAGTCCAGAAGAGACTTAAGAGTAATAAAAAAAAAATTAGTTATTTTTATTATTATTTTCAATACTTAATCATTCTAAAAATTATTTAATAATTAAAATAAGGGTAAATAGCACAGAACATCTCTACCTTTCAATGTCATTGTACAAATAATCCATACCTTTCATTTTTTAACATTTTCACCCCTACATTTCATCTTTCATCACGCAAAAGGTCATTTTCAACCATTTTTCAATAAAAATGACGATTTCACCCTCCTATTCAAATAAAACAAAAAGAAAAAGATGAAAAACCAACAGCAACTATAGTCCTTAAGTTTTTAAAAAATTATAAAGAAATCATAAATTCTCCACCATCATCACTTTCACAACCTACCAAGCTGCCACCTATAGATCCACATAGCACCACCTTTCGGTCACCATGCCTACCGGACTCCACCACCACCAGCTTCGCTTCACTCCCTCACTGTCCTCCTCCACATGAATTTGAAGATTAGAGCACTTATGACCCACCAATATTGGTCAGACGCTCTCTCCGTGCATTGTAACCGTGGAAAGTTTTGGACCAAAAATTGAAACGGTTGTGATGAGAACCACATAACAACGAATACTACGCAACCCCGCAACGATATTGACATGGAACCCAAGAACGCCCAAAGAGTCAAGGTTTTGAATTTAACCCAGAAACAATGAACCAAACAACCAACACAATCGTCGACAATATATTGACCTCTTGATTACACGATAATTGAATCTCACCCGGGTTTGAATGTCACAAAATTGTTAGATCTTGATAAGTTCGGTGAACGCCTCAAGATTATTAGACCTTGATAAGTTCGGTAAATTATTCCATCAAGAACAAGAGAGAAAGTAAAGAGCTTTTATTAATTCATCATAAAATTTAATGTTTACAATAATTAAAATTGTTATTTATACTATTACTAGAAAACCTTAAAAAATATGGAAAACGAAAATATCACTTAAAGATTACAAGAATCTTACCTCAACTAAAATTCTAACAAAATAAGGAAATTCGCGAAAAATTAAAATTATCGCCAAATTGTTCTCGATGTGTTTCTGTACAATCGTAAGCCCAAACGTACCAATCACTCGCGTAGACTTGTGTAGATTTTCATGACAATTTCGAATTATACTTATGGGATAAAATCTGACACCCGAGCTGAGAGTTATGTCCATTTTAATCTACGCTACTCGTTTTCTTTCCAAATATCTTCCAAATCTTGAATCCAACTCGTTTTAGCTTCCGAGCCCTTCACGAAACTTGAACCTTGGCTTGTCAAATTCTTCAATTTGGACTCCATAGCTCGACCAAGTGATGGTCTATCTCGGATCATATCAGGTTGGAGGATAATTGGTTCAATTAGATTCATACACATTGTTGGGTTTGTTGATGGTTCGATTGATACCAATTTTGGAATTTAGTGTTGTGGGATGCATGAATTGAAGGAGAATAGTTTGGGAAAATGGACGTCGCCACTGTCGAATATCTAGATTATAGTAGAGTGATTTGAGGCAGGTTCGATTGACGTGAGGCCATGCATAGGTTTGTCGAGGCGAGGGGTAATCGTTGGTAGTGGTGCGCGACCGTGGGTGGCATCGAAAGTGGAGTTGTCGTGAAGGGTTGTATATGGAAATTTGGTATTTTCGGTTGCAAATGTGGTTTTCGGTAGATTTTGTGACCAATACTGTGGGAGAGGATGTTGGGGAGAGTGAAGCAAGGCTAGTGGTGGTGTAGTCTAGCGAGCGTGGTGGATAAAATGTGGTGCTATGTGGATCTATATGTGGCGGCTTGGTGGGGTTGTGAAAGTGATGGTAGTGGAGAATTTAGAATTTATCTGTAATATTTTGAAAATTTTAGGACTATGATTGCAATTAATTGTTTATTTTTTCTCTTCGTTCCTTTTTGTTTCATTTGAATATGAGGGTAAAATTGTCATTCTATTATAAAAATAGTTGAAAATGACTTTTTGCACAATGAAAGGTGAAAGGTAGGGATGAAAATGTCAATGAATGAAAGGTGTGGACGTTTTGCACAAAAACATTAAAAGGTAAAGACATCTTGTACTATTTACCCTTAAAATAATGCTATACCAACCATCTAAAATTATAAAATACTATATTTACTTAAAAATTCCTATAATGAGTTTATACAATTTTCAAGTTTTCAAAATGCAAAACTTATATTATTTTTCATAATTTTAACTTTCAACTATATAAGTCATATTTAACATATTTATAAGAACTGCATACATATTTTCGAAATTTTCAACAAAATGATAAGTTTCAAAATCGTAATTAAACAATATAGATAGTACCTTAACTTAAAATTTATATTTTTTTTATCGGATAAAGTCATTTTTTACTTTTGTATAGATAAAGTCATTTAAAAATTTGAAATGAAAGTCAAATAAAAGACTTTTTAAAAAATAAATAAATTAATAAATTAAAGTCAAACAATTTTTTTAAAAAAAATAATAAAGCACGCTTCTAAAGAATTATTTTCAATCTTCTCAAACACACACGTACTTTTTTATATATGGACAAATCTAATTTTACCCTTTAAAAAACAATGTTGTCAAAACCGGCCTGACCCGATCGGTTCGATCGGCAAAATCGAGAGCCGGGCCAAAAATCGGGTCAAATCATGTCCAATTTTTTATTATTGACAAAACCGTTTAAAACTTGTCGAACCGACCAGTTCAACCGTAACCCGGTGAACCGATCACGATTTTGAGCTGTTATCACAATTTTTTTTTCTTAGATTAAAAAATTTTAACTTCATAAATGGGCATTATAATTTACAATTCAAAAACTCATGGAGAATTAATGGATATCATGCTCATTTTATAGATGCAATTTTCTCCAAAGGTTTTATAGACTTCCAATGTAGGATTGTGCCTTTTATATATACCTTTAATTCCAATAGTTTCATAAATTTCTAATGTAGGATAGTGGCATAACAAAAAAATGTTAAAATACCCATCAAAATCATTTTCAAATGTATGTTTACTTGACTAATTTGATTTTGAATCACGACTAATTAAATTGTAATATTCACTTTCATTCTTTCATTTATTTAATTTTCAAGATTTAACTTAAATTGCACTTGATTATTAATATTTAATGTTAGATATCATTTTCTAAAAGTTTAAACTATTTTAATTTAACAAAGTAAACTATTTTAATATATTGATTTTTAATTTTTGAAGTATCGAGACTAATGGATAATGAATAATATGAAATTTTTTAAAAATATATTGTTTTCATAGTATTTTATTATTTTTGTATGTATTTATTGCATCTGGTTCAACCCCGGTTCAATCCCGTTTCAACCCTTGACTCTTCACCTTTTTCGAGTCGATGATCAGGTCGATTTTCAAAACATTGTTAAAAAAACGTTCAAAGCAATTTAAAAAAGAAAGCTTTAAACATGAGTTGGATTATTTTAAAAATCGACCAAAAACACCCAAAATCTAACCCTTCATAAATGCTGAAAAATCGCTACTTTAAAAAATCCCACAATTGGTATTCCAAAACTCCCAAACAAGCTTATGCTCATAGAATTATGAGATTGATCCCCTACCCCAATGGACAAGATAAAAATCTCTCACTACTAATATGGTAAAAGAATCATATTTATGGTTATCTCCATTTCAGAGAACCATACGTATGATTCTTTTGACATATCAATAGTGGAGAGTTTTTATATTGTTCATTGGAAACATGAGATCAAATTTGCATAGAATTATACCATACTTGAAAGTATTAAGAAAGAAAAAGAAATTAAAATTCTATTAATTGTAACTTTCAGTGCAATTTAATATCGTAGCCCCCATTTTGCCTTCATTATTTGATATTATAATTTTTGAAATAGTATTTTTTTTGGAGAACGTGTGATTGAAAAATTAGGAAAAGATTTTGGTTTATTTGTAATATTATTTTATTGAAAAATGTATGATTAAGAAGAAAAAATATGTATTATAAATTAATGAGGCCAAGCAGTGCATAACATGCATTTACAAAGTATAAATTCATGACATGGAATTTTACTTCCTCATTCTACATTCCATGGGAGACAAAATTGCGATGTTCATTGTTGACCTCAAAAAATGATGCCAACAGATGACGGGCCCACTTCTGCCACGTCATGCCGGATTGTGGGCGGTAGCTAAATTTGAACGGACGCGAGAAGCACTTTCCGGCGAGAGACAATAACGTTCAGGCACCGACAATTTTGTGAAGACAGCAATCGCGCTATCAACGAATGCTTAGCGGGTTTTTTTGAGACTATTATTTCATTTGTAATTTGAATATGTGGAAGGATAGATATGATGTAAAATGACTATGATTTTTCATATTTAACTCTCAATATCTAATCGCAATTTGGATTCGTTATACATGTAGATAACAAAGTATGTAAATCTCTTTCAAAGTGTGTAAATCCCGGGAAAGCCAGTAAAGTTCTCCTTCGCATTCCCCGTTATCTGGAGGCCAAAGAGAGATCCCCCTCAACGTACAAAGAAAGACTATTTTATACTATTCTCGTTGACGTGGTGATTGTTGGATCAGATCCACGTGGCGGCATCCCCTAGATCGGATCTTTATATCACTGTCTACTCGTTATAATTAATGTTTGACAAGGGACCAACCGTTCTATTTGTAGGCTGACATACTGACACAACTTTATTACAGACGTCACATTAATCACCTCTAAAAGATCTTCAAATCTACCACAAGAGACAGTGTCGGCTCCATGAACTTCGAAGAGTTGAGAGCCTTGGAAAGATCTTTTGAGGTGATTCTCCAAGTGGAGAACTTCAGCTCTTTTCCTTGTTTTCTTAAGCAATGGTTCAGCCCAAGGTTGCAGTGCTTCGTCCTCGTGGCAGTGCCTCAGCATGGACCTCGGTTTCGCAATACAAAGACCTCGATTTCGTTTGACGTCTTCATATTCTGACCTCCACGTGTCGTTATTTTGACCTCCACGTGGTCCTTGGTCCACCACGTGCCGCCTTTTCCTTGTGCCACAAAAATGAGGCGTAACATTCATAGAGTTTTTTTTGTAGTACGATTAATAATTGCACGAAATTTGTCTGTGTTGAACAATTCTACATTTAACACCTATCCTTGAAGACTTCTCATAGCTTCTTTTGAACCATCATTAAATTGTGAATCATTCAAATAAAGAGGGTGCAGTTTAATGACACAGTCAAAACCATGGAATGAGTAAAAAGAGTGTACACAAATGCTACTTGCCATTAATGATTGATTTGTACTAGTAAATAGTAATTACTTTTACAAATTTACTGTTTCTGATTGATTAAAGATTAATTAATTATATTAAATATTGAATAATTATTAGAGATAACAATGAAAAAGAATGTATATGTTTGCCACCTGCACACATCAAATGAGAAAAGGAAAGAAAGAAAAATTAAAGAAATTTGATTCGGTGTATCTAATGTTGTCCCCACATGCCTTATCATCTGCACATTTTTTCAAGCCTCGCATCGCATCTTCAACGCATATGCCTAACAATTATAGACATTCTGCAAACTCTAATGTCTTTTTAGATTAAAATGCTATCTATGATGATAAAATTTCGATGATGTGGAAGTTTAGGTGGAATAAAAAAATTGATCAGTTCAATTTTTATGAGAGTGATAGGGAAAATAGAGAAAATGTGAAGGATAATATATTGAAACATCATCGATATTCCATCATCATCATGATGATAAATAACATTATTCGTCATTTTATGTTACTTTTAAGTTACTTATTTTGTCACATTGTTTGATCCACATTATTTATAAAATAAATTTTTTTCTCTCTTCTTTTCATCAATATATTTTTCAATAAAATAATCTTACATGCAAACTGAAAACTTTTTTCTTATTTTTTAATTTCACATTCTCCATCAATCTACTATTCCAAAATGCATTCTCAAAATGAAATGGGGCTCAAACATATGTGATTTTCAAAGCTATTTCTCAACTCATTTTCCATGTTGGGTTGTGATGATCAAATAAAACCTCGGAATCGATGATGAAAAATGGCGAACCGATTAAACTTCATACCCAACTCCACAAGTCAAGCCCAAAATATACTGGACCCAAGTCTAATGGACCATTTGGAGAAAAGGCAAGAATTTGGTGTGTTACTCGATGGCCCAATCTAGCGTGATCAATATCAACTGTTAGATGAGATCGGATGAAAGATCAATGGTGGGCATTGCTTTATATATGCGTCTGCCCATTCTAGTGTGACCATCTCTTTGTGAGATCTTCTTCTCCTACATTCATTGTGAGTGTATTCTAACTCACAGAAAATCACTAGTTTCTTTGTGAGCTATTTATCTTGAAGCGATCATGTTAAGAGTTTAGATTTTGAGTTCGATCCTTTGGAGTGGTTATTGTGACACGAGGATAAACTAAGCCCTAGATATTTATTAGCCTCTATTGATATTAAGTAACTTACATATTGTTGGTGCTTTGGAAGTGCAGTCTGATTGGTAGTCGATCGAAGGGAGTTCATCTCAAAGTGCATTAGTTTTTTTGTAGGTCATTTTTTCAACTTTTACATCTTTGGGTTAGATCTTGCCAATTACGAGTGAATTTTGTACTATATCCTTCATAAGTATTTGAGCTTAGCTAGTTATATATATTTTCAAAATATGTTAAACTTTAATCACCAAGTTCATCGACTGTGTAATTATATTTTAAAGTAAGAAATGGGGTGTCGGGAAAATGTGCAAGTTGTACATTACTGTTCCTTGTTAAAAGGTGAGGAAATGTGGACATGACGACTTGCTAGCTAGTTTCCAAAATTGAAAAGTATAATAAAGGACCAGTGGGACTCTCTAAAAATTGATTTATCATTAAATAAATGAAAAAGACAGAAATAAGTCTACGGTCAATGGTCCACACTATATTCTTAATTGAAAATACCTATAATCTCGGATTTTCGATTTGCAATGGGTTAAAAAATTAAAGTAAACTACTAATCTAAACCAATTATTTTATAGAACCCACAATTTTTATCAACTTTTATAAAATAAAATTTGTCGGACAACCCCTAAATACGTTTAGTTTTCCACGTTTCCCAATCTTCGTTTAAAGCCTAGACATCGACTAAGATTAAGATTATATCTTACTAATGATTTTAACTAGAAACAAGTTTTGTACATTCAGCCCACGTAAATTTTTTGTCACAACCGATAAATATTTTGTTTGAAAACTATTTGATCTAAAATATATAAGCGATGAGTCTTCAGTATAATAACATTTTTAAAGGATAATTATAACTATTTAATAATTTATTTTGTTATATTTTAGACGCATTTCTAACAATGGGGCTATACGCGGTATGAGATTAAGGGTTGTTAGGGCAGTATATTATATAAATATCGTATTGTTTATTGTGCTTATGGGAGATTAGGGATATGATCGAATTATTTTATAGTGTCGATCATATGTATAATTAGTTAAATTTTAATCACCGACACTATAAAATAATTTGATCATATCCCTAATTAAAATTTAACTAATTATACATATGATCGAATTATTTTATAGTGTCGGTGATTAAAATTTAACTAATTATACATATGAAATGTTATATATATATCATTTCCATAAATTTCTTTATTTTATTTGATATAATTAGTCGTTGTGCCTATTTAAGTATATTTAACAAACTAGATATTAAAATCAGATTAAAATTGAAAAATTAGTCGTTATTGTTGACTTTTATTAGACGAGTGTGACACAATAACGACCATATTTTCAATTTTAATTGGATTTTAATCCCTATCCAAAGGGGCCTATATATTACACAAAGATAAGTTATATACATTTTATTATTTGTCTATACTTTTATAATTTGTGAATATACAATTTATTTATTTATTTATAGAACTACCTAATCACTAATCATGCAAGTGATTTATATAGGTCTACCAGTCAGTGTCATGCAATCTTTTTGATTTAATTTTGTGCATGTTTCACCTTAGCATATTTATTTAATATGCATACCTGTCTTTCTTCTTTGATGTCTAGGTTCTTCCCCCCCCCCAATAGTATACCTCTTCGAGTATAATACTCCACGATTAACTATCCACATGTTCAACTTGGACAGTGTTGCGGAAATCGAAATACTCTAATACCAATTTGTTGTGAAAAGACCGTCTCCGTCCTAATTGTCTTCCAAAGATGTTTTTCTTTATTTCAAAATCTTCTTCAAGTTCAACACAATTTCATATTCCCAATGAGATTTCAAATAGAACTTCAACTAGAATTCACCAAATAAACTTGAATATGATTTCACAATTGTATTCCAAATGTGATTCTAATTAATCTGCACTAAAATTAGAACTTCCAATTATTTTCAACAAATAATTCGGGTCACACCCAAATCCTAACAATCTCCACATTGACACGAATTTCACTGCAATGAGAAATTTTTCACATGAAAACAAATTCCATAGCAAATAATAAATTTAAACTCTTCAATGAAAAACACAAACTTCTGCATCAACAATTCTTACTGAAAATATTATCCACCTCTGCTACCCCAATTAAGGGCAAAAGTGATATAATGACCACCATACAAGGTTGAAACAAGCCATGTAACATAATCACTACTGAATGCATCAAAAGAATGATTTTGGCTATAATCAACACTCTTAATTGCATTCAAACCATCAGTAAAATCAATAGAATTGCACATATGTGGAATCTTATGGCAAAAAATAGATCTGTTTCTAACAATTGAATACGATGATACTGTTGATCATGGTGACATGACATATTTACATATATCTTCGAAATTCAACTGAGATGTATTCTTAAAAGAAAACCCTAAATTAGACTCCAACGGTATAGAAACCAACTCTAAATCCACCCGAGTTCTTAAAATATGCCGATTACTCGAAGATTATGTATCATCTTGCAAGATATATAAATGGGGTTTTCTACATCCCAGGGTACTTAAGGAAATACATTTTTTCTTCATATATGGAATGTTTCTCACTACATCAAGTGTTCTAACCGTCCTTTCAAATATCTTTATTCTGACCCGACCAATACCAACTATCCGACAATGTGTGTTGTTACCGATCATTACAACACCTTTTGAAATTTCTTCTTAAGTTGAAAACAATTCCCGATTGGGTGACATATGAAAAGCGCAAGCTATATCGAAAATTCAAGTCTATCATGTTTGTAGTTGTAGTAAAAAATTAAGTAGAAGTTCTCTCCATCACTGTTAGGATTTTTCTACAATACTTGCTTCTCTTGAAGTTTCTATTTGTTGATTTGTAGTTGACTTTAATTTGTTCTGCAACTTATAACAATCGTTTACCAAGTTCCCATTTTCTTACGATAATTACAAAATTTGAAATTAGATTTTGACTTGCCCCTCGAACGACCACCATGAACAATGAGACCATCTCCATGACCCCCATATGCTACAAGATGCTTCATCTTCTTTTTTGAATAGAATATTGTAGACTTCTTCGATACTGAGAGTATCAATGATAAGTCTTCTTCATCATATTTGACCCCTAAGGTCTCCAAATCAGTGATAATTTCTTTATAAGCAGCTAGGTGATCTTCAAGACATGTACATTCTGTCATACGATGAGAACATAGATGTTGCTTCAAATGTAATTTGCTAATAAGAAATTGCTCCAATTTTAACCATAATATGTTGACTTATCTATCAAAACTTCCCAAATAATATTATTTGAAAGATGAAGATATATTTGAGAAAGGGTCTTTCGATCCCTCTGTTGTTTCTCCTCCATAGTCTAAGTTGTGAGAATCTTGTCAAATCTCAACAACGCGTCATCCAAATCTATTCGAGTGAGTACTATTCGCATCTTTACCTATCAAAAGAGAATCTTGTATTCCAATTTAATAGTGAAATATCATGCTCCATTGTTGTCATCACGAAAGATCCATTTGAGGTATTAACTTGATCAAAACAGTAATCTTCTCAAGAGTTTCAACACCAAAAGATTTGATACCTACTGTTGTGGAAACTAGAATGCTCTAATACCAGTTTATAGGGAAAAAATGAGAGATTGAGCCAAAATATGAATTAATCGATCACAAGAACACATAAACAATTAATTTGCAGAGAATAAGATTTTTATTATAATATGGAGAAAGAATACAAAACATATGTATTTACAATGTTTCTAACTTATTACTAAACTATAATGAATAGTCATCTATATATAGGGAACAATTAGGGGACGTCTAAACCCTTATAGTCTAAGAAGAGCAGTTCAACCATTGCTAAAGAGATTCTATTATCCTTTCTATGGTTTTTTATTCTAGTCCTGGGATTATTTCAAGGATCTCACATTGATACTTTCAAGACACTATATCTGCAATTATTATATTAAACATTTATAAAGGGTTGTTTGAGCCTCGATATTTTTTTTTTTTTTTATAGAATGTATTTTGGAATAGTAAATTGATAGGGAATGTGTGATTAAAAAATACGGAAATTTTTTGAAAATATTATTTTATCGAAAAATGTGTGGTTGAAAATGATAAATAGAAAAATATATTTTGATAAAAATGAGGATCAAATAAGGCTATGTGACAAATATACATACAATTTTAGAATCTGATCTCGACTCGAAATTTTACATTATCCAATTACATGCAAAATAGTCCTAAATCTATAAGCTTTACTCATCCACAATATATTTAGCTCATGTTTGGTACCGATTCAAATCTAAATTTTAATTTAAGTCAAAATCAACAATTCATTTCAACCATATATTTTATGAGTCCCACAACTTTTTAACCACACATTCCATCATTTTCTATCAAAATCTACTAAAAATCTGATTAGTTCCCACCTTGTATTGATATTGAGAAAGGAAACCAAAACGATGTATTTGGACGTAGAATATAACTAAATTAGAAGCTGGAAATGACGTCTCATTGTTCAATCGTGTATCTATAATTTCTTAATTTTTATTTAATCGTGTCATCCCAGAATAAAAACCACGTCATAATACACAAAACCACCTTATATACTGTGGACTTTTTTTTTTTTTTTTTATAATAGGATAAACTTCATGTTTTGTACACAACTTCCTTGTTCTAAAAAAGCAAAATTGACACGCAATTTCTTTTTCACTTTTTACATTGGGAATCTCCAGAAAAAAAAGTAAAAGATATTTATTTCCTTTTGAAAATATTATTTTATTTACATGAATAGAATCCTTCATTGTCAAACTGACATAACTCTTTTACTACATTATTACATTATTGTTTCTTACAAAACTGAACATGATCGCGTTTCCAATTTTCAAACTTGTCTTCATATACGAATAGTAAAATGAAGAAAAACAGACGTAACTGAACAAGTGTTGGATCTAGGACTTCTCCCTCCTCTATTTTCTTGCTTTTTCTTCTTCATCATGTATTTCTTTTTTCTGTTGAACCATTAAAATATATGAATGCCTGGATTGTTGAAATAATCAACCAACTTTCGAGTAATATTCACATCTAAACCGGGTGGACGGAGTTTGACGAAGGGGTCTTTCTAGAGTTTTCGTCCGAGAAATAAAGTACTCGTCGATAAATCAACCGAAACTTAAGTGTTAGGAATTAGATGATGTGATATGACACGATATGAAGTATAAATCGTACAAACAATAACAACATTAAAAGAAAACAAACAAGAAAGATGAAATTGGCAAAGGAACCGAATATTTTATTAACAACCAATGGAGAGAAAAATTACAACTTCTGTAACTTAAGGTTTCATGAACTGAATGAAGAATCTACCATTTATAGAAAGCCTGTCCAAACCCTAGAATAAACCTAAAATATAGAAATTAAGTCAAAAATCGTGTAAAACCGAAAAATAACGAAATAAATCAGTGGCCAGTCGCTGAGCGAAGCTCAAGCGATAAGAGGGCAAGAGTACGTCGCTCGAGCGATAGCTCAGCAACAAGCGAGGGACGGACTCGCTATTTCAATTTTGCTCCTCTCGCTCAAACGGGAGTCGAGCGTCCATCCAACGCCGTCAATCCGTCTTTTTTTTCCTTCTTGAACCTTATTTTGACATCTTCAAACTCAATACTCCAAAACGCGAAATCCTAAACCCAATCTGGACTTGATTTGGGTCCCAAAACCAAACACTAAGTTTGTGCATCCCCTTGATGCATTTACTTCTGGGGCATGAAGCCAGTCCATCAATAAGACGACACATTTTTATCGCAATGTTAATTTCACGATCATTGTTTATTAATTTATTTTTACTCCAAATTCTCTGTGAGAGAGAGAGAGAGAGAGAATCTTCAAGGCTGCTGCCTGCCTGCTGTCTATCTAAAGTTGATTTGGTCTTCACCTAACTTTTGTAACTAAGTACATTATTCATTGTCGTACTTGTCTCAACCAAGAACTAATGTACAATTCCACGTAAAATAGTCCAAACGATAATCCAGTATGGTAAATTATTTATCACAACTTGTAAATTTTAATTTTAACAACATATTTTTTTTGAGATGCACAATTTTTTATCAAAAGCTATGTCACACATGCCAATGAGTAGCGACTTTAATATTCGAGACAATAAAAATATACACATCGAAAATTATATTTTACATGCAATTGCTTCTTTCTTCTCTTTCTTTATATATAAATTATATATCTACTTTTGATGAGCTTGCAGCCACCAAGGGCCAGAAACAAAGTTAAATAATTTGATAATTTCATTTGGTTAGGTGTGGAATTTTCATTAAGATTTTAATTAAGATTAATTAATGTCTAGTAAATGATACATCTTAAGCTATATATATTGGCATAGAAGGAGGCTTAGTAGTACAAGCTAAAACCCAAAGATGGGAACAAAATCTAAAGGGTCGATAATGGCATCTTTCATTGCCACTCTGCTAGTGGCAATAATTGCACTCTGCCTCCCCTCGGAGATAAATGCTAATGACCATTATTCGTATCCGCCACCACCAAAGAAGTCCCCACCACCACCACCACCATCTCCACCACCTCCACATCCACATCCACCTTATCATTATAAGTCTCCCCCACCTCCACCTAAGAAGCCATATGTTTACAAGTCTCCACCACCACCACCACCACCGAAGAAGCCATATGTTTACAAATCACCCCCACCTCCTCCTAAGAAGCCTTATGTTTACAAGTCCCCACCACCACCACCCAAGAAGCCATATGTTTACAAGTCCCCACCACCACCACCCAAGAAGAAGCCATATGTTTACAAGTCCCCACCACCACCACCCAAGAAGCCATATGTTTACAAGTCACCACCACCACCACCGAAGAAGCCTTACGTGTACAAATCCCCACCACCACCTCCTAAGAAGCCTTATGTATACAAGTCCCCTCCACCGCCACCTCCTCCAAAGCACCACTACATCTACAAGTCTCCACCACCTCCACCAAAGAAGCCCTACGTCTACAAGTCTCCACCACCACCTCCCAAGAAGCCCTATGTGTACAAGTCCCCTCCCCCACCACCTAAAAAGCCATACATCTACAAGTCCCCTCCACCACCACCACCTCACAAGAAGCCATACGTCTACAAGTCTCCCCCACCACCACCTCCAGTTCACTACCCACCACCCCACCATTACCACTACAGTTCTCCTCCTCCTCCTCCACACCACTACTAAGAACCAGATTTCCAAGGTACATTTTAATGATTTTCAGAAAACGCTATTTGGATTTCCAATTTCTAACAATTAATCCTAACGACAGAAAGTAAATGTATTCTCGCAGGTATGAAGAATGTTCTGCATAATAGAGTAGACGTACGTGAAGCAATGGAAGAAGAAGAAGAAGAAAAATAAAATAAGCTGCGAAAGAGAATGTGCTTCCATATCTGGCATGCACGTTTTCTTACAGATAGTTTTTTAGTGTGTTTTATTTACCAATTTCCCATATTTATGTTAATATTTCATAGTTAATCTCAAGGTAAATGCCTGAGGTTATTTGCATGTGCTTTAAATCCAATAAAATAACAAGTTTCAGATCTACTATTGGTCTTCAAATTTGTGTTATGATAAGAACCTGAAATTTCTCTTTACGATTTATATTTATAAAAAGTAGTAGCCGGCCAAGTAAACCTAAAATAGATCATATATAATCAAGTCAACATCCTCGTAGCATGGCTTGACAATAAGCGCCATTTGTTGTATGGCTTCATGGCTTGTGGATAAAATCATATGTAAAACCGCGTGTCTTCCACTTTGAGTTTATTCTTCATCTAAAAAACTTGCATAAATTGCTTTTTCAACGAATATCGCCAACTTGTGGTCCTTTCAGAATCTTGTCCTCAAAGTAAATCCTAACTCAAATAGAGTAAAAGAGTTCCGTTCGAGAAGTTGAGATTCAAAAGTTATTTTATAAAAGTACTCCTTCTAATTAGAAGAGTTTTCAATGTAATTTTTATTTTTTTTTCTTTCTAAAAGCTCTTTCAGAAGAGGAATCTCTTTTAGAAACTAGTTTTCATATACCAATTAAGGTAGTTTTATCAATAACAATAAGAAGCAAAAATCCTACCAAATGGACCATAACTTGGTTCTTAACTACGTTGAACTCTCCTTGATAACGGCTTTCAATTACCGTGGAATGTTATCTATAATGGAACAAGACTCGTGATATACATGAGTATAATAAAATTATGGGATAATTGTAGTAACGGTACCAAACTTTTCATTTAGTAGCAAATTATATCACCCACAGTATCAAATTTTTCAAAATGTCGCAGCTGAAGTCCAAATGGATGGTTTTTGTTAATTTAACCGGTAGTAGACCAAATAATTGACATTGTCAATAATTTTGACTAATTTTAAAAGGTTAAAATAATAACTTTACATCTTTTTTTATAATAAAATAACTAAAATCAAATAATTAAAATTAAAAACTCATTTACATCTTTTTCTTCTCCATATGGGAAGTCAAAAAAATCAAAAAGCAAGAAATTCTGGGATTTGGGAATCAAAAGGAAATGATAAAAGAATAAAAACGCAACTTTTGACTTCCAAATCCCAAAATTTCTTATTTTTTTTATTCTTTTGATTTCTCGGTTTTGGGGTGGGGGTGTATGGAGAAGAAGGTGGAAATTGATTTTTAATTTTAATTATTTGATTTTAGTTATTTTATTATAAAAAATGTAAAGTTACAATTTTAACATTTTAAAATTAGTCAATATTATTGTCAAGATCAAATATTTGGTCAACTAAATGTCAAACTAATAAAAATCATCAATTTGGACTTCAACTGCGACATTTTAAAAGATTTGGTACCGTGGTTGATATAAATGAAATGTTTGGGAAAAACTTGCTATTACACAAAAGGTTTGATACCGTTGCTGCAATTATCCCTAAAATTATAATGAATTATGACAATAATTGAAATTTAATAGGATGGAAATGCCACTCGCATAGAAAATAAACCATCATTGAATATTGTTACATGGTAATTATTATTTATGATGGTCATCACAACGTAAAGAACTCTATGATTGTTCCTATTACGTACCATTATTCAATGTGATACTTTTAGGAATAAATAAAATGTTAAATATTATAGTTCTGCAAGATTTTAATTTAAATTATAGTCAATAATTAATTTTAATAATATATTTCATGGTGTCTACAACTTTTCAACCACGCATTTCATCATTTTTTTTTATTAAAATCTACAAAAAATCTTATTTTAATTCCCACAAAATAGAGGCAGGTATTTTTGTTCAGATATCCTCTTTTTATTCTACCTTTTTCATTATTATAGTTCAATTGTATTATATTCTATGGTTATCTTGAATGCATCATGAAAATAATGAAATTTTGGTAATAATGTATTTTCAAAATCCAGTAATATTCTCTTGATCATAAAAGACAAATTTAAACCCTTTCTTGAGAACAAGAATTTTCCATGGAAGGTTATGCCCACAAGAAATCTCTCATCATCAATCATATGAATTCTTGTAATGCATTAGGATATGGGTCTTGAATTCTACTAAATTTTTCCATTTTTTAAAGATTTTCTAACGTATCCGTACGTGTGTCACAAATAAAAAACTAAATCTTTGATTAATTAATTTGGTAGGGGGGGATGATTTGATATAGGGAACAACCCCTGACATGGGGAGTAGGGCCCACAATTTTAAAAATAGCGGGTCCCGCCCCCATGTAAGGTGGCTGTCAAACTGCATGTATGATATATTTTGGCATTTTATAATTTGATGTTTGAAATTCTTGTTTGTAAATAATTAAGCGCTCCACCTACTCCAATTTGAATTATCCTTTAATTTAATGTAATTGAACTTTTTCTGAGATTTTTTAATAATTTTTTTTAAAATCTAGAACCTAGTTGAAATTAATTTTATTTAATAAATAGTCAAGTTGATAAAAAATAAGACAAAAAATTATATTCTCTCAATCAAGCAGTTGATTACTTTAAACAAAAAATATAGGATTTTTAAGTACATAAATAATGGATAGGAAAATGACATTGTAGGAATAGCTCCATTGCCATTTTAACAGTAAAGGATATCATAAATTTGCATTTTCCTCTTGACTACAATACTGCCCAGTGTGCGCGCGCGCACATGCATATTGAGTTTCGAGATGCAATTTCAGAAGGTAATAAAGAAAAGTAGCGTGGTTGGTTCTTACATGTTAAGTACGCGTGACAGACAGCTAATGTTCAATGAGAACTTGACCAAAAGAGAATAGGAAGGATAATTTGTTTGAACTTTAGACAAATCGAATTGGTTGGCTCTTCCAAATCTAGTCCGAGGGGAGCAGCTAAGGTTCTATAAGAGCTCAACTCAAAGGGATAAGGAGGATCACTCGTTTGATTGCTTAATTGAGTTGGTGAGCTCTAAAACCATGTCGAGTTTTTAGAATTCGATATTAAAAAGTCAACATTGACGATAAATACGTACACGAATGTATAAATGCATGTATTAATTTAGAATGAACACTCAATCTGTAAGCAAAGTCAACATTTTTTCATTTTTTTTTTATTGTTGTTGCTGTAATCCACATTTATTGAATAAAGTTAACATGAAAGGATATTAATTAAATATAGCATCGTGGACGAGCTCGCATGCCTAAATCTAGACAAAATTGAAATATGACCTGTGGGAATTTTCACCTACCAAATTTCTTGTCCACGCAACGTTTCTTCAAATTCAAACGCATTTAATTCAATCTGCGAAAATCCTCATAACCTTACAAATTGTCATAAATTCTGCCAACTAATGCATGGGACCACTTCCAAATTAGTCCATCAATCGACTTTGCAAAAGAAAAATGTATGTAAATCCTTAACCCCTGATTGTTACTAATTCTCACGAAATTCATTCTTTCAAAATTCATTTTCAATCATACATTTTTCAATAAATTAATATTATACACAAATTCAACATTTTTCCATATTTTTTAATCACATATTTTTCATTACATCACATCATAAAATACATTTTCTTCTACATAATGTGAATCAAACACCCCTTAATACCCTTTCCGGTCTTTACACATTTGTCACCGTATAAATTTCTATAACTTCATATTTTGTATTCGGTGGTGAAGATATATAAATAATTTGACGGGGCTCTTCCCCCTAACGAATTTTTTAACCATGTTTAAATGGTGAATTTTGCACAGACTAGTGAACGCAGTATTGAACATATTTGTTGACATCGAAAATTGTATAAAAAAATATTCAAGCCAACTTCAAGTGTAAATAAAGTTTTATAAGCGTTTTAATCAAATGAGATATTTGAAATATGAAGTTGCTAGGTTTTTTTTTTTTTAATTCCCCAAGGAACCGTCCTCCTTTTTATAGGAAATGTCTGACCTGTATCTTTCATATTTGTGTCTTGTCAACAACAGTACCGAGTTGGGAACTTGTGCCAATGGCTTAAGTCTAGATTGGTTACTGTCAAAATCAATTTACGGAGCTGAGAAGGTACGCCATGGCATATCCTGATTGGTTGCTGAGATCACCTCCATCATGTTATCATGAAACCACCTTAAATGGAGTCCCCAATAATTAATGAATTAATTAGAGAATGTAGCTATAGTATATGATTGGTAGAATTGGTGAGCGCTAATGTAAGTCCTTCCAAATGTCATTAATTGATTGAATATTTTGACAGTGTGTAAATAATCTATAATTATTATGTCTCCTCGAACCAACATGGTCATAAGTACGAGACCTTGCAAATCCAACCTTAATTTAGCATGAGCTAAGTGCATATAACAAACAAATTTAATTAGGTTGCAAGTCGGATGTCAACAATATTCACCCCCTTTATTCTACAATATAAAATATCAATGATTCAAAGAGAGAGAATTTCAATCAAATGAGAGGACATGCAAAAATATGAAATTAATAATTGAATAATTGAATGTTGAAAAGTCTGTTTGTAGAAAATGGAGGAATTCACCAACTCGATTCAGACACATGCATAGCTTAGATAAGATTATCTTCCAAAGCTGAATAGACTAAAAGAGATTGCACTACAATTTCTGGGTTTTTACAGCTATATTTTTGTTATGTCATTATGTAGGAAAAAGAAATTGTCGGTGGAGAAAATATTCTATATAACTAGGATAAGAAAACAACTTATTTTATGTATAGAAAATGGAACATATATTAAATGTTTATTCGTTGTTCTGTCTAATTTATCATACCATTTAATTTTTTTGTTAACAAAATTTGAAGTGCATACAAGTGTAAATATACTTTCAGGATCACCAAATTGTTTTTTCATTAAGAAATCCTCTTGAAGATTCCTCTTATTTGATGCCATGCATATGCAAACAATAATATTAATCTTATCTCTTCTACCATATGAAAAGAAGAGCCAAAGAAACAACAAAAGTTCTTACTAGTCACCATCTGAATGTGACAATGCATAAAGTATATGTTCTCTATAGTTTGTCCAGTGAATAGAACATTTCTAATCCATCATATGAATTTCAAACTTTTTAAGTGTTCTGCTGTTCTACCCGAACTTCCTGTAGGAGCTCCTCAAGTTCAAGTCTGATGTACAAGTCACAAATCATTGATACAGTTCATTCTGTTATATCTGATTTCCAATTTGCTTTTGTTTCAAAAGCAGCTATCAAATTTGAAAGAACAGTCACGGCAAGACCTTTTTCACTCAAATGCATGATATCAAGTACGAAAATAAGCGCAGAAAGATGGGATAAAATGTTAGGCCGTTATCATAATTTTGCCTGACAACAACTACCAAGACACGCCTCATTCCTAGAGCAGCTTGGATAGGTGTCATAACTGAATGCATCCGCTTTATCATAACAACGGAGATTTATTATCGGCGGGATAAATGACAGAAAAACTACACGATAGCAATCTACACTTCTATTTAGGAGGATGTAAATTTAGAACCAAAAAAGTCATGGGATCTCAAGGAATTATCAGTCTCACAAGAGATTGAAATCAGTTATATGAGAGCGCAGTAACCTGGGGATTTTACCAGGTTCGGGAATGCCTGGATTTTTTCCCTACTAGTAGACAAACTGAAAAATCACACTATGCATAAATAATGACACTTGACACATCTATATCAAAGCCTCACAAAGAACTCTTCAACAAAACAAACAAACAAACAAACAAAACAATCAGCATTCAAGATAAGAAACATGAGCCCAAGATCTATACTGAAACGGCGGATACAAGATGACAGAACGAATTAGAACTGTCTGGCCTGTACATATTTCAAAAATTGCCACAATACATTAATGATTCAACATCATCAACACTGTTTACCATGACTATGTTCGAAAGTCTCACAACTTATTGGGAAAGTTAAACTCAGGACATCAAAATGTATGCACGTGTAAAAGTATTCCACATCAGATTAGCCATTGAATCTCAAACAAATCTGATGAGTAAAAGAAAGTAGGACCTCAGGTGCCATCAACTTGTATGATCCAGTCTCTGGTGTCATCACCCTGCCTTTATTCTGGAACTGAGCAACACCAAAATCTGCCACTTTAACGACCTTGACACAAATTTAAGCATATGGCAACAGTGGGGCAATTATATTGAATCAGTACGAATATATGCTGCTTAAGCCCGAGAGCCCTACAATCAACTAAAAGGAAACTTATTAGCCACTTTTAGTCACTTGTTGGCATATGATTGGATTACTGGATTATTGCATGTTAGAGGGGCCAGCAGCATCCATATTTTGTTTTCTTCCCAGATCCAAGGCTTATGCAGATATTTAGTTCGTCATGTTTTTTCGTTAATGAATTATCAAAAGAGAGATATGTCTGCAAGGCTCTTAGAAATAAAAATATCAAGGGTATAGACTGTATAGCGGTAAATAGTGGCAGATAATTGTTCAGGACATCTTACAGAAGGGAGGAAAAATAATGTTTTTCCTTTCAGTTGATTACCAACAGTATTGAAATATGATCGTCTGACTTCTATATCAGAACAGTGAGAATACTTATTAAACAAAAGGATCTACTGATAACAAATTGTGTGATGGATGAGATCTCTATTGCAGCCTTATGGGAGCTCAAGATGACAAAAATAATGTTGCAATGCATCTATCTCCTGCATGCAATATATATGCCACAAATAGCAGACTTATAAGAATATTAGCACATCTAACTTTGCCCATCAGTGTCCATTACCCAGTAATCTAGGAATTAGACACGGAGAATGCAAGTGCAAGAAAGTTGGACCGCAGTTACAGAATCAAGGTGCCACCCATCTACACGTAACAGTATCCACTGTCATCATCTCATCTCGCCCTTATTTGAAACTGAGGAACCCCAAAATCTACTGCTTCAACAAACTTGAGACAAATTATTCATTAAACATGAGAACAGTAATATTGAATTGGAGAGGCGGATTGCACCCAAAATTCTGTAAGTAAATCAAAGCGACCTTATCAAGCACACAAATATGCAACATAAGAAGTTTAAACAAGAAAGAAACATGCTACAAGGATGTTTAAATACTTTAGAACTTCTAATTATATAGACCACCCTAAATCACAGCTTACAGCTAGTTATAGATTGTCAAACAAAAATATTCACACTACTCTTCATCGTGAAACCTGCCACTGAAAAAACAGAGAGAGAGACTCAAAAGTCAAAAGAGCTCCTACTTCGTAGGATCATACTCTTAATATGTAAATAAATCACGATTTCTTAACTCTGAGATTCACTGAAATATACAGTGACGGAACAGCAGAAAACATTTTTCTTTTGGATAGTGCAGTATAGATTATGTTCCAATCTAGAAGGTGACCTGAAGTTATCCCCAATTTCTCAAAAAAAGGAAGCTCAAAAGCACCAAACTTGTAAGATTCTTTAAAGTGACATCAGAAGTTATTATGCTGGGAAATAAATCCTCTGGAGAAAAAAAGCCTGTTTGGTATATATTTAGACTATTAAAATAAGGAATACGAGAACTTACATAGGCCCCGTTCGGTAAAGATTAAAATCCAATCAAAATTGAAAATATAGCCATTATTGTGTCTCACTCGTCTAATAAAAATTAACAATAACGGCTAGTTTTTCAATTTTAATCCGATTTTAATCTCTACCGAACAAGCCCATAGTATCACTAGTTTGTACAAACTCATAGCTTTAATCAAGTAAATAAAGTCAACTATAACCTGATAATCAGTTGAAGTTAATTTGCGCCACGTTCCATATGAAATCACCAAAACTTGTTCTGCAATATGCTAATTTACCTTTTGGTTCTACAAGTCAATTCTAAAATTGTCCTCTACATTCCAAGATTAAGGATTTCATTTCTACATTTTCAATGTTCACGGGTACCCTATGCAGCTAAAGCATGTGAAATAACTAAAAACCAAGAACTAAACAAATAGATCCAATTATAAGACTAATGCTTACTCTCCATATTCAGCCAAGGCAAGTGAAAAAACTAAAAACCAAGAAATGACTAAGAGATCCAACTCTAAGATTAATGTTTGAGGACATGAACTGGTGTGGAAACGGGATTGAGATTTTTGAAATAAGAATAAAATTCAACCAACTAGAAAATATGTATATATTAATTATAAGGACTTTGTTATATGTACATCAAGTGTTACATCAACGGTTACATAATACACAAGCGACATTATTAATTGGTTGACGGAAATTAAACATGATTACAAGCGACATTATGTAACCCTTGATGTAACATTTGATATACAAGTAGAATAATCCTAATTGTAATAAATTGGTCAACTAAAAAGCGTACAAACCCTTGTTTATATATAAGCAAAATAATTTCCTAATCTTACCAACATAAAAAACTAAACTAAAATTGATGTAGTACATAATCATGATTAGTAGTTTCCTACTACAATTGTGATTTATCTTTTCTAGAAGGTTTTATCTTTTTAATTCTTATTTCTTGCTTAGAATAGAATTTCTTTTATTTATTGACTAGAATAGGATTTTTAATTAGATTATAATTTTATTAATTTCCTTATTTTATGTTCCTATTATTAGTAGAAGTAGGAAATAATTTTTCCTATAACTATAGAGGCATTGTACATTTTTTGATAACATCAATTATTATTCAATAACGTTCAACCAAGTTATTCCAATATTGTTCTTAATTACCACATAATTCTTATTATAAGAATTTCTAAATGCTTCCGCACCAAAATTGGTATTAGAGTAAGGAAATTGCCTCAACCTAATGGCTGACGATGGTTCTGGTGGCAATCGAATCGTTGACGACGAACGAATGCTCGACAAACTCCAACAGTGAATCGAGAGAACCGATGAAACCCTTCACAACATCACACAGATGCTGACTGTATTGAGTCTTGAAAGGAATTGCGAGCCCATGGAAAAGCAAGCTGACAAGAATTTGTAGACTTTAATTGCTATGAATGTTGGTTGTTTAAACAAGATTAAAACACGACAATATAGGTGGTTAGAGAGTTTCCTCGACTCTCAGCTAAGTTTGAATACACGCAAGTTATTAAGGATTTTATGAAGTTTATCGAGAAGTTATAAAAGAGTCCAATTTGAAGAGCAAGAATACTTTTAGAACACGATGCACCATTAACAATAAAGCATGCAATGTGTTAATAAAACATGAGAGTAGTGAGAACTTGGTGTCCAAAGCATTGATGAAAGCTTTAAATTTAAAGGCTGAAAAATGCTCATCTTGCTATTAAGCTTCACAAGGACAAGATATTCAAAATATGGAGGTATGCAAAATTTCAATCTCTTGGAAAGTACTTCAAAGACGAGATTATATGTATCATGGTAGAGATGAACGATTGTCATGTACTTTGAGGACAACCATGGTGCTATGATGTAGATGCCACTTACATATGTCAAGATAATAGGTATGCGTTTAGGTGGTACGACAAGAAGATTGTTTTGGTATCATGTGACGAACAATTTGTGAGTATTAGTGTAAATAAAGAGAAGAAGATTCCTAATACAGATCATGAGGTTAAAAAAGATGTCATTTAAGATAATCAAGATTTTACGATCAATGATACTACGATAGAAAAAGAAAAGCAAGTGCAAGTTGAAAACTCGAAACTTGCTAATCCCGTATACATGAAAGTTGACAATGAAAGTAAGCGCAAGGGAGAAAAACGCTCCAGTTAAATTACAATAGAAAATCCCGAAATCGAGCCACACTCCGATGAACAAGTTGAAGTTCATAAATATCCGATGGGAGAGGAAGAAATTAAACTTTTCAATCACAAAGAAATCAAAGGTAAAGATGTTGGCAATATAAATGGAGAGGTCAAAAATTCATCACTACCTCCAGTTGCCTCAGTTTCACAGCTGTATGTTCAACCACTACCACCGGCAGTTGTTAGTACCGGATGGATGGAGAAACCTCATTATTCACTTGGTGGCCAGCAAACAAAATCTGCAACTGATTTAAGCGATCAGCTTTTGAATTTTGCACCTCATTTTAATCATAATCAGGACCCACATTTGCAACCTCATGCTCAATTTTTTGGAGGTCCTGCAAGAACTGTAGATTTTGTTGCAGCTATAACTTCAAACTACGTTTAGGCTCCTACTGCTTCAGAGGTTGATCATTCAATGGTTGTGCCTTCTCTAGCATCTGGACGTTCTACACCAATGTTTCCAACTGGAGCAACTTTTCAGCCTACAGGCCCAATAATAGGTGCATCTTTTGGTGTTGGCACAAGGTCTGCACTTCATCCTACAGTAACTTTCGATGGCGATGCATTTGGCGTTTCCAATGATTCTGAGCGGCCTAGAAAGGCTTGGATACCTAATTGGCTTAGGGAGGAAATAATTAAGAATAAAGCTTCCATCCTCAGTTATGTCCCAGAGTTCCCGAAAGAGGATTCCCAATCCATGAAAGAAGAAAGTGGTGATAAATCTTCTAGGAGGGGAGATCAAACAAACAGCAAAAGCATTGATTCTTCAAGATCAACTGAAGACGAGGATGAGGTGGACGTGGACGTGGAGGCTGCTATTAACCAGGAAATAAAGTGTGTTCTAACATGTTGGGTTTATGGACACCACATATCTCCACATTGATATGATATTATCCACTTTGTGCCTAAACCCTAATGGATTTGCTTTTGGGCTTTACCCCGAAAGGCCTCATACCAATGGAGATATTGTCTTACACTTATAAACCCATCATATTTTTCATGTCTAGTCGATGTGGGGCTTCTTTTGCTCTCAACAATCCTCCCCCCAAATGAAGGACCACATCATTGTGACATTTCTTTAAACGATAATTCATCCGCCATCATCTTGTTCCGCCGTTATTGCCGTCGTTATCGACCAAACGGGACCCGCCGCCTGACCACCATATTTTTGTCAGGAAGACTTTCGACACAAGGCACCTCAAACGCGGATGATTTTTTTAGTCAGATCGTAAGGCTAATTAGGGGACTTCCACCACGCTTTCCACTGCGTTCCTCCGGCTAAGTTTTGGGCCCTGAGCTCTGATACCACTTGTTGGGTTTATGGACACCACATATCTCCACATTGGTATGATATTATCCACTTTGTGCCTAAACTCTCATGGATTTACTTTTGGGCTTTATCCCAAAAGGTTTCATACCAATAGAGATATTGTCCTACACTTATAAACCCATCACATTTTCCATGTCTAGTCGATGTGGGACTTATTTTGCTCCCAACATAACCGAAGTGCTTTTGAAGGTTACTGATGAACTTTTTGATGAAAATGCAACCAAAGTTCTGAATGAAGATGGTCTCATAGTTGAAATTGACCACAATAGACTTGTCAAATCACAAAGTATTACCATCTACACTAGCTGGTTTAACAACCAAGGATTTTGCAAAGGTTTTGATTCTGACTAAGATGAAGGGAAATGCGTCTGAGGATGCTAGTGAAAAGTCAGTTGCTGTTTGGGATGTACTTGGTCTTGCTAGTTATGCCTCAGATGATGAGATCTAGAGTTCTGAAACTGATGGTACTGGAAAAACATAGGCAAACACTTACAAGTGCAAATCTTGGTGCCGCAAGTATAGGGTTGAATGATGATAGGGCAGCTAGAGAGTTGGCATGCAGTGATAATCAATGCTCCTCCGAGACATAATCTGGAGTTGCAGAAGATGAAATGCGACATGTCTATGATGCTTCCAAGTCCAAGGAGACTGTAATTGGAAAGGCTGATGAGACAGTTGAAAGACAAGTTAGAAATTCAGATGCCAGAAAGTCAACAAGGATGATTCACCAAGCCGAAGTACGAGGCATAGGCCAGATAAGAATGATAGAAGCGATATAATAAAAAGAACCATACAAGGAAAGACAATGATAGGGTTGTCGAAAGTTTTAAGGAAGGAATGGATAAGAAGGGAGATGAGGACCATAGAAGACGTGCAAGAAATAAAAGTTTCGTTGATCTTCTCTACTATCCAAATGCCAAAGAATTGCATAAACATAAAGAATTGAAAACTCCAACTGTTGATATGGATTCTTTATCCATTGAGAGGATAAAAGATTTAAGCTCGCCTATTATTGAAGTCAGGGGATTCCAAAACTTGATTGAAGTGAAAGTAAAAGAGGTGAAAGAGAGTGTTGGGACTTTAGTTCCATTGAAGTTTGTATACCAATGTAGTGTGGATTCTTATAGAAGATTTGATGGTTCTGTCATGTTTACTAGGGTTGCTGAGAAACACCGGCGCCTTCTTAATGCGTTTGTGAAGCAGAACCCTGGCTTGTTGGATGGGATTGATGTAGTACATAATTAAAATTAGTAGTTTCCTACTACAATTGTGATTTATCTTTTCTAGTAAGTTTTATCTTTTTATTCTTATTTCTTGTTTAAAATATGTTTTCTTTTATTTATTGATTAGAATAAGATTTTTAATTAGATTAGGATTTTATTAGTTTTCTTATTTTAGTTTCCTATTATTAGTAGAAGTAGGAAATAATTTTGCCTATAAATATAGAGGCATTGTCCACTTTTTTGATAACATCAATTATTATTCAATAACATTCAAGCAAGTTATTCCAATATTGTTCTTAATTAATACATAATTCTTATTACAAGAATTTCTAAATGCTTCCGCACGAAAAATTCTAAAAGGAATTAAAAAAAAAAAAAAAAAACTAGAATACTAAAGAGGAAACAAAATCACAATCTTAAAAAAAAAAAAAGAAGAAGTAAAAATCCTATTCTAATCAAGAAAGAAGAAAAAGAGGTAAAATCCTATTATAAATAATAACTAACTTCTATCCTATTTATAATAGGATCGTCTTATAACAATCTCTTCTACTTAGAAAAAACTCGTACTCGAGTTTGGTTGAATAAGTGAAAAATAACTAATTATGAGGAAAATAATCAAGAATATATGGCATGTCGAAGATTGAAGAAATATATTCATCTCTTGATGTACGTTGTTAACGTCATTATCTTCAAGAATTGTATTGTTTGATGACAACTTTGCTCATTTGAACATATAGGCCACAAGTTTAACTGGGAGGTTATCTTAAATTTCCAAATAACCAAAAAAAGTTCTCGAAATTGTTAATTCAATCAAGAAATTCTCCGATATATAAACGGCCTTTAAATGAGGATATAATCATCATTGGTTTTACCTTTTTGTCTATTTTGATTATGCCCATAAGTTTGTCCATGTTGATGAGTATAGTGGCAAATTGATCGAGTTCATATACTTGGGGGACCACATTGTAATTATCATCTTCATCCTCAAAAGAAAAATCAAACCTTATGTCTCTTTCATGTTGTAGGTGCTAGACCCTTCCATATGCAAAAGTATTTGGTTCAATGTAGGGATGGACAAAACTCACGAATCGAACGATTTTTCATAAGTTAAATACCCGAACGGGTATTTAAATCGAGAACCGAAGGATTTGATTCGGTTCTCGGTTCTAGACCAAGAACTAAATCTAAATAAATTTTTTAATTTTTTATATTGAATTAATTAAATTATTTTTAAAAAAATAGCAAATTAACTAATTTAGTGATTAATACTCCAACCTCCAAGCTAAGTCCATGCCTAGTTAGCCTAACTCAACCCAATTTCTAAATTCAATTTTTTGTTTTAATTTTTTTGCCTAATTATTAATTTTATTGTTAGCCCAACATCTAGGCATTTTTAAGTTTTTATCCTTCCCTTTTCAGTTTTATACTTTCATTTAGTAAGCACAGGTCCACTAACCTAAAATCATTTGATAAATTGAAAACCTACATCTACCTGCCCAAATCGAAGCCGCTGATTGTCGAGTCCGACTTTCCCTCTCCAAGTGCCCATCGAAAATACGAATAAACATGTCATTAGTTGTATTTATGTAGTGTTGCTGTAAATATTAAAAAAATTAATTATGATACGAAACCGAACTGAACTGAACCGAATCGAAACCGAACGGTTCCATAATTATATTTGGACCCGACGATTCCATTTATTAAAAACTCGAAAATTTTGGTTCAGTTAGATCCTCTTCAGAACCGAACCGAACCGAATCGGACCATGTCCAGCCTTAGTTCAATGGGTCCTTGCTATCGAGAATTTGGGTAATTCTTCTTGCGGCCACAAATTGCCTTCAGCTCTTCGAAGATTTTGGGCGACCGCATTCCTCGGGTAGAGGGGTGAAGACCTTCGTGAAAACCTTGTCCGTTGGTCGTTGATCCCATATCTATGGGGATTTCAAGCATCAGGGTTATGTAGTTGAACCTTAGGTGATGCATCACTTATTTGTTGGTCGTCCTGATGAGGGTTTGCTTCTTGGTCTTCGTTATGCTATTTGTGATAGGTTAGTTATTGATTGTTGCCGACCTTTTTGATTTTGGTCGTTGAAGGGTCGAATCCTGATGTTGAAGTCTTGTGATTTCCCTAGGGTTCTGAACGACAAGTTTGATGTCATCTCCTAACGGTTGCTCTTCACCCGATGGTACATGAAGTTCTTAGTCGATATGGTCGACGGTCAGAGCTAATGGCCTTCCATATCTGAATTCAACAAAGAGTTGTTTTCAGCCTGATAAGTTAAGTGCTTGACGTTTTGGAACCTCCAATCATCGTCAATGGCTCAATCTCCACTAGTACTGTCCTCGGTCATCATACCAGGTAAATTCCTTGCTTTGATATAAATTTTGGTGCGGAAGCGGAATTGAGATTCTTGAAATAATAATAAAGTTAAACCAACTAAAAAAATTTGTAGAGAATAATTTTTATTTAAATGAATTGATCAATTGAAAAGTGTATAAAACCTTTGTTTATATAGACAAAATAAATTTCTAATCTTACCAATATAAGAAAACTAAACTAAAATCCTAAAAGGAAAGAAAGTTATAATCCTAGAAAAAAAAGAAAATCCTAACCTGAAAAAAAAAAAATCCTATTCTAAATAAGAAAGAAGAAGAAAAGGAGATAAAAAGTCCTATTAGAAAAAGAAATCCTATTATAAAAAATAATTAACTTCAATCCTATTTACAATAGAATTTTCCTACATCATGAACATTCCAACAAATAGAAAATATCACATCACAATGAGATGAAACTTAGTACTTTCCTGACATCAAATGCTATTTAGTACAAAAGTCTTGACATAAAATCTATTTCTTCATGAAAAGTTTAGTTTAGACGTATGTCAATTTATCTTAAATAAGAAGGTAAATAAGAACTCACAAAATTGAGCACAAGCTTTTAAAGTTATAGTCTACTAACTGAGAATATAGATAATTTTGAATTTCTAAGGTAATATTTTTTAAAACATGATAAATAGAAAGAAATGATTTTACGACAACAGTGAAGTAAAAGTTGCATCTGTTACTTGATGTATCTGATTATAATCCTGGCAGATGAAGTTAACTCAAAGATAATGATTTTAATCGGATGTCAAAATTGAAGGCCATTGTAATCCAGTTTGAGTTATAAGCACCTGAAAATTTATCTACCTCCTTGACAAGATGCCTGTTCTAAAAGCATCTCGACGCCAAACATATACTAATCCAGCATGAAGCATCAATAGGCATTTTACTGATTTTATCTTCTGCAACAGTGCAAACTTCACAATAAATCAGTCTCAGCTGCAATAGAAAGATCTTTGTTTGGAACAAGAAAATCTTTTAGGCATGGTGCAATATTGACAATGGCAAATCCTGACATGGCTCATGTTTCCATAACAGATTTCTTTGATATTCTTCCTATCTTCTGATACAGCCCCAGAAACACAATTAGGATTCTTGGAAAAAAATGATTGATTAAAATATCACAAAAAGGTGCAAGTTACTACTTATTACATATCATTTCACATGAAAGTTTGAACCAAAGCCAAACAAATTCAGACTTTTCATACATAACCAAAAGGTACAATTTTACTTGCCAAGCCCCAGGACTAGCAAAGAATGTATGACCAATCTCTCCATGTACTTCCTACAGAAACGAAGTTAAGCTTTTTGGTTAGACCCTTGTTTCTCACCATTAATACAAGTGCCTTATGTTTTAGACAGCATAATGTGTAATAATTTTTCAATAAAGTTTTCCTTTTAAAGATTAAATTTATTTATGATGTTACTTAGAATTTGTAGAGAATCCTACGATTTGATTAGGTCTACAGTTCTTAACATCAGGAGTTTATTCTCAATTCGACAATTGTACTGTCCTATTGTGAAGCTTAAGACCATTTGCTATTTATATGACTTGAATAAATAGAATCACAATGAGCATGCAACTATCCAAATTTACACAATGCAACTACGTGTTTCTAAAAACATAAACTACAAGTCTACAACTTTCAAAAAAGGAATTTTCCCTTGACCAAAAGAATCCTTACAAAATTAAAACCCGTATATCTAAATACACCTGACAAACAATTCCACACTAATGACCATCATTCCTACAAAGTTCCTAAGAGTTGCAACTTGCAACATACTTTGAATATTTAAAACCAAAGCAGCCATTAACTCCTAACAGAATACTCATTAGCTACCTCCATATTAAAAAATACTGACTGCAACATTCACCTCAATCTACAATCAAGTAAAGCGTGAAGCTTTTGAACTTTTACTAAAACACATTTTAACACAGGAAAGACAAATAGTTCATTTCACTAATTAAGCAATCCAAAGCAATCCAAATGCATAAACACAATCAAAAGCCTGATCATTACATGAAACATAAAAAACATTTTCAATTTGTTGAAAAATAATCTCATTGAATTCCAATTCAAATAAGATACCACTAAGTTATAGCTCCTTCTCACCTACGGCACGGCGTCAAGTCTGGCCTCATATACAAATCCCCGACAAAGGCCGTCTCCATTACCTGACAAACCTTCAATCCACCTCCATTCGGCCTTCCCCTCCTCAGTTTCTTCCCAAAGAACCAACTTTCCAACCCTTTTTGCAGAAAAACACACCTTGTTCCCCCCACCAAACACCTTAAATTTACTACTCTCCATAAAGCACCTATACATTTCCACTGGCATTCGCCCAACCTCCTCCCACTCCAGGCTCTCCAAGTCCAACCTCAATATCAAGATGGTCGTGCACGAGCTGTGGAGAGCAAACGAGCTTTTTAACCCTCCAACCATGTAAACTTTCTTGTCATTCATGGCCTTCACCAATCGCGGCCGCTTCAAAATGCCAAAGATGTCACCCCACTGCCTCTTCTCCACCCGAACCCACTGCTTCTTTTTCTCCATATCTGTTATTTTTGTCTTATATATTGCCCACTGCGACCTCCACGGCGATCCCACATCACACAACGCCAGAATAGAATCGGATACCATAACAGGACTCCGAGGCTTTGATGGTAAGTTCGAGGTGAACTTGAGCCAATTACTCGAGACACCACCAGAATTAATATCCCCATTAACGCCATTACTTTCAGAATAGTAGAGAATGGCGAGCTCTGTAAGAAGAAGGACAGTATTACCTGAACCAGCTAAAACAGAGCCGTGGCGAGACCAAGCTGAGCCGAGCTGAGGGAGGATTTTGAACTGGCGGATTAAAGGGTTACAAACCACAAGTGACTTCTGGGAAGAATTCCTCACATGGGCAGTATTGGAATTTCGCAAAGGGGGTAGTGCAGCCCAGAGATACAGAAGCCCATCTGCGGAAGTAATCGGATGGAGAGAACAAAACGGAAGGAAAGAAAGAGAGAATTTGAGCCACTGACTTAATGCAGGGTCAAAGGCATGGAGGTTCGGAAAGGGGGAAATGTGGCGATCGGATGGCTTGAGGGCGAGCAGGGAGAGGGAGGTGTGTTGGGCGGATAGAAGGTGGCGAAATGACGGCGAGGAGAGGGCGAAGTTGAGGGCTTTGCAGACGCACTTGCAGGCGGCGATTTGGCGGAGGGGAAGTTGGAAGAAGATCTGGTGGATAGTTTCTTCCGGCAGATGATTGAGAGGCGAGGAGTCCATCGGATTTGATGCCGCCGCCGGCGGACGGAGAATTAGAGGTATGCTGAGATGGATGGGGAGAGAGAGATAGAGAGTTTTGTTGACGACCTCAGTCTTGATCCAGACCGCAGTCACGCTTTTAAGCCTGAACTAACGTTTTTAGTTAAACTCGCCTTAATTTGCAGGCCTTTTACACTAGACTAGAGAGTACTCGTCTAGTTATAAGACATTAGCAGCATGTTTGGCTAGAGTTAAAAATCAGGGAAAATTGCAATCACGGAATAGTAAAAATTGAACAAATGTAATAATGGCAAAATAGTAAATTTACAATTTTAATATAAAATAATTATAATAATTAGAAAAATCAAAAGATTATTTTCTTCTTCCTCAAACCCCTCTTAACAACCATCGTCGTCAGATCGAAAGTTTCGAACCTCCGCCGCTATCCCAATGGAGGAGGCCTTTTTCCCCCACCCCACCCTTTCTACCCCCATTTTCATTTTCAGCTTTTCCATTTTCACCGCTATCATCGTGTCCACCACGATCTGTAATGGGATCCCATTTCTCTTCTTCAGATCTGATTTCAATGAATTCGATTCGTCCCTGTCTAATAATTAGTAGTTTAATCCAGTTGTGGTGTGAATTATGATAATGGTGTCCGGTGAATTGGTGAAATTTTTAAAAGAATCGGATGATATGGTAACTTGATTAGACGACACTGTGATGGACATAGGATCGTAGTAGAATATCACCTTTTTGTTGGGATTTTTGGCGGATAGAGTAAGGTTTAGTTGAGTTGTTAAGTGGGTTGTGCCGTCTGAGGTTGTGGTGGTGAGGTTGAACTGGGAGATTTTCAAGGAGGTGACGGAGAATGTAGGGCGATGGGAGTGGTAGAGCACGTAGAAGGCAGCGACGGCAATGGCGGGGAGGAGGAGAATAGCAATGAGAAGGATAGTGGACCTTAAGCAAGTGAGGAAGAAGCAACAGCGGCTCTGAAGGTTGTGGAGGTTGTGGGCGGCAACGTTAAGACGGTAGGGGAGAGTGTAGAAGGAGATGATTGGGGGTGGGGTGTGGGGGAAGAAGATGAACAGTAGTTTGTGATTTTTTTTTATTTAATTATTTTATTTTAATTTTTTTTCATATGAAAAATGTAAAATTACATATTTAACTTTTAACAATTGGTCAAACATTTAATTATTGGTCAACTAACAGTTTCTATTAATTTGGACTTCGGGTGCAAATTGTTTAAAAGTTTGGTATCGTGAGTGACACAAATGAAAGGTTTGGGCAAAGTATGTAAAAAAAAAGTGAAATGTTTGATACCGTGACTACAATTTTCCCTAAAAATTATAAGCAGCTTAAAAGGATCTTTGTTAATCATCAATGACATGTTTGGCGCATGGTATTAAGCCGGATAAGGATGAATTAATTAATCCTTATCAAATGTTTGATGCATTAATACTCGAATTCATCCAAAGTGCTTATCTTGTTTAGATAACGAGGTTAGCCAAATAATCAAGGTACATTTGACATGTAATGTTGAGCCGAATAGGATGAATTAATTAACCTTTACTCGATGCTTGGTGTAATTAACACTCGATGAATCCTCATTTAGTCAATCGAATGAAATTAACATGCTTAACGAGGTGGGATCGAATTATTAATTCAAGCGTTGGGTATTAAGAAAAAATTAACTAAATTGAAATACCTAAATTTAATTTACTTATAACTAAAAATTTACATATAACTAAAAGATTTATGTATAAGTAAATAATATTGCACAAAAATACAAAAAAAAATCACTGAAAATAAGGTTGTGGATTGTTAGTGTTCATTTCTAACAATTGATTTTTTTATTATATTTTTTCGTTGTGGATTGTTAGTGTTCATTTCTATTACCGCTAAATGAAAGTTTTCTGCAATATTTTATAGGTCCGGGATGAATTCCGCAATGTTTAGAAAGATAAGGTCAATTTGTGCAAAGTTTTTACAATTTATAAGGTTGTGTTCCACAAAAGGTTTCAAATGCATGGTTGATTTGCACAAAAGATTTTAAAGCCAAGGTTGATTTGTGCACAAACGTTTGAACAAAAGACTCGACCTTCTTATTCCCGATACATCATAGTTTTATATCCCAATTTCAAATCAACTCAACAAAAATAGAAAAACTACAACTTATATTAGATTATAAAACAATTCATGATACACAGGGGCGGATCCAGGAATTTTTGGAGCACGGGCTAAAATTTGAAAGTCAAATAATATATTCATATATAACATTAAAGTAAAATTGTTCCCAATGAGGTTTTGAAATATAAAATTCATAGAAAAGATAACAAGTGAACAACTAATTAAGCAGACAACGCAACAAGTAAACTACAATTAATTCACTAATTTGCTGACAAGGCAAGAACATTCAATTTCAATATTTTGCAGACAAAGGGCAAGCAACATACAAAGAGCAATCTGAAAGGGGCATGACCGAAAATTTGTAATGATGGAGAGCTATCATAAAGAGATTGAAAAGTGTTAATATTAAAACGTGAAGTGGAAATTAAGGTTCTAGTTACAATATAGGATAATATTAGGATCTGAGTTTGAACTTTGGTGGATAAAGGAAAATCCAGACAAGGTATAGAGACACTAAAAATTAAGTGCTTCACAATTTTTCAAAATTATCGTCAACTCTAGACCAAAAATTGACCTCTAACTTCTCAAAGAATCATATACTGCTAAAAGGTTTTCTCATCCTGATGCCCAATCACAATCTCTGTTCAAAATCCAGCCTCTGGTATTTCAACTAATACTAGATTAAACCAAAGACACTGAAGATTGTACTTTTAACAACAGAAGTCCAGCCAAGATTGTGCCTTTAACAGCAGTGTCACCACTTGTGGTATCCCCATCAGTATTGTAATCATTTTCACTTTTTGGGTTCAAATTCAAGAACCTCCTGATGCTTTGAGGTGCATTGCTGGGAGTTTTTGAAAGGGTCTGTTGTTTCTTGGTTTCTCTGAGTGAAGAGCATGGGTTCAGAAAATGGAATTTGGAAGCGCTTGGCCTTGAAATTGAAGAGTGGGAAGTGAAAGTTTGATCTTTGTTGGAGTTCCGATGAGCATCGGCATGAGCGCTGAGGGGAGAGAGAGAGAAATATGAATGGAATTACGATTTACGGGGATGGAGATTTGATGGATTAGGTTTGGGTTTGGCCAGTTTGGGTAATAACTTGGATTTGGGTTTAAGTAGTTGGACTATGTTGTTTGGGTTGGACAGTGAACATAGGCTGCTGGTTAAAAGACATGGGCTCAACTTAAAAAAAATTAAAAAAAAAAATGGACTCATTGAATCTGGGCCAGGGTGAGCACGGGCTGTAGTCCGGGCAAGCCCGTGCCTAAATCCGCCCCTGATGATACACAAAATGAAAAATCGAATACAATAGAACAATCTGATAATGACAACAATACCATCTAGATAACTTACATCAAATATGTCTGGATACATATTTAATAATTTAATATCCATCATTCACTATCCATATTACAACAAAACCACAAAATAAATTAAAAGGCTAGCTTTTAAATCCAAAAGCATTCTCCGCTCTATGAAATACTAAATGTGTTCTCTTTACCGTTTTCAAATCGTTTTCTATTTTCAATTTTTCAAAACAGTGGTTAAAGCGTTCTAATTCCTATTTTTGAAAACGAGTTTTTGAAAACAAATTAAAAATTTATAAAGAAAACTCAAAACGGTCGTTTTGGGTGTTTTCAGTTTAACGTCACCACAACCACCACCAACGCCACCTGCACCACACCGCCACCACAATCACCACCATCGCCGCCTACACCACACCATCGCAAAACCACCGCTGCTGCCGCCGCCACAACATCACCCCAACCACTGTCGCCGCACAAAAACCACCACCACAAAAACTGCCACAGCCATAGCCATAGCACGCACACCACCGCCACGGCCACAACACCCAAACACTACCACCACACCATATCGCCACACACCATCGATAGAGACGACGGAGAGAGGGGAAGGAGAGGTGAGAGAGGGGGAAGAAAGAGAACGGGTTTTCCAATTTTTGATTTTTGAAAACAATTTCTAAAAATGCAAAAAAAAAAAAAAAAAAAAAAAAAAAAACACACATTTGCAACCATTTCAAAATGGCACTCAAAACTCAAAACTGAAACACAAAGAGAACAGCTCCACATAATTTTTGTTTTAATGGGGATCAATTCAATAAAAGAAATTAGGGTCGGTCTTGAATTCATTTTATTTTACCCTAGACTTGCTAGGTAAATCCATTTGATTATTCAAGAATTAGCCACTAGCCACTACGAGTCTACTGCATGTACTTATGTATATAATATATGTACATATAGAGATTTTATCTACATAGTGACTCATTCGGGAATTAAATCAAATAAGCCCTTTTAACTCAGTGGTAGAGTAACGCCATGGTAAGGCGTAAGTCATCGGTTCAAATCCGATAAGGGGCTTTGGTTTTTTTTATAAAAGTGCAGCCGTAGTATTCAGAAAATAGAGATATTTTTTTTATTTGGAATAAAAAAGTAACTAACTGCATAAGGAGTTGTTTTCTTTGTGTTTTAGTTTTGAGTTTTGAATTCATTTTGAGATTGTTGAAAATGTGTTTTTTTTGGCATTTTTAAAACATCCAAAACGCGTTTTGAAAATTTTGGTTTGATTATAACTGAAAACACTCAAAACGAAAAATTTGTCGTTTTGAGTTTTCTTTATAAATTTTTAACTTGTTTTCAAAAACACGTTTTCGAAAATAGGAAAGAGAACGTGTTTTCACTGTTTTAGAAAATCGAAAACAGAAAATGACTTGAAAACGGTAAAGAGAACATACCATAATATTTCAAGAAAATCTGGCTCATGTTTTATTTCTCTTTCCATTCTCATATATAATATAGGGACATTTTCAATATTTTAGCACCTACTATAAAATTTTTAGTTGTTCGGGCTAAAAGACCTTTGAGCACTTCAAGGGATTGAAGGGTACACGACAATTTATCGGACGGTTTTAACGGAATTTGACAATATAGGATTGTATTTCGCAAGGTTTGGTTAATCTGGAGAGTGTTGTTCGAAATTCATATGCTAGGGTTGTACTACACAAAATATGTAAATGTTAGGATTGTATTGCACCAATTACCCTTCCACTTAAGAAGTGCATAAAAAATGAAAAAGAAAAAAGAAAAGTAAAGAAGGGCACGCTCATTCTGAGCTTTTGTTCGTAATTCAGATTCATGGAATAGGTAGCCATGAAACCAATTCACAGTTAGTAAAATTTGTTTACACTGTGAAACTTGTGTGCAGTTGTGATGTGTAACCATCAGTAGATATGTTACTTGAACTTGGGCCATTTTTTATGAGGTCCCTCGAATCTCGAGTTCCTAGGCCATTGCTTAGGTGGTTTTGGACCAAGCCCGGGCCTCGGAAGCATGAGGTTTGGCTCCTCCAAGCTTTCCGACTGCTAGTGGCTATTTCCCTTTGAGAAATATGAACAGAAGGTGAATGTCATTGTTGGAAATGAAAATATAAAACAATCTGCTTACATGATGCATCCAACTTAGAGCATATTTGGCTATGCTTAAAATGATACCGTGAGTCGGTTCGGTTCCAAAATTTTCGGGTATTTAATAATTGGAACGTCAGGTCCAAATATAATTATGGAATCATTCGGGTTCGATTCCTTCGATTCGGTTCCGTACCATAATTAAATGTTTTAACATTTACAGCAACACTACATAAATATAACTAATGACATTTCATTCGTAACTTTTACAAATTAAGGTAGTACAATTCAAAAATATATAAATAACTAGCTGTCGAATAACATTAATTAAATGCATATAAATATCAAAAAGTAGATATTAATATTAAAATGTCGGTGATTCATATCAATAATTCATTTGCTTCAAGTAGCATACATGCATAAAGAAAATGAAATATAAATTAAAAGTTATAAAAATAAAATATTTTTAAATATTTATAATATTTATCAACTATTTGATTTAATTATCAACTGCTTGACTTGCCATGGTAAAAAACTCTACAATCATAATTGAAAAAACACAATTAACAAACTAAAAAATATTCAACTAATAAGATTTAATAAAAAAAATATAATATATATCTATTACATGTCTCAACGTTCTCATAGAACTCTGTTTCTTCAATGTAAATTCCATCTTGGGAAACTTTCAAGATTCTAGAATCTTCCCTTAGCCAGTTTTGTGTACAAATTAAGATTTCAACTGTTTTAGGAGTTAAAGAACTCCTAAATGAATCAAGAATGCTCCCTCCAGTACTAAATGCTAACTAAGAAGCAACTATAGATACAAGAATGGCAAGAACTCCACTATTTCTTGTCTTTAAAATGAGCTAATGGGCTTTAAAATGATTTGAACTTTAAAATTAAAATTATGAAATGATCTGATTTATTTAATTTATTTATTTAGAAAAAATAAAATAAATTAATTAATTCAAATAAAAAAATGAAAAAATTATTCAATTTCGGTTCTTCGATTTTTGGTCTAGACCCGGACCCGACCCAAACGCATCGATTCTCGATTTCGGATACTCGTTCGTGTATTTAACTTATGAAGAACCGCTCGATTCGGTTCGAGACTTTTGGACACCCCTAATCTTACGAGGATTCTTGATTGCACCAGCTAATGAAGGACAACCAATGGAAACCTAGGAGTTAACATCCGCAAAATAACCTTACCTTACTCAAAGTGCGAGGGCAATTTACAACATAAACATGATATTCCGTTCTTAAACTATTCTCTCCTGTTGGAGTTGTCAAGAACACAAAAAACTACCTTTCTCCTCTTCAGACGATCCGTAGAAAACACAGGCAAATCTTCGCCATGAATCCTTCATTGCCTCTTAAAGGCTAGTTTTATAATAGCTTCATCCTTTCCGTTGAAATTCCTTTCATTTGAGCCTTGCAAAGTTTCAAGCATTGATCTGCACGTCTGGACTTCATGTCAACAAGATTAAAGTACTTCGAGTTCTTTGACGAAAAAGTTGGAGCTTGTGGAAACATGCGCGCTTAAAACTTTAGGGACCAATGCTATACTAATCTGTGTTGAAGTGCTCTATCTCAAAGTCCGGCACGGCTGCACAATCAATCCGCTCTTTGAAAGGGCAGATGCAAGAACTTCAGTTGAGTTTTGCCAAAGAGAGTACTTCTCACGTGTTCGTGACTACTATATGGTTTGACCCTTCGGTAAACGTTCATAGCACTCCATGATCACAACTCGTGATGAATAGCATTACTCTTTCAATATTGGCAAAAACTAGTATCCAACAATTTAGCGCTGATAGAATATTCTTTATCAAACAGGGGAATTAAATGTTGAACATTAACAAAATGGCGTCAACCATTCACAGCCAACATATGCAGGGCCGGCCCTGGCCCAAGGCTACTAAGGCAGTGGCCTTGGGCCTCAAATTTTTAGGGGCTACTAAAAACACTCCCAATCCACTCCCTTGGGCCTCAAATATTAAGTGCCCTAAAAAAAAGCCTAGAAAGCCACAAATAAAAACCATCAAATACCTATTTCCTTACAATCATCTTCTAATCTTCATTCTTCTCGGCTTCTTCAAGTTCAAGACTTCAACAGACAACATAAACGTCGTTTATAGACATTGCCCGAGAAGTGTTTGATAAATTTTGTTCATGTGAGTATTTTTTTTACTAAGAATTTCTTCAACTACTAATGACGCGGGTAGAAATGGAAGTATTGGAAAGTCGGATGACTAGAATCCATAGTTCCTTCGGTGAGGGCGGCATACATTCTGCAACTCCAATCTCCTCTTTAAGGACAAGTGACCTGGTACATATATATATATTTTTTTTTATCATTTTTAGACTATTGTATTTTTTGGTGAGTAATATCTTTTTTGGTGAGATTTATGTCATTTTTGAAATGTTTGTAGAGGCTTTATTTTTCTTAATATTGTTTTTGGAGCTGAGGATTTGGGATATTTTTTTGAAAGAAGAAGTGAAGTTAAATTGCTCCAATGGTAAAACTACTCCGACCTTATTGGGGTTGTCAAGTTCTTTGTCAAGGTTGTATTCTTATATGGAGGAATTTAATTTGATGTTTGATGCTTGAATAATAGCATATACATTCTGTGAAGTCCTGAGAGAAAAAATTGAAGATAAAGAGTCTGAAGTGACAAAGATGCTAATTTTATCTATTTCTGAAAATGTCTAACTATGGTTTTGTCATGGGGATTTTAGCTATGACCTGATGGACTTTGCTGCTGAATTACTCATTTACTCATCATTCTCTTAAATTATACTTGTATAGATATGATTATGGTCAAAAGTGTTTTGAATCTTCAGCTGTCAACAACATAATGGCCATGTTTGTAGTTAATCCGTCGAGTGAAAATAATAACCTGGTGTGTTCTCATTGCCCATTTTCATACCTCGTTTTTTATGTATGTGTTTGAATATTCTACATTTGATAGGATTAGCCAACAATTTGTTAAGAAATTTGTGATTCCTAAACGGATGCTCTCTCTCGGTCTTTGCTCAGGAGCTGAATATTTGTTTCAAATAGCGCATGGAGCTATTCCACAATACTATTTTGAACTTGATCACTATATCTTGGCCGCAAAAGGTTAAATCTTATGCTAGCCTCATATCTCGGGTTGTGAGAGAAGTTTTAGCTAGCTACTCTACCTTTTGAATTATATAAAGTCTTTTTTTTAATATGAAAGTGTTAATTATTTAAATATTTAAATTTTGCTATACTAATGAAAAAATAATTACGTTGAAGGGCCTCAAAATTATTAGTCGCCTAGGGCCTCTAAATTCTCAGGGCCGGCACTGAACATATGCATTCAAATTACATCATTTGAAACCCAAGAAACTTTCCATTTGACATGTACATTTGCCACCCGAAAAGACATTACAATTGACATACAGATTTGCCACCCAAAGACAGTCGAATTGGCATAAACATTTGCTGCTTAAACGTAAAAAACTCGAGCTCATAATTTAATGCAATATAAATTAAAACAAATAATATTTACATAAGTTTCTATTTAATGCAATATGTTTAGGACTATGTCTAATTGATGAGACCAAAAAAAAAAAAAGACAGACTTACATGATGACCGTCTAGATGTAAAGACATTTCTAGACATTGAGCCATCATAATTTAGTATTTCTCCCCTTCTCTCATATGTCCTTATTTTTCACTCCACTTATTATTTTTTCTCTCCAATTAAATATACATGAGAGAAATTTGAATCATAAATGAAATTCATTGGGAACTAAATCTTCTATTTATAAGACATTAATCTCATGTAATCAAAAGGGGTTTTTTTTTTTTTTTTTTTTTTAAATTTGCCCCCATTTGATTCTCATTATTATAGAATGAGAATGAAAAATATAACTGTTATTGGGTCCCACACAAGAGATAGAAATTTAAAATTGATAGCTTGATATGATGAATAACGGCCATATTTTTCAGGTTTATGGATGAAAAATGAGAAACAAAATATATAACTTGTTTGTTTGATAAAACTTTTATAAACTTTCAACCGTACTTTTCATCAACTCTTATCAAAAGCTTTGCAAACAACCCTGTAATGACAAAGTTAATAGGAGAAGCGAATTGTATTATGTAACTTATGGAAGTTATATAATTTGTGGACCCCCAGTAGGGGGCCGACACTTGTTAATTCAATAAAAGATTATGTAGAAAATTATTTACAACAAAAATAATCCACAAATTATATAACTTCCATAAGTCACATAATACAATTCGTGGGGGCCGCTATCTGTCGATTTAGTAATTTATTTTGTAGAAAATTAAGTACATGTAGTTTGATCTATAATTTGTTACTTTTGTATTAAGTCCCTATTTGGTTTCCCTAAATCAACTAATTATCAGAATTTGATACTCTGCAACACGCATTTACAATAAAATATTTGTGTCAAAAGATTCTGCTTATTGCATGACGTGGCTTCATTCATTATCATAAATTGTCTTTGAATTACTTATTTAATTACAAAGGGCCCCACATTTGGATTACAATAATCGATTTCTCCAACAAACAATCCGACAAGATGAGGGTTAAGTATTAAAATTATGAACATTCGTCATTATATAATTTACAACACGTTTTAAATTTTCATACAATCTTAGACCGACATGTCCTTTGGGGCAGATCCACGTGCCAATAATTGGGAGTAACGAAACCCAATTCATGTCCCATCTTTTGTCTTTTATTTATTTATTTAATTATTCGTGTAAGAATAAGGAATTCCTCTTTCGGGACCCGGGTTGTCCACATTATGGCAAAAAAACAAAATGTCCGTGTGATATTTGGCAATTAGATATTAAAAAGAAATAGATATTTTATAATTTTTGGTACAAACAAATTAAAATAATCGCCCTCGTGATTCTACTTGCGGCCCACACGAATCTATACCTTATCCATGCGCGGTTGATTATTAAAAGGTTTTTAGTAAAATATAAATTTAAAACTTTTAGTACTTCATCATGTAAATATTGTCGATATCACTATGAGACGATATGAAGTCTACATGGTGTGGTATAAAAATAAAAAAAATTGCAAATTTCGTAAAATATGTGATTAAATATCATTTTGGACAAATAATTTTATAAAAATATGTATCAAACAAGTCTAAAGTTGTAAGTGATAAACCTTTGAGAATCATTGTAAATTGGTTTTTATTACTAATCTAAATAAATGATTCGAGTGATTGAACAATCACATCATGAAAGTGTGAAAATAAAAATGCTTTTTAACCTTTCAATCTAAGGGTGTGTTTGGTAGAGATTAAAATCAGATTAAAATTGAAAAATTAGCCGTTATTATTGACTTTTATTAGACGAGTGAGACCCAATAACGATCATATTTTCAGTTTTAATTGACTTTTTAGTTCCACCAAACAGGCTATAAATATATTGTTACATTCTTCATCTGTTTTCTAGGTCGTTAGACAATAATCACATGAAATGTTAGTAATATTCGACTACCAATTAAGCAATTTTCATCATTTTGAGGAGTATGGCCGTAGGGATGGCAAAAAAGCTCGTCGGCTCGGACTCAAAAAAACTCGGCACAAAAAAGCTCGAGTCGAGCCCGAACTTTTTTCTTTAATTTATAGTACATATAAACCGTACAAATTTTACATTTTTGAAGTAAAAAATGTAGATTTGATATTAAAAATAAAAATAAAAAAATCGAGCCAGCCCGGGCTCGGCCCGCTAACGCCGAGTCTTATTTTTTTAGACCGGGCTCGGCTCGACTCGACTCAATGATATATCTAAGTATGGGTGACAAGATATGACAAAATATCTTAGTGAGCTAATTGAAATAAATTAATTTATTGAATTATTGTCATATTCGTGTCGTCGTCAAACAACAATTTCATGAAATTCTAGTTATATTTTGATTGTCAATTAAGCAATTTTCGTTATTTTGAGGAGCACATGTTATATTATATGACAGGAAATCTTAGAGACCTAATTGAAATAAATTAAATTTATTGAATTAATTACATTTTATTAAAAATTTAGGTGAACACGTGTGAAATTCACCCCTAAAAACTAGATATTTTTGAGGTACAAACAAACTGTATCACCCTCATGATTCTGCTCATGAGTCACGACCCACTTGAATCTTGATTAATTTCCATATGTGGGCCGCGCACGGGGATGTGAATTCTTAATTTCTCTATCATTATTGTAGATTGGGTCATGCTACACGTAAGATTGACAAAATTGATTTACATTCGTATGAGTTGACAAATTTTTGTATATTGATCTTGACAATATTTTTCTAATCAACTGCCGATTTTTGACACGTAGGAATCAAAGTATACATTTTGTGTCTAAACTAAAATTTTTAGTTTTTTAATAATTTATTTAGGACTCGTTTATATTTTTCTTTTAAATTGAGAGTATGGTTGATAAAAATTCAAGTCAAAGTAACAATTGATTTTAATTATATATTTTATAGGATCTACAACATTTATCAAATTTTATTAAAATCCTTTTTTTTTTGGCGAAATATAACCTACCCTTAATGGCAAAAGAATGTGAATCATACGACGTGGAGCATTTTCATCGGTTCAATGATTTGTATTCCACCAATAAAAGTTTTCTGCGCAAATCCTTGTCTCCACCAATAAAGGTACAACACTTCATAGCGCAACGCATCAAGTTTATACAGTACACAGCGTTTCGAAACTTGTACATACTTAAGTGTCAAACCATCCCTATTCCACGAGGAAATACAAGGAAATGACCGGTTGACTGGGCCATATTTTCACGATGGCCTTTAACAATTAAAAAAAATAGTTAAAACACAAAAGGTTAAGTTAAATACCAAAATTCAAAAATACTCTCATCTTAAACGAAGTGTTTGAGTAGAGGAGGAAAAAGAAATTTCAAATTACTCACACATATTAACGATCGGGATCCAGTCGAAGAAGCCATCTTCAAAGTCAACCAAATGCCAACTACCTTACAACCCGGCTATTATCTTCAACAATGTTAGTTATTTTAGGGATTACGAGATTGATTTTTCATTTATTATGTCTAAAAAAATTGTGAATTAAATTGTTATGTATAATGTTTATTCTTCATTATTTAGGTATATTATTCGATGCAGTAGTGATTTATGTGCTTATTCTGCAATTTTACAGCTTATTCTTTCCAGAAATGGCTATTCCGACAAGAACACAATCAACCAACATCAACCAAGATTGACTGTTTTAACAATCGGTCTAGATTATCCCTGGTAGTACAAATAAATGTTTAACATAATCACTGTTAAAATATTTTGTATACTAAATTTATACATAATAATAATATTTGTTACATATTTGGACATATGAGACTATCCCCCTCTTAGGTACTTGATTTGTAAGGCAAGGAGACCGAGCATCTCGAGTAGACGGATGCCCGCCTGGTAAACAATTATCATCCCTCATCGACGACCCTTAGATGATTATTATACATTTGAAATTTATATTTATGTCGTTTCAAAATTTCATCACATTATCATTAACTAATTGAAATGTCAATATGCTAGCTTAAAATCTTAACTGAGTTGACGTCGTCGACGAAGGAGGAAGGTCGAGGTTTTGTGCGCGAATTAACCATTCTGCATACTCAACAAGACGATTGCATCCTGGACCGAGATTGTGTATGTGAATTGAATATAATTTATTGATTTCTGTTTTGTATAAGTTAGCCAATTTAATTAAGTTAATAATTTATAATGTTGTTATTTTGTAGGAGCACGGTCAAGTTGATCGACGATCATCTCTCTGATGAGATCTCATTCTCTCCATCTAGATACCTCTCCCGTGGATTATTTGTACGTGGTCAGAGTCATTATTTTGATGATATATATGTTCGCCGACTGGATTTATGGTGGAGGAGGTGAGCATGTTACAACGAGAAATGAGAAGGAGGTGGGTGTGCTACGAGAGGATGTAGGGCTATGCGACTAGAGTTGAGCCTTAAAGTATCAGATTTATGCCATAATGTTGTAGTGCTACGAAGCCATATAACAAACTTTAGGATGAGGTTGCGGCGCTCCGAGGCGATATAGCAACAGATGAAGGGTGTTAGACGGGGTGACGAAAAGGGTTATGGAGAGGGTGACATAGATCGAGGTCACATATCATTGTGGACATATGATGTTGCATTAAAATTATTTTGTTATCTGTGGAACGGGAAGGGTGGCACCAATGGAGAAGGGCGAGGTAAAGGATGAAGAGAGGGTGGCCACGAAGGTGAAAGAGGTGGCGGTACCCAAGGCGGAGGGATGGCGCTCCCAGGGTAGAGGATGTACCGGGACCGAGGGAGTGACGAATGAGGAGAGGGCGACGGTTTTGACAGAGATAAGAAGCGTGCTGTTGGCATGCCGAAGCAGGTGGTTGGCAAGAGGCCAAGAATGTCGTCATAGTACGTCGTTTCTCCTTTCATGACTGAGGCAAAGAGGATGACGTTTGTCGACGAGACGTACCCCAGTCTCTTCCAAGAGGTGGACCATGACGTGGAAAGCGTTCAAGATAAAGTGGGGAGGAATTATGTTGGGGTAAGTATTTTAGTGAAATACACTACGATAACTCATCTTTACTTATTTTAATAGTTTTCATTTCATTTTTTCAAAGCTAGACACAAGATAGCTCAAAGGACGACCTAGATGCCTCACGCCTATAAGTGGTTTCATCACATCACAACTTCGAGAGCTTGGCTTACTAACGATTTAAGTTTAATATCGCAATTGTTATTTACTATCTATATATATTTTTTTGTTTATTAAATGAAACTGGTGTTTCTTAATGTAGCACATTGACTTAGCTATGGACTTGTTATGTGATCAGACTCAAACATATCCGAGATCATTCGATATTCCTGGCCGAGTCATATTGAGCACCGAGTTCTTACGTGCAGTTACCATTGAGTATCGGTCGATCCAACTTATGGATAATGAGTACACGGTGCTTGAATATATGTTCGAGTGGGTCATATGGATGTAGCCGAGTGTCGAGGGAAAGTCATGAAAAAGTTGTACGTAAATGTACATTCCAGTGATCACGAATCATCACTTCTTTGTCGTGTAGATTATCTTTGCTGATTCCACTATATATGTGTACGACTCAGGTCATTCATATCTAACACATGGTAAACTCTAGCTCCACTTAGAGCCGGTGGCTGTGATCGTTCTTTTAATGGCTAACGAGTAGGGTGACTGTGCAGAACAGACTAGTCATTGTGAGAGACATGACAATCGCGAGACAGTCGAAATCGTAAGTATTTATAATTTTTTTTAATTTGAAAATTTAGTTTTTGACTACATGGTACTGAACTAACACATTATTATTTAATTGTAGGTCAAGTGTAGTATGTTCGCATTAAGTTTTTTCTTGTTTCTGCTTTAAAAAATTATAGACATGTTAAAAAAATTATCTACATGTTAATATATGTCGAAATAAGATTTATTGATTAAAAATGTAATATAATTTAACGAGAATGAAATTAAACATATATAATTATACTTATTGATTCGAAGTGAAAAATCTTGTTCAATGTTTGATCAATTTTTGAGATTGTGAAGTTGAAGCACATGAAACGATTAGAGAATTTTTAGCTATGTTGAAATTAATAGATAAGAAAGTTAGTTAATTTTGAGATTTTAAATGAGAAGAGTCTGGTTCATACTTATTAACTAAAATGATAGTATTATCTTTTAAATAAAATAATATTTTGCAATTGTTTATTTAAGAACATCTTTATCTTTTATCATTCAAAAGACCATCGTAAAAATATGCCATTATTAAAAATTTAAAGTTGAAATTAGAGAATTTGACCAATCTAATTTTAGCTCATGTTTGTCTACCATTTTATCAAACATTGCTTTCAATAGTAAACAATCTCTATCACACATTCACCAATAAAATATTCTACACAAAACTAATAAAATTACTTTAAATTTCAATCACACATTCTTCAAAAAATACTATTTATTACATCATTCTTCTCTCAAGAATGGGAGACAAACACACCCTTAATAGTATCCCACACCCCATCCCACCAGCCTATACATATGGATACAATTTTATTTGTTTCTAATTAAAATCAAAATCAAACGATCAATATTTACCATATCTTTGATGAGTCCAACTCTTTTCAACAAAAACTCATCATATTATACAAAATAAAAATAAAAATAAAGTCTAATTTTAATTGTCAAACACTCCTGTGTGTATATAGGCGCGTTCAGTAGGGATTAAAATCAGATTAAAATTAAAAAATTAATCGTTATTTTTAATTTTTATTAGACGAGTGAGACTCAGTAACGATTATATTTTTAATTTTAATTAAATTTCAATTGCTAAGAATGGGCATATATATATATCGCAACTTCCATTTTACTTACCACACGCTTCTCGCTCCTCTTTCCACCTACTTTTGCGCTTTCGCGGTATATCTGTCTATTAATATGGTGCTATAAAGACTCAGTTTTTAGCCGTTTTTAAATAATATAAATGAGTTTTTTTGTAATTTTATTGATGCGCAATGTTATTTTCTTCTTTTCGTTTGAATTCAGGCTCCTAAAGCGATGGTTGGGAGCAATTTCGAGGTCCAATCAGTTTTTTCAAATAGATCTCTACCGAACGGAAAATCTACGGCTACGCCGGAGACGCTGACATTGATTGCGGAACAGAATTCGTTTGTACCAACGGCAATGGAGCCGGTGTCAATGGAAGCGAATCTCGAGGTTGGGGCGAAGAGGGAGATAGTGCTAGGCAGGAACGTGCACACCACGTGCCTGGAGGTGACGGAGCCAGACGCGGATGATGAGTCTACGGGTGATAAGGAGGCTCACATTGCCAGCATTCTAGCTCGCTACCGTAATACCCTCCTCGAACGCACTAAGCACCATCTAGGTATAGCGTGCGTGAGTGTGTCCAAATTGATTTTTGAGATCTGAATTTATCATTTTATGATATGCTCCGTGCTAGTTGACAAGCTTATAATGAAGTTTGTATATTCACTTTCCCATGCGTTTTATGGGTTTGAACAATGTTGGTTTTGGTTTCACAGGATATCCATACAATTTGGACTTTGATTATGGTGCGCTTTCTCGGTTGCAGCATTTCTCTATTAACAACCTCGGCGATCCATTCATTGAAAGCAACTATGGTGTACACTCAAGACAGTTTGAAGTGGGGGTTTTGGATTGGTTTGCCCGTCTATGGGAAATTGAAAAAGATGACTACTGGGGATATATCACAAATTGTGGCACTGAGGGTAATCTTCACGGCATCCTTGTTGGGTATGTATTATGTGACTTTATATCTACGAGGCTCTAATTTTAGTAACAGAGGCTTCTTCGATCAAGTAGAGGGTTGTTCTAACAATGATCATAATTCACAATTCAATTATACAGGAGAGAGGTGCTTCCTGATGGAATTTTGTATGCATCGAAAGCATCACATTACTCTGTCTTCAAAGCAGCAAGAATGTACAGAATGGAATGTATAAAAGTTGCAACTTTGGTCACAGGAGAGATAGATTGCACGGATTTTGAAACTAAGCTGCTTACCAACAAGGATAAACCAGCAATCATCAATGTCAACATCGGTAACTCTCTCTCTCTCTCATGTTTGCAGTCACTCTCTATTATGCGCATCATTTTGTGCCTGCTGAGCCCCCAAGTATGTTGACACAAGTGTTCTATATTTCGTCAAATTTTCACAAATTGCAGGAACTACAGTTAAAGGGGCTGTTGATGATCTCGATCTTGTCATACGGACCCTTGAAGAATGTGGATTCTCACACGATAGATTCTACATCCACTGTGATGGCGCTCTTTTTGGTCTCATGATGCCATTTGTCAAAAGGGTAAGCACATCTTGCTTGAATTACAATCATTTTTGTCTTTCCTACTTTATACCTTGCACAGTTGAAGTTACAAGTTCAATATTTGCTTTTAATGCATGTAAGTACGCATGAGGTGTTTATAAGAGTCTGCCTTAATGGATCAGAGGGATATAGTGAAAGGAGTGTGAGGATGAACTGTACATAAATAAAAGCAATTTCTGGAGTGATGCACCATAGATTTAAAATTTGGTTGTCATGATTATTTAAAAGATCAAGGAGATGATCCAACAGAAGCATGTGGTTTTGGGGGCTGATTGATAGGCAATGCATGAAGTAAATATTTCTGTTCCATTGATCCTAAACATTGGAGGTTATTTCTAGTTTTTTGGAACTGGCAAGAGGTAAAACATGACTCTTCTACTGTCTACGGCTGGTAAGGACTGGAAAGAAAGGTTAGACTGACTTATGGTCCTACTGATAGAGTATGGAAGTGCAATTTTATGTTCTCTGTTTGGTATAACCTTTCCCTTTCTACTTCATCTACCCCTAAAAATCATTATTTCATCCATTGATTATATGGTTATTGAACTTAGTTAGAATTCTGCTTTATCACTATCTTTTCCTCAGCAGTCTTTGTTCTATGCAGGCACCGAAGGTTAGTTTCAAGAAGCCCATCGGAAGTGTGAGCGTTTCTGGCCATAAGTTTGTGGGATGTCCAATGCCATGCGGTGTGCAGATAACAAGGCTACAACACATAAACGCACTTTCGAGCAACGTTGAGTACCTTGCTTCAAGGGATGCAACAATTATGGGAAGCCGAAATGGCCATGCACCAATCTTTTTGTGGTATACCTTGAACAGGAAAGGGTACAAGGGATTCCAGAAGGAAGTCCAAAAGTGCCTTAGGAATGCTCACTATTTAAAAGGTCGTCTTAGGGAAGCAGGAATTAGTGCGATGCTCAATGAACTGAGCAGTACAGTTGTGTTTGAGCGACCTCGTGACGAGGAGTTTGTACGCCGTTGGCAGCTCGCTTGTGAGGGAAATATGGCACATATTGTAGTGATGCCGAATGTCACAATTGAGAAGCTGGATTACTTTTTGAGCGAATTAGTTCAAGGACGATCAATCTGGTATAAAGATGAGAAAGTTCAACCTCCTTGTCTTGCAGAAGATGTTGGAATAGATAATTGTTCTTGTGCTCTTCACTAGTAGTTTGTCTGTTAGTTTGAGGTTCTTTGAGGACCTCATTGTTGGCCTGTAGCAAAACTTTTTTAAGTTTTCTTAGAGAAGGTCATCCCTTTTTTTTGTTATGAAAAACAAAATGATGATTCAAATCACACTTTTAGATTTTACTGCTTCTTTGTGCATTTTATTGTGCTGATGGTATTGTTCCAAGTGATTTAGAAAAGAAAATCCAGTAAAAAGGATAGAGGAAAAAATAAAAAGTAATTACTGAAGAATTCTGCCTAAGAGGATGATTTGCCTGATTGTACTCGAAGATTGTAAACAATAATGGGCTTTGGTACTCGTGGAAATTTCTTGTGAAAATAGTTATTCATTATTCATGCGGAGTTGCACATTATTTTCGAGTAATGTATCAAATAAATCACAGGATTATGAATGGTTTCTTCATATGCTTTTCCTCCCGTACATTGCTTCGGTCCTTGTATGCAGGATTGTTCTAAAGACGCTCGACCATGATAGGGTACTTGTTCTTGGGCATCCTGACTAGTGTTGGCTGCACAGAATCATCTTTCTCTAGTGGCTTCCACCTGCAATGAAGTAACACGAGGAGTGATCTAGTGTAAAAGACATTCGAATATTTTATAGTTCTGAGGTGTATGAAACATGCTCTTAATTCCTTAATTAGTCTTACTTGTATCTGCACATCAAGTGATGGATGAAAACAGAAATTTCCAGCTTGGCCAAGTTGATTCCAGGACACATGCGTGGTCCACTTCCAAACCCGAGGAAGCTGAAAGGTTTTATAGGATCCTGAAATATCCAAGAACCATTTCTTATTATACAAAGGAAAAAGTGAAAAAACTACCCTTACTCATGTTCAAGGAGAAGCTTACAGAAAATCTGGACGGATCAAACTTCTGTGGATTAGGAAAAAACTCCGGGTCGTGATGGATAGACACAACATCCAAGTTAACAGACCAACCTTTTTGAATTTTAGACCCTAAAAAGTTCATAAGAATTTAGTTTAATACCAAAACATCGTTGAATATTTGTCTAGGATGTCCAGTTGGCAAGTAATTTACCATCAATATCGAAGTCCTGTGCTGCTTTTCTTGAAAACCAAGGTAGGATTGTGGCTCTTCGAAGAGTTTCATTGATCACCTATTAGTTTAAGGACCGGATAATTCAATTGACAAACTTGAAAGACTCCACAAAATGATAAAATAATGAGTGATCGGGATGCGACTAACTTTGTTGGTGTACGGCATATTGTTAACTTCTGACCAGGTAAGACTTGATCCTTTCTCTCTGTTACGTTGAATAGTAAGATGTTCTTCCTGCAAAACCCATATATGATTTCATCTGTAGCATTTATGAAAAATAATGGATAAAATTCTAGAAATGTGAAGAATTTTTACTCTTAGATGTTCTAATGCAACAGGGTTTTCTTCAAGAAATTTAATAAGCCATGTCAAAGCAGCTGTAGTGGTATCATGACCAGCAACCAGTAGGGACAATATATTGTCCTTCAATTGTGCATCTGTGAGTTTATCATCATCTTCTCCTTCTGAGGTTTCTTTACTATGTTTCTTTAAAAGAGATTCTAGGAAATCTTGTTTGAAGGTTTCACCCTTTCTTCGATGGGCAATAGTCGAGTCTAACATGGCATACATCCGATCACGAGCCTATCCAGATGCAAGAAAACATCAGCATATTTTCCAAATCCATCTCCCTAAGATTATGTCCTTTTTCGTTTAATTACGTGTGTCAAAAATAAAATGATACCTTGATACCACGATAGAAGGCAGTTCCCGGGATTTTAAATGGCAACGAGGCAAAACAGGAAGAAATAATTTTGAAATTAGCTCGGAACTTCTCCTGCTCCTCACCAGCAGGCTCTAAACTCATTATCATGTTTCCTATCACCTTTAGTGTGAACTGCAGAAGTTTTTATATGTTGAGAAATAGCTGTAAAAAAACTTATTCATATCTAATATACTTTCTTTTATATCAGGTTTCAAAACTCAACTGTTGAAGCCTCTTCAAGAACTAATACTTTTCTTTCACTCCATTGATCCAACACCTCTATTGCCAAATTGTTGATAAATGGGAAATACTTTTTTAGGCCATCAATCGAAAGGGGGTCTGCAATCAGTCGGCGAAGTCTCTTGTGCGATTCTCCCGTCTGTTGAAGCAAGCTTGTCGGCCCGAGGACCTGCTTTCCTGTGTAAAAGAGATTCAAGCTCACTAGCCCGTCTTTACCTGTTAACAATATCTTGCTAGCTTCTCTCCCAGTCATGAAGATTGTATATCTTCCCAATACATAGCTCTTAAACACCTTTCCATACCTAACACAGATGATAAACATTGAAATCAAGGGAAATTAATTTTTAGCTATAGATATTAGTTAATAATTTGGTATTTTAATCTGTACTTTTGTTGTCTCTTGTACATGAAACTGAATATGCCTGCAGGACTTGAGAACTCGGAGATGAATGAGAAACTTTCTCCCACAATAGGCCAACCTAAACTGCCCGGAATTCTTTCCATTGCCTTTGGAGAACCCCATATTCGGAGCAACAAGGCTGAAAACACGAAAAGCAATACAAGTGCTACGAGCATTATTGACATACCTAACTCGGCCCGTTATTCTCAAACAAAGAAGTTGATTTGAGCAAGTGTAGCCGTATAGGGAGTATTTCTTAGAATTACTTTCATTGCACTAGTTCTTATATCAGATAAATATAACCGCGTTTCTTAACTTTTATGTCGACCTACCCGAGCAGCATATTCTATGGTGAATAGAGACAGACAAAATTTCTCGTAATCTTCAACGAGGTTCATAAATTCTTATGTTGTTCTATATTTATGGAAGCTTGCCTCCTTGTTCTATATGCGTTGTGATTTGTGAATGCTTTGTTTTTGCTTGTTGGACCTGTGGAAGATCAGATATCTTTTTGCTTGTGTGACAGTGATCCTTTGTTTGCCGACCAAAGTACTAAGTTAATCCTCAATCTGATTTGTTTCTTTCTTGTAGTTATTTATATTCTTGTATATAGCCAGCTGATTTCTGCATTGGATCAAGTGATAATTCTCATAGGTCTTATCGTTTTGGTAAACTATACGAGAGTAGGTTCAAAATAACGAGCACATCTCCAAAGTGAAAGAAGTTAAAAGAACTTTCGGAAATTTTTGGATTAAATATAACCAGACGGGATTGGAGAAAGAGAGAAGCGTGTAATATATGTACATTATCCCGTCTATTTTATAATATCTTGTTTAGTGATCACAAATTGTTACACAAATCGATACAAGTTACATAAAATTATTAACATGTAACATATGAGAAGTAAATAAATTAACTCAGAACTTTAACCTAAAAGAAAAAATCAACACCATACCTAATTCAGTGACATGTTGAAAATTGGCATTCATTCTATAAAAGATATAAAAATGTTCTTGGTAGATTGTTTGCTGCACGCTCAACTCAAATGGCCGGCCTCAAGGCCTACAAGTTCTTCCAATATTCACTACTCAGTAACCAGTAAGTTCCAAGTTCAGATGCTTTTGCAAAGACTCTCCACATACTAACACGAATGCGATCCTTCGACAAAGCCTGGGATTAATGGAAAGAATCAAGCAGACTCACCCTTCCTTGCTCACTTTGAAGTCAACGAGCATCATCTTATCGAGAATCGCAAAATTTCAATCCTATGAAGAAACTCCGGACGCATTTGGTAAGATGGAGACATATATTTTTGGGGAACAAATTCGGCACAGATGAGTTCGATGTGTTGCTTCGAGCATTTGTACAAGTTAAAGTTTAAGAAGAAAAAATTATAATTTGCAATCTTGCTTAATAACTTTATTGATCAAGAACTGAAGATTAAATAATACAACGAGATATGCAAAGAACAATCTAGAATGTACATCTGTTGGTTGATTCCTAAAAAGGTGGATCTGGTCTGGAATATTTCACAACAAATTGAGTGCTAGCACTAAAGGTATAACCGTATCAATGAAGCAAGAAAAAGAGCCACTGATGTAATGGTCCATCTGGTATATGAGTTGGCTGTTTTCTGCTGATGTAGATGGCAACTCAGCTAGGTAGTTAATTCAGTTAACACCTTCCTTCAAGCTGGAAGGTGCCAAGGTAACTCCTAGCTTGTTTTTTAAGAAAAGAAATCTTGAGTGACTTAATCCCTTAGTTAACAAATCAGCAATTTGATCTGAGGTAGGGACATATTTAACTTTCAGCTCCTTTGCAATGACCTTATCTATGATAAAATGTATATCCAGCTCTATATGTTTTGTCCTGGCATGATAAACTGGATTAGCAGCCAAAGCTCCAGCACTTAAATTATCACACCAGATGATTGGTACTTCAGCTAGAGGCAGTTCAAGCTCTTGAAACAACGACTGAATCCAAGCTATTTCTGATGTAGCTGAGGCAAGTGCTCTATACTCTGATTCAGTGCTTCAGCGAGCTACAACATGTTGTTTCTTGGAAGACCAGCTTACAAGATTATCACCCAAGTACACACAATATCCAGACGTTGATCTTCTATCATCTGGGCATGAAGCCCAATCTGCATTTGAATAGCCATTCAAGATGAGTCTATCACTTCTTTGAATCCAAAGTCCATGGTTCATTGTCCCTTTAAGGTACCTAAAAACTCTCTTCAGTGCTTGCCAGTGAGACGATGTTGGATTTTGCAAGAATTGACTTAACTTATTCACAGCAAAAGTAATATCTGGCCTAGTATATTGAAGATACTGTAAACCACCTACTGCACTCCTGTAAGATGTTGGATTTTTCAATGACTCACCCTCAGTTTTAGACATGGATTTACCAGCAGGAATAAGTGTAACACAGGGTTTAACATTTTTCAATTCGAATCTTTCAAGCAAATCAGCAATGTATTTGGTTTGAGTAAGGTGGATTCCAGAGTCATGCTATAGTACCTCAACTCCAAGGAAGTGATGTAGCCTTCCTATGTCTTTTAGTGCAAATTTTCTGTTCAAATTCACTATGAACTCCTACAGCAAATCACCGGCATGCCTGTGATCACAATGTCATCAACATAAATCAATGCAAAGATTATTTGATTTTCATTCTTGAAGTAAAAAAGTTAGGTATCAGCCACCGATTGCTTGCATTTCCAGCTTAAGAATGCAGTTTTCAATTTCTCATTCCAAGCTCTAGGTGTCTGTTTCAATCCATATAGTGCTTTGTTTAGTTTACAAACATGATCAGGCCTTGATTTATCAATAAATCCATCTGGTTGATTCATGAAGACATTTTCCTCAAGCTCTCCATTGAGAAAAGCATTGTTGATATTGCCTAATCATCCAATCCTTTGTGACAGCTAAGGTAAGTATTATTCTGAGGGTTGAAGACTTGATAACATGGCTGAAGGTTTCACAGAAGTCAACACCTGGAGTTTGATGAAATCCTTTAGCTACGAGCCTGGCTTTAAACCTTTGCACTGAGCCATCTGTGTTGTGTTTAAGCCTAAAAACCCATATGTTGCTACAATATTAATAGCTGGTGAAGGAGGCACAAGTTCTCAAAGCATTGAACTCCTATTCCATAGCCTTCTTCCAATTATCATTCATTAAGGCTTCAGTCACATTCTTAGGTTCTGATAGATTTTCAGCCAGCCTTCCAATATAGACCTTCGGTTTGAATACTCCAGCCTTTGCTCTAGTAATCATAGGATGTCCAGGTTGATTTTCTACTCCAGGTTGATGCACTCCTTCAATTCTGTTACTATCTGATTGCACAGGTGCTTCACTCATCTGTCGAAAATTTGGTTCAAGTAATGCAGGTTTTGTTTCTGCATTGCCTTGAGAGTTACCAGAATCATCATCATGTTGAAAATTGTCATACTGAATGTCATTCGAGTAAGAAGACAGTTGGTGTTCAGCAGGAGCAGCTTCAAAGTGACTAGTACCAGCATGACTTGGAGTAGAGATTATTTTGTTTGACTCAATTGGAAATTGAAAATAGGATATAATTGTTTTTGACACAACTGGTTCCGATTGAGTTTTGGTAGAAGTTATTGATTCGAAGAGAAAATCCAACTCATTAAATATGACATGTCTTGAAATATACACTCTTCCAGTTTGACTCAAGCAATTGTAGCGCTTTTGAGATTCGCTATAACTAATAAAGGTGCACTTTGTGGAATGGAAATTGAACTTATGATTCTGATAGGGTCTTAGACAGGGATAGCATGCACAATCAAAAACTTTCAAAGCTTGGTAATTTGGTTCCTTATTGAATAGAACCTGATAGGGTGATTTTCCTTTAAGAGTAGATGACGGCAATCTGTTTATGAGATAGGTAAGAGTTTGAAACGCTTCCCACCAAAATCTTAGAGGCAGTTTGGCTTGAGCTAATAATGTAAGGCAATTCTCAGTAACATGTCTATGCTTTCTTTCTACCCTACCATTTTGAGCTACAGTATACAGACATGGGTGTCTAAATTCAATTCCTTCTTGATTTAGAAATTTAGAGAAGGCCATATATTCACCACCCGAGTCAGCCTGCAAAGTCTTTATTTTACTACCCAGTTTATTTTCAACAAGTCTTTTGAACTGAATAAATATGTTCAATGCCTCTGATTTCTGTTTTAATGGATAAATCCATGTATATCTGCTAAAGTCATCAATAAAGGATATGTAGTACTTGAAGCCTGAAGTTGAAATGATGGGAGCTTGTCCCCAAACGTCTGTAAAAACAAGATCTAATGGTCCTTAGGCATGTGATGAAGACAAAGAAAAAGGTAGTAAGTGAGATTTTCCAAGTTGACAAGCACTACAAAAAGATCTGATATCATTCTTTTTAGTTTTGAGATTACAGGATTTGAGAACCTCAGTCATAACTTGGTTAGAAGGATGACCAAGCCTCTTATGCCATACATCACTTGTGGAATTTAAAGACTCTTGACTAAGGACACTAGAAAACAGACTGCAGAAAGGTTTATTTTAGAGGACTAACTCTTGAGTTGAGCTCTTGGCAGTTTGATAGGGAAAGTCCAGCTGGTATAGTCCCTCTTTATAGCCCCTTGCATGATCACCTCATTCGTTGACTTGTCCTTGACAAAACAGTAGTCAGGGTAAAACTCCATATAAACATCATTATCAGAGGTCAGTTTAGAAACACTTATGAGGTTTTTCTTAATCTCGGGTACATGAAGAAGTTTATCTAGAAACATAACTTTATCATTCAAAACTTGAAAACGAGTGGTACCAAAGTGAGAGATGTTCAACTTACTTCCATCTCCTACCACGATTTTTTCCTTACCATCATATTCATTGACTGTGGTGAGGCTGCCTTTGTCCGCTGTTATGTGATTACTGGCTCCAGAGTCTGCATACCATGCTGGATCATTAACAATGCTGGGGGATGCAATCAATGCTGCAGGTGAGGTGTTGTAGTTAGCTCTCTGGATTGGTGGTACTCCAGTATACCTATCATCATATCTGAAGTTACATATATTGGCCTTGTGACCAATCTTTCCACAGACTTGACAAGTGGGTGATTTGTCACTGCCACCATATGAATTGTTTGCTCTGTTTCTTCCCATTCTTCCACCTCTATGGCTGCTAGAATTGGTATATCTGCCTCCAAAGTTTGGTCTATAGGATCTGAAGCCATAGTGATTTGATCCAGACCTCTGAGTGTAGTTAGCTGAGGTCTAATTGATATTGATTTCTATTATGTCATTTCTCAAAGAATTGAGGTGTTCTATCCTACTTTCGTAGGTCATAAGTGTGGATTGAAGCTCTCACCAAGATATGTGTTCTATGCTATTAATTTGGACAACAATGGGAGTATACTTATCATCTAAACCTGCCAGAACTTGAGTGACTAAATCTGAATCAGTTACAGCTTTCCCAGCAATCTCCAAGTTGTTTGCAAGTTGCTTAACTTTGTTAAGATATTGATCAACACTCAATGCACCCTTCCTCGATTTCTGCAATTCACTAGTAATGAAGGTGATTTTGGATCGGTTTCGGACTCCATAACTTTCTTCAACAGCTGTCCAAAGCTCTCTTGATTTTGTAGCACCCATGACTCTCATTGCAATGTCTGGAGTCATGGAGGAATACAGCCATCCCATAAGCAGCTGATCTTTTGACATCCATTGGCTATGTTCAGGGTTTTTGGTCATCTCGATGGCGGTATTTCACCAGTTACTTGGTTGCCAATAAATTCCCGAGGACACATCTTTGTCCCTAGAATAAAACCCTCCAAATTGTGACCTCGTATGATTGGTAGTATCATATTTTTCCACAACAAGAAGTTGTTCTTGTCCAGCTTGATAGAGACAGCTCGAGTGAGATTTACACCGAAAGGCGAGATGCTGTTAATTCCCAGCTGAGGAGTAGTGGTGCTACTAGAGAATGAAGCAGATGTTGCAGTAGGATTAGCATTTTGAGGGGTGTTTTTGACGTCTGCCATTGATAAGGCTTTGATACCAAGTTAAAGTTTAAGAAGAAAAAATTATAATTTGCAATCTTGCTTAATAACTTTATTGATCAAGAACTGAAGATTAAATAATACAACGAGATATGCAAAGAATAATCTAGAATATACATATGTTGGTTGGTTCCTAAAAATGTTGATTTGGTCTGGAATATTTCACAACAAATTGAGTGCTAGCACTAAAGGTATAACCGTATCAATGAAGCAAGAAAAAGAGCTGCTGATATAATGGTCCATCTGGTATATGAGTTGGCTGGTTTCTGCTGATGTAGATGGCAACTCAGCTAGGTAGTTAATTTAGTTAACAGCACACAGCGGTAGATGAAAGAAGCAATACATGTCTTCAACAAGCAGCATTCTCGATTTTCATCTAAAAGTCCTCAATAATTGTTTGGTGTATCACTTTTTAATTGTACTAAAAGTCCTCAATAATTGTTTATTCTCGCACTTATGTTCTTGACATTTTTTTCTTGCATTTTTATCCTTTATTTTCTGTTAATTAGTATATTTGGTCCCTAATGAGGGTTTGCGTTCAAGTATTTTCTCGTGTCTCGAAAAAAGTTGCAAATATAATTACATGATTTTGTATTTGTTATTTTTTGTTTTCTTAAAAATATAGGCGATAAATAAGTATTTTTTCGCCTTCCTGAAAGTGCAAGCACCTATAAATTGATGTATGGGTAATATTATTAAATATTTATTTAATACAACATATTTTGAAAAAAGAATGATATAAAATCTTATTGAATCCCAAAATTTTTTAGAATTAGAAAATAATTTGTGAGGTAAATGATCGAGTTAAAAATAAAAAAATAGAGGAATATTTTAAACGTGAATGACAAATGAGACTATATTATTGTAGAATAGAATACCAAATAAATGTAGAATAATACAAACTAAAGATGAGAAATAAATTACATCGACATTTTAATATTGATAATTAGAGAAATTATAAGCAGAACCTGAAAAGCTCTCATTTTACTGCTTCTCAAGATTTGATTGGTGCGGATTATTTAATAATCAGCTTTTGAACTTTTTTAAGTTTACCGAACACATAAAATGCCTGTACTCGATTGAAAAGCAGAACTTAAGCTCCAAAAACCTCTAACAAGCATGGAAATTATGCTTGCATATTCGTCTATAGATCAAATCAGGCCCTTGTTTAATCCCCATTATTTATAAAATACATTTTTCTTTATCTTTCAATAAAATAATATTACACACATAACCAAAACTCTCTTATTTTCTTACCATACACTCTCCATCGATCTACTATTTCAAAATACATTTTCAATAAAAACGGGGTTCAAACAGTTTCCAGATGTTCGACAAGTGTATTTTGTACACTTATTTGGACTATTAAATTAGAGTATTTGCTAGTGATTTAGATAACTTATAACTTGATTATATGATAACTATGTTTGTTATGTGAAACTCAGTGCAAATTGATGGAATTGAAAGAAAAGAACGAAAAATGGCATAAACGAAATAAATTCAAAGTTTGGGGGACCAAAGTATAAACATTCGATAATTGATTCGGACTATTAAATGATGATTGAAGATCACATATGATCAATTGGATGCAATTTGAAGATTAAATGAGTGAAACATAGTTGAAATATTATCATAAATCAATTTCTAGCCGAATAAGTTATGCTTTGAATTTTTAGTCTCAATTTGAAACTCATTTTTCAGATATCAAACGCTAGAAGTGGAAAAATTTTACTTCTAAAAGAATTGTAGCCATTTGAGTTATATTTTCAACGCATTTTGAATCACCTCAATAAGAAATCAATATAAAATGTTACGACCAAAATAACAAAGGCTGCTCAAGAACTATGCGATGCAAACCAGAGCGCGCAGGCAATTCATGAGGTGCGTGTGACACCCAATTGGTTAACTTGAGAGCAATTCAACATGTCTGCGCGCGCGCCCTGGCCGCATTCTACTGACCAGCTAATTTCATTTTTTTGATTCAAACTCTTATTGATAACAATTTTGAGACGATTGTTTTGACCTAAGTTCGACCTTTATAAATACAAAACTTGGGAGAAATATTGAAAAAAATCCTCTCTTGCCTCTTCATATATAAGAATATTATCAATTTCATCAAGAACGTAACTTGCAATATTTTGAGAGAGGAAATCAAACACTAGCAATGAGTTGAAGCCAATTACATCAAGATTTTGAAAAACTCAACATTTGAATTGAAGATCAACATCTTTTACATTCTATAATGATCCGAATTATTTTTCTTGTCATTTATTTAAAAGCATATTAGGCTAGATCATATTTTTGTATTGGATGAAGACGAACCATTTGCTCGGAATTCAAGACTAGTTATACACTACAGTATCATGAAGTTAATGAGGCTTGTGTCCATTTTGTTTCAAGATACATTTAGGGTCAAAATGGGATTCCATATTCACAGGCACCATGACTACACATATATATGATTATATTTTATCTTTTGCATTCTATTTGCTCGGAATTTTGTATTGGATGAAGACGAACCGTGTTTTTATTTATTTCTAATTCAAGTCTAGCTATTTGGTATTTATTGTGTGTTTTTGATTAATTTTGCATACCTATTGCATTATTTGGTTGATTGGTCACTAATTAGAATTAGTTGTTTGTTGCAATGTTGGAAAACTCACAATAAGATTAGAACACGTCAAAATTAACATATATGCGTTAGATGTTAAGAATAATTTTATCACGTGTGCAATCATATAGACAATTTAAATTTTAATGCATTCTAATAATTTGAATTCGAGTTAAGAATACATTCAGGTCGTTGTTAGGATATATTTAATTTTCATTGGAAAAGAAAATTATATATTATAGTTTTTTCGATTATTAAGAACGCATGGATATAACTAAATTACAAATCAAGAATTGAAATAGATGACAATAGGCGGATTCGAAATCCAATTCAATCATCCATAATTTGATACAAATTTTTTTTTACAGTTTTTAAAAATAATTTAGAATAAATCAAATCAAAATTCTTTTGTTTTACATAATTCGAATTTCATACGACACTAATAAACTTGAATTGAATTTATTTCCTATTGGACGATACTCTTAACTCGCTAAATTTATTATTTGCTACGTGTATATAAGGGTGTACACTCGAATTTACACCTCCCTCACATGGAGGGGGGCTCGCACACGTGCGGGATATTATTATTTACACTCTGATAATATTTTTCAATCAATGGGATATTATGCTAAAAATTATGTTATCCTTGTCTTTCAAGTTGTCGAGATAATTTTTTTTCCTAATCTATCTTTTGAATTGTACCAAGTTTTTGTTTAAAGTATAAATACATTATTGAAATATTTAAGTATTTTTATTTTTTACACTTGTAAAAAAATTTTATACAATGAGTTGCCTAAGACCTCGAAATTTCCAGTATCAGCACTGTCTCTTATTCCTTTGTCCTCCTAAGAATTTTTCTGAAAACTTTATTTATTCTTACGTGGATTGCAAGTCCAATCTTTTTGTAATTTTATTATTTGTTTAGGGGAAGTAATTATGTTCTCAATGGTCTTTTGATTTTTCGACTCGTCCTATATAAACACAATTTCACATTATTCAACGAAAAACACACACAATCAAGAACGAGGTTTCTCTCCGTCACCCGTTTGACAGAAAATTAATAGCTTCTTGTTTTTGGCTCGTTGGTGAAACTGTACAAATTCAGAGAATTTTAACAGTTTTCTTCAAAAATAAAGAATATTTTCAAAGTTTTAGCTTTCGTTTTCCCTGTCACTGTCCTGGTTAATGGCCCACTAGGGTTTATGAAAGACCCACTAATTCAATTCACAGAATCTTCCGTTAAACCCTTTAACCAATTTTTTTTTTTTTATCCCTCTTAACCCCAAAGCTCCGACCCGAAAAGGAAAAAAGATTAATGATCTGAAATTCTTCCTTAACCTTGCACATTTGAAAGGCTCGATTTTCGCTCCAAGTTTCCGTTGTTAAATAAAGAATTTTACATCAGAAAATTTAATTCTTCTTGAGCCGTCTGAATTTACATCAAACATGGTAATTTTCCCTCTCTAGTGTTGCCTCAAATTTTCTCTGAGTTTTTATGGTCTTTTTGTACCTGCATTGTATGTATTCGTATAACTACGCATCAAGATGCTGGTATTCCGCACGACATTGTTGAACGTCTTTAATTACTTTGCATTAAAGGAAATTTTGCAGCATTCCGGCTTGAATTTTCTTTATTCATTTATCCTCCTTTCCTGTCACTTTTCCTTGCCCTAGGAGTTGAAGTTCATGCTTGTTTCACGAATGGGTTTTTTGTTCTTTAAATTTTGCTCGCTCATTTAATGTGCTTGTAGTTGGGCTTCAAAACCCCTGATGTTTGGTTTTTGATGTTGTTTGGGAAAATTAGGTTCTTAAGTTTATAACAGAGTTTCCGTTTCTGTTTTATGGCAAGACTTTCCCTGTTAACTGTTGAACAATCTTCTTGTGCTGATTCTGCCAAAACATTTTCTCATTGTGAGTCCAATGGAATATGAGGTTAAAATTAATTATTGATTTTAACTTGACATTTTATCAATTTTTAATCAACGCTAATCAAGGGCCAAATAGAACTTGGTTTGGGGTGATTGTTGTTTTAGATCTTCAGGCTTCAATAGACCTAAAATTGGCGAGTGATGGAAAAGAATTAATGTAGCCCAGTCCTAGAATTTTGTTGTATACTTCCCTCCAACAAGAACAAGAAAATAACTCCAATTAGACTTAACTTGATGGGTGCATTTGAAATGGCAACAGATTTATGCAAATTCCGCATGTATAATATTTTACATATTCGTTTTTCCTTGCTGGTTTGCATGAATGAATATCATTCTTACTAAGATAAAGATGTCACTGGTTTGATGGTTTACCAGTAAAATTTGTACTTTGGTACAAACATTGAGATTCATTATTTTTATTTGTTACTCAGCCCATGTTTGGTTTAGCTAAAAATCAGTTTTTTAAAAGATTTTGATAAAAAATAATGAAATGTATGGTTGAAAAATTGTTAAAAGTTGTGGGTCCTAAGAAATGTGTGGTTAAAAATGAGTTTGTGAAAAAAAAAAATGAGGTTTAGAAAAAAGTAATGTTAAGCACCAGTTTAGACGACAATTACATGACATTAAATGATATATGCATTTAAATCCAAAGTCACATGACTCATTAAATTGAACATGTAAAGTGTAACCACCTAGATTGGTGCTCTAGTGCCATTGGTGGTAGATATTATTCTTTAGAAAATGGGGGCAAACAGGGGCTGTATAGTTTCAAGACTGAATTATTAGTAGTTTTGTTTTGCAAGATTAGTCAACAAATGAAGTGTCCAGTTGAAAGTACTCAATACTTGGTTAAATCATCATATTTTGAAATGGAACCAGTGAAAGGTAGTTTCAGGCTTTGATTTCTGTATTGCAAGTTTTTCTTTTCTTTTCTTTTTTCAATTTTTATAATTTCATTCCCAAAAAAACTCTATTCTATTTATCTTTACTTTAACATGATCAATTCATCCACATAATGGGCATCTATTTACCAATAAATGGCTAATGCTTTTAAGCCTTAACCTTGGATATGAAATGAATCTTAAATGTTTAATTTAACATTAGGAGAAAAAGAAAAAAAATTCTAGTTAAGATTATTGATTGCTGTTTTTTTGAAGCAATATTTCTTGGATAAACTTTAAAGAAATTATTTGACTTGGCACTTTCCATTTCACTCGATCCTTATGTTGCTTGACTGGTGTATAAATTCATCATGCAGGAGATATGTCTGCAATGTGGCGACAAGGGAACAACTAATGCTTTTGTTTACTGTGTCAATTGTCTCGACTGTGTTTTGCATCGGTAAATTGTACTGCTGATTTTCTTTGTTAATTGTTCAACTTATTTTGCACTCTCCTTCTCTCCCCCTCTCTATATACGGAAAACAATTTGCAGAAATAAATTTAATTCCATGTCGTGTCAATGACTTTTAAAAATGTCAATTTTGCTTATTGGGGCTAGAGCATCCAGCAAATTTGGCATAAGATGGATTAAATTGACCTGCTGCAAATCATTAATACCTGTATTTTTAATTTTCTTAGGGAAAATCTATCACTGGTTCCCAAAATATTAGATGAGTAGCAAATTGGTCTTCAAATTTTCATAATATTTACACTATCATTCTTCAACAACGAAAACTATCCAAATCTCCGCTAAATTTTTACGTGGTCCTTGCATGTCCAAATTTACGAAACAAGGTTTTGTTTCTCAACTTGGGCTGGTTGTTTCCATTACGGCACATGATGGTTTGTAGACGCTTTTTTTTTTTGGGAGACTGATTGTGCAACAAAGAGAGGTTGAGGATCAACTTGCTCTTTTTTTATAATTGGGGATCGACTTCCTACTCAACCAATAGATTAGAGACCAATGATGCAATTTCCCATTATCTCATCGTTTGCATTTTCAGTACACGTGAATTGTACCCATTTTGGAGCTGCTGGGGGTTTGATTGATATTTTGGTGGATTTTCGTGCTATTCCTATTTTTTAACTTTGTTTCTTCAGCTACTGCATGGAGGTAGTCACTTTCGATGAATATGTTCATTGGGTTTGTGATGACTGTGAAGTGATACTGCAAAAACAATCTGCTCCCCAAAACTGTGATGCTGTCGCATGCAATAAAGAGGATTGTACAGTTTCAGAAGATATCGAAGTGTTGTCTGGAGAAGAACTGAAGAAATGTGATATGTTGGCATTTGAGACAGAAAGGAATGCTTGTGAAGGTGACCCCACACCAAAATCATCGGAGACTTGTACAAAGATCGGCTTGGCTGAACGTGACAAATCAGCCAGGGGCAGTACTTGCCCCACTGTTGAGAAAGACCAGAATGGATCTGGAAAGCAGAGAGATCAAAAGCTTCACTCCCGGCAATCTTGTGAATCAGAGAGCGAGCCGGGCACGGCAGAGCATACTTCTTTAGTGCACAAGACGTCTTTCAAAAATTCAAAGAAGATGAAAAATGCCGTGTTTTGTGAAACCAATTCAGAGGAGCATGGCCAGAATAGTATTTATGTTGATCCGAATATAAGCAATTCACATGAGGAGGCTCCAAAAGATCTTCCAAATGTCTCGTCAGTTCTTGGTTGCCATGAACCTGCACTACCTGTAATTACACCAATTTGGAGGTGAGGAAAATCTTACACATGAAAAAGGTTACCGAAACTGTACAAGTGCTTTCTTGCCAGTGCTCATTAGGAACTCTCTCTTCCTTTTATTGACAGGGGAAGTTTTAACATATGGAACAAAGATAATGGTATGCTTGATGAATTCGTAGCTCACATGTCCAGTAAAGCGTGCCAAAAAGTGTTCGATGAGGCAAATCAGTTTCATGGAGTGCTTCACATGGAAATGCTTCCCAAGTCTCGTATGTGGCCGAAGAGTTTTGAAACGTCACAGCCCAACGATGATAGTATTGCCCTCTATTTCTTTCCATCAGACACAAGGTACTCGTTTTATATTTATTTCCTATCTTTCATGATATGTTTGGTATGCTAGAATTTTGCATACGAGAGGAATTAAAAGAGATATCATGTAGAGTACCGTGTGCCAAACATGTTATTGTTTTACTTCTTTTCTCCCCTTCTAAATTTCAGTTCTTTCTAACTGTTAATTTTTTTTAAAAATTTCCCGCACAGATATGAACGGATTTTTGATCATCTAGTTGAGGAGATGATGTCTCAAGAACTTGCTATGAAAGCCATTTTGTCGAATGCTGAGCTTTTGGTGTTTACTTCTTTGGAACTGCCATCACAATGTTGGAGTGAGTCCCATATCTTTATTTGCCTATAGCTCTCCTTTTTCCCTTCTCTCCAGTCTTTGCTTTAATTCTGAATCGCTTGCATAATGAAAATTTGCAGGATTTCAGGGCAAGTATTATCTCTGGGGAGTCTTTAGAGGAAAACAGGTGCCCTCACACATTGTGGATAACCATCTTACCGATTCAATTGGAGGTGACAAAACCGTCTTGTATTCAGATTGTTCAAAACATATGGATGTAAGCGGGGGAAAAAACACCATGAAAACCAAGAATCGGAATGCTCGAAGTCCTCTTAGTCCATTGAGCGACAATGGTAATTATGGTTTGGGCACTTTTTTGTAGTGTTTTTCAATGTTTCATGTTCTTACAATGTCCACAATTTTGTTCTTCAGATTGAAATTCTTGAGATTCTCAGTGCCAGCATGACCCGGATGTTGTAGGAACAATTGTGGTTAGTCTAAAACCAGAATTTGAACATTACATGTTCAAAGGGAACCGTCCCAATCCTCTAGCTTTAATAAGAAGGAAAAAGAAACTAAAATTTTGTTCATTGTAGTTGCAGTATAGGAATCGGAATATTGGGCATTTTGTACTTTTGAGAACCACGGCCCACCATTGACCTCATGTACAAGGCTGGTCAATATAGATGTTAAATCGTTGCTTATAGTTTTATATTTGCCCGTTTCTCATACTACTTGACTTTTATGTTCTGTTTGGTATATTGGATTAAATAGATCTGGACTGATATAAGCGACCGACTTTGTCCCATGCTTCTTTTCTTTAATCTTGTTGAGTTCCAACAAACGTATCATTATGGTTGAAATCGTTGCGAGATTGTCCTTCGTGTTCACCTTAACGAGTGCTGTGTTTGGGCTATTCCATCTAGCGGTTGTTATCTGCAAAATGAGGTCGGAGCTTTCTCTCTTGTTGTACTTTCGGCGTGAGAATCAGTAATCGATTTTGAGGAGTAGGAAGATAGTATAATGCGAATTCAAGCAGTTCGGGTTTCAAGAAGCCATACATTTTTCACCTTGGAGGTATTTATAGGCACTTGTTGCTACGCATGTGTTCGACAGTTAATAGTGTCACGTGTCCTACGTAAACCTCCATACTTCACCCACGTTCTGGTGGAATGACCCCATTCCTCGAGTGGTTGGTTGTATCCACGTTTGTCGTTGAGCGGTTTCTATCTAGCTTATTGTCATTTATGTGATTAAGTGTGGCGTTGGATCCATAATGGTAGATGACGTAAGCGTAGAGGGTCTCATGGGGTTGACGATAGTATGGTGGTAGACGGTCTGTGTGGACATAGAGGGTTTCATGGGGGTCGACGACCATATGGTTGTAGATAATCTTATAGTTGTAGACGTCATATGTGAATGTAGAAGGCCCCATGTTGGTAGGCATGCAAGTCAATGGTTTCATGTGGTAGACGTGAATCGTATCCTTGGGTAGTTCCAACCTCAATTGCCCACGTGGATAATTATCAATGCCATCTTGTATCATTAGCCCTTCCGCCTCTTGTCGATATCCATTGATAAGATGTAGTCTCTTCAAGCTAGCTAATTAACACATTTTTTTTTATGTGTGTCGACATTTAATATAAACGGGTCATCGGTCTAATTGACGTAGAGAAAAAAAAAAAAAAAAAACTGTACAAGTGGCACTCCGCAATTGGTTTTCAATTTTAGGGAGAAATTTCCCTCCAAAAAATTCAAAATTTTCAAAACCAACCACTATATAAAGAGTTGTGGGGGCTCTTATCTCATTCCCTTTTCACTTTTGTCAAAACTTTCAACCTCCTCCTCTTCTTTCAAGGTAATCGATTCTCCCATTCTTCCTTCATCTCGTATTTTTATCATGTATAAAATCTTTATTTCTTGCTGGTCAACAGTTAACCAGCGTCGCTGGTCGACCAACATTATTGCTGGTCAACACTTGGCCAACCTTGTGGTTGGTCGACCGTCAACCAGACCAACCCCTCGGCTGGTCATGGGGCGAGCCCCGTCGACAATTTACTTTGTAAGGTTGGTCAGTTTCGTTCTGAGTCAGATATTTCACCACATTCGGTTGAATTTCAAGTTTTTCAATCAATTTCCCTAAAACAACATATTGAGTTAACTAAATCCTCAAGCCAAAATATAGTGATAGAGCTTGATGCCATGGGCGAGAAGGTGATTCTTGAAATTCCACAATGTTATAGCTTGTATAACTCCCCATCTAAATAGAAAAGTCACTTAAAAAATATAAACAGGTGGATCGCTACGTTTAAAGAGCCCATAGGCCCAACGGAATGATCCTCAGAACCGACCCCCACGAGGTCGCCGATTATAAATATATTATGGACGGTGGTTTTCGATTTCCCATTCATCATTTCTTCGTCTCATTGTTCAATGAATTTCACCTCACCTCTAGTGATGAGTGTTTTACACTCATGATATTTATGTCACTTGATTTGTTATCTTGTTATCCCTGAGAGAGTTTTAGACATTTTAATGTGTGTTTTAATGTTGTGATATAGGTTGATAAAATTGAAGAAAATAATTAAGAGTTGGCAAATTAGAGAAAATGACTAAATTGTAAGAGATCCAAAGTTTGGAGACTAAAATGCAACTCCAAAGTTGTGTCGGACCTCACAATGAGGATTCGAGAGTGCTAAGAGTCAATAGATGAAGAAATAAGTTAAAGTGATCAAATATAGTCAAAGTATGATCACACATCATTTTCTAACCGTAAAAGTTATGCTCCAGATTTGTAGTCTCATATGGATGCTCATTTTTGACATAGCAAATTTTTAATTTAGAAAACGACATCTGAAGTAAAGTTGTATCCCTTTGAGTCATCTTTTCAAAGCATCTTGATTCACTTCAATAGGACATTAGGAGAAAAAAGTTATTATAAAAATACTGAAAGATGCACAGTCAATTTTTCCAACCGACGATGGGCGCTGCAGCGCTCGTTTTGTTGAAAATCAGCCGAATTTTGATGTGGAGAATTCAACACACAATTGATGGAGGCAAAGTGGGCATAATTTAATAAATCAAAGGAAGGCAAGAACGATATCAAAGAAGAATATTGGAGATCTATCCAAAAATTAGTTTTTTCTATTCTCTTCTTTATGTTGTTTATTTTGAATTATATAGATTTCATGTTTCTTACCATGAATTAAACTATTCTTCAAGGGTTTGATTGTAAAAAAAATAAAATAAAATTTGAGAGTATGATTTGAATTTATTTTAGTTATTTCTATGAAATGTTTCATTCCCTTTATTTGTGTTATGATTTTATGCTTTCAATTAATTATCCACTAATTGAATGAATGGTGCTAGTCAATTTCGGTATTTGAGAGGAGAATTTATGCGCGATCATAAGATTAATACAACATAGATTTTATTGGTTTCGAGAGAAAATGTATGATCTATGAAGTTTACTCCATAAAAGAATTATGAACTTGATAATTTCTAGATTTTAATTCGAAATAGAGATATTGAAATTAATTTTTAGGATTAATTTTTATCCGGCACTCAAGAGAGGGGGTAGAATTATGTTAGGTTATTGCTTATAAACATGGAAAATTAATTAGAGATAACTGAGTTTTTGATAATCATATTTGATAGTTAGGCGAAATCATAACCATAGGCTTCTTTACTTGATTATTCTTCTAACTTGCATTTATTTGTTGAATTCGTCACCATATTAGTTTTAAAAAAATATTGATTATAAAATTCATTCATCTAGATAAAATAGAGGCTATATATTATAGTATTGAGTAGAAATTTGAATTATAATCCCCCGTGGGTACACTCTAACTTTATTACTTTATTATAAAACTTGACACCGTATATTTGCTAAACCACGTTATAGAAAACGTGTAACAAATTTTTGGCGCCATTGCTGGTGATTGTTTTATTTGATTTTTACTAATATTATTACTAACTAACATTTGTTTCATTTTTTTTTTTTGTTAATTTTGGCTACTTACCTTAATTTCTTTGGTATTTTTTTTCATATACTTTTAAATAGTATATGCATGATTCTAACAATGGTAAGAGATCAGAACAATTGCAATAAGTAATCTCGATATAGATAAAAATGACGTGCTTGTAGAAGATATCTTTTGTCAGCGTTGCTATTGGATGCATTATACTGAGCACTTTTTGCACACGCATAGACTCCCGTACGATAAAGCTTCTAAGGTTCATACAATATTTAAGATGTCGAAAACAAGCAATTGACAAATCTAATGAAAACTATATGCCTTTGGGAGATTATGTATCTGTCGATTGGAATAATGACATCGAACTTGTGGGAAATTGTCCTCATGTGTTGAATGAGAGGGTAATTGCAATGTACTATAATAAACTTGCAAAGTTGGAAGAGTGCAACATATGTATTCGAGATTGGAGTTACTGGAATGAATTCAAAAGGTGGAAATACAACCCACTTGAAAAAGTTTAAAAGAAAGACTTCTCACTACGGCACAACCATTGGATCTAGAATGCAGATCCATCGGTCAATCGGAAGAAATTTCAACGATCGTAGAGGAGCTTAAAGTGAATGGCAACTTGATTACAAATGAACTGAATGAAGAAGTAGAAATCAATGAAGATGAAAGTTATGTACATTTGTTCAAATTCTTCAAAATGCACAAGTTAGCCCAGTGTAATTCATTCGCCTATTTCATCATTAGGGTCCCATTGCGTTTTCCCAAGTTTAGGATTTCCAACAGTGGATGGAAATCCCAATTTTTCCTTGCTCGCCCCCATGAGGGCTAATTTCCTCTTAATACCCACTGGAAACATCTCTCAATCCACATTTTCAATAGTGAGGTCGAGATCACCCCCTTCTAAGAGTACAAATCCAAAAATTGACCAAAATTCCACCCCTTGCGCTCGACCTAGGGTCAATTCTGACAATGAGGAATATGTTGCTAGTCGGGATTGGTCGTCCTATTGGTAGGTCTTTATACACTGCTTGTATTTTTTATACTTGTGAGTATCTTTGGCTTCGTCTTTTATTTGTTGGACCAGATTAATTCGACTACTTGCATACATATATGGACTTTGACTTGGGCGAGGTGTTGAAGTCCCTGCCCGAGCCGGGGGGCGATGAGGGATTTGCCCCTATTGATGGTAAGTTTTGCATGGTTTGCTTTTATTTTACTTTTGGGTACTTCATGACTTGTTGTTTTTGTAAGTTTGATAAACTCTATCTTGTATGTACATGGATGAATTTTAACTCATGGGAGACCATATATTTCTTGGCGGAATACAATTACGAGAACGACGATGACCTACCTTCTATTCCATTGAAGACGAAGAAGACCAATGATTGGGAGGGGGTGGGGGCGCTGCGCCATACCATTGAGGAGGCTCTTCAACTTTTGGATGATCCTGTTGAAGTTATTCCATCGCCCAAGGCTGTAGAGGGCCGTCCGAGTCATGTCGTGCCCGATCGTGAAGGTTCTCCTTTCCTGGATTCCAGATTCTCTCCTCTCGGGGATATTCAGAGATGAGGGCAGTTAGATCCTTGGTTCCGCCTAGATATATCCAGTCGATTTCCTGTCGGAGTGCTAATGACATCGAGAGGGTTTGGCGGTCCATACTCAAAGGCTAGGGTTTTTGTTGTCATTCTTTGTCTGTCAATTCTTTAGTACATGTCCCATAGTTACTTGATCTCTTGTCTCTTTCAAGTGGTGGCTCTTCGGCTAGGCTTGTCGAGTCAAGCCATCGCCTAACGTCGGAGTTGAAGACCTTGGAGCAAGAAAAGAAGGTCCTCGAACAGGAAAAGAAGCCTCTTGCAAAAGAGAAGAAGAAAGAGTCTCACCAATATAAGAAGAAAATCTCTTCATTGAGGAAATCTCTTGAAGATTTAGAGGCCCGCTCTATCAAGCAGGAGACTAAGATAAACAACACGCGTTCTGTTTTGGCTCGGGCTCTCGAGGAAGCGGTGGAGAAATATAGGGCCTCCGCGGAGTATGCTAATGATTTGGAGGCCTCTGTGGAGCGGTACAAGTTGTCTTCTGATTTTGCTAAAGCTTTGTATTCTTATGGGGGGAAGGCGATGGCGGTATCCATAAAACTGACCAAGGAGTAGATATCTACTGAGCACCCTACCATCGATCCCTTAGGCTTTGATAGGTTTTTGGCTCAATGCAAAGGCAAGGAAGGTAGAGCCCTTCAGCCTAAGACATTTGGACATACATCACGAGACGGGAGTGAAGGGACGTTACATTCGGGTTGATCAACCTCTTGTTGTAGGCCTTTTAGCATCTTCTATTGTTATTTTATTTTTATCAATCAGTTGTTTAGTGCTTTCTCATGGTCCGGGATGTGGACAGACACTCTTATTACATTTTGAGTATGAGCGCTTGTTTATTGAACATCATTTTAGTTTTGCCCTCATCCATTTTTTTTTACTTACCGCTATGTGTCGAGCGTTGTTGAATGCCAAGTTCGATGATTTTGAGCATTAACCTTTTCAAGTTTTGAAATCTCACCACCCACCTTTAGAGCTATTTCGAGTTAGTCAATTTCTTGATTTTTTTGCTCACCGCATGCGTCCAGCTATTTTGGACTGTCGAAGGCAGGGTCAAGTGATTTTGAGCCTTAACCATTTACGGTTTTAAAAACTCACCACCAACCCTTAGCGATTTTGAGCTAACCAATTTCTTGACTTTTTTGTTCACTGCCATGTGCCGAGCTATTTTGGATCGTCAAATGCATGGTCATGTGATTTTGAGTTGTAACCATTTTCGATTTTAAAAACTCACCACCAGCCTTTAGCGATTTCGAGATAGCCAATTTCTTGACTTTTTTGCTCACTGCCATGTGGCGAGCTATTTTGGATCGTTGAAGGTAGGGTCAGGTAATTTTGAGCCATAACAATTTTCGATTTTAAAAACTCACCATCAGCCTTTAGTGATTTTGAGCTATTCAATTTCTTGACTTTTTTGCTCACCACCATATGTCGAGCTATTTAGGATCGTCAAATGGAGGGTCAAGTGATTTTAAGCCTTAACCATTTTCGATTTTATAAACTTACCACCAGCCCTTAGCGAATTTGAGTTAGGCAATTTCTTGACTTGCTTACCGCCATGTGCCGAGCTATTTTGGATCGTTGAATGTAGAGTTAGGTGATTTTGATCCTTAACCATTTTCAATTTTAAAAACTCACTACCAGCTCTTAGCGATTTTGAGCTAGCCAATTTTTTGACTTTTTTGCTCACCGCCATGTGTTGAGCTATTCTGGATTGTCGAATGCAGAGTTAGGTAATTTTGAGCCTTAACCATTTTCGGTTTTAAAAACTCACCACCAGCCCTTAGCGATTTTGAACTAGCTAATTTCTTGACTTTTTTGCTCAGTGCCATGTGTCGAGCTATTTTGGAGGCAATAAGGGAGGTTTGTAGTCTTCACTTCAATCAATCATAGACCAAGATCTCATAGCTGAATTTAACTTGCCAAGATTTGGGGACTCAATAGGCGCACTAGGACGTCCCATCTAGGCTGACCTTTCCTTAGCGCCCTAATAATCTACAGCCAATTAGGTTTTTCATTAAACAATTTTCAATCAAGTGTACATGTAGCAGACGTTACATCATGAAAATCCTAGCTACAATATTTACAAGTGGCCATTACATCATGGCTACCATTGTGTCTCCAAGACATTAAATTGGCTCTGCGTTACGTACTGTGGTGGTGGTGGAGGGTCGTGACCCCTTGCAACAGACTCCGACTTCGTCTCGTATTCCCGACCATGCATGTTTCACTCCTAGTCCATCTCCTTGACATAGCTTTGTTGTTCAGTGGTGTTCCCACAGACGGCTCCAATGAAATCGTTACGAGATTGTCCTCCGTGTTCACCTTAACGGGTGCGGTGTTCCGGCTACTTCAGTTAGCGGTTGTTACCTGTAAAATGAGGTCGAGTCTTTCTCCCCTGTTGTACCTCCGACGTGAGAATCAGTAATCGATTTTGAGGAGTATGAAGATAGTATAATGCAAATTCAAGTAGTCCGGGTTTCAAGAAGCCATACATTTCTCACCTTGGAGGTATTTATAAGCACTTATTGCTACGCATGCATTCGACAGTTAATGACGCCACGTGTCCCATGTAAACCTCTCCACTTCCCCTACGTTCAGGTGGAATGACCCCCACTCCTCAAGTGGTTGGTCGTATCAACATTTGCTGTTAAGCGGTTCATGTCCAACTCATTGTCATTTATGTGATTAAGTGTGTCGTTGGACCCATAGTGGTAGACGGCCTATGTAAGTGTAGAGGGTCTCATGGGAGTCGACAATCGTATGATGGTAGACAATCTTATGGTGGTAGACGACCTGTGTGGACGTAGAGGGCCTCATGTTGGTAGGCATGTGAGTCGACGGTTTCATGTGGTAGATGTGAAGCGTATCTCGGGTAGTTCTGACCTCAATTGCCCACGTAGATAATTATCAATGCCATCTTGTATCACTTGTTAAAACCTAGATTACTAATTTGTACCATTTTGGTTTTTTTCACTACTCTATTTTAATCCATTGTTACATTTATGTATATAAACTCAAATACATTTGAAGCTGATGGAATGCTAGTTCACTATTGTATCTATATACTAAATTACGTCCATTTGGCGTGGTCTAAAATCTTAATCAAAATTTAAGTCAAAATTAACAATTTATTTTAACCACATTTCATGGAATTCACAACTTTTTATCTACGAATTTTAAATATTTTTCAAAATATAATAAAATTTGACTTTTAGCTACATTAAATAGGGAGTACATTTAGAAACGAGTACATAAATAAATGTGATGAATAGTCTACATGTTTAGCAACCGACTAAGCATAATCTTTTTTAATCCTATTCAGGATAATAATATTCACACGTCTCCATGTATTAGGTAAACTGAAAGCTGCTTTAAACAATAATCTTGTTTAATCTTGCCCCTTCGAGCTATGCCTTACCCATATCTTCCTTTCGTTTTCAATAATTACTTTACTTCACTATCCCTTTTTAAATGATAATTTAGCCTTCATTTAGCAAACAAATTTATAAATAATTAACAAATTCAAAACATTAATTTCAAGAATTACCAAACTAAACCGTAATTATTAATTTAAACCCTTTTATATATGATCTGCATTTTCCTTGAAGTTGCTTAAAACGCAACTAAATACTTTTTTGTTTGATTACTTAACAAGAGGCAAAAGATGTTTGTCAAATCTTAGGAGCCGGATTTCACGAATGATTCCTCGATTTCTAGAAAAATAAAATTATATAATTTGAGAAACAATGTCGATGCACTCTAAAGATTTGAATTAAGAAGAACTAATCGATCAATAAGGATAGAACCTAAATATTTTTCTAGAGACCTATATATTAAAGTTTAAGCGTCGTATTTTGCTAACTTGTTCATACAATCACTCGAGTTTATAAAATTGTGACTAACCAAAGTGAAGATGAAATTACAAGATCTCAAAATTTCAGTCTTCTTATAAGATACTTGAATCTAATTCAATTCTATAATCATAGTGTTACATAGTAGCGATCGATACTATATAAGATAATAAACATTTTAGTTTACTCTTCTTTCATATCAGGTTATTTACACTAAGCATATCAAAGCAAAAAGGGGCGAGTATATTAAGCATGTTTTCCATCTCTTCACCAAAACAAAGTCTTCGAAGTTGGTTGGGGGAGTCACTTCGCTCGCCTTTGGGTTAGGTAAGAGTTCTTGCTTCCTCCTTTGTTACCTTGCTAATGCTAAGAAGTGAAGTTCTATGGTTACTCTCCTAGGTGGGAGAGGTTGGATAACCGATGACTCGGTGACTGGTGTAGCGTCCAGTTGAGGCTTGGTCGTTTGGAGTGTGCTATTGTGATCGGAAAAACCACTCCAAAAGGGAGTTTTTTTTTGCTCGATAGATTAAGAACTCAAACTACTATTAATCTATTTAAATGGCAGTTTGAATAATTAATTATATATTATAAAAATACAACAAGAAGAAAAGAGCAAACAAATCAATATTGCTGTGTTACAAATTACAATCCAGAGGCTTTATGACAAAAAAAAAAAAGATCCTAAACTATGATGAGTATAACAAAGACAAGAAACAGATGTTTGAGCCAAACTAATGCATCAAGCAATTGTAAAGAAATAATGATAATAATCTTACTTCAAAGAAATTTCGAAATCACGACTACCATGTTTAAAAATAACTTTTTAAAGATAAAACAGTCGACTTTTAAGCAGGGTCGAAGCTGCTATTCAGATCCAGTTGTATACCGTCTTCGTCGCCAAGATGATTCAGAAGCAAATCTACTAATTCCTGCATTTTGTATAGGGTTAAAGGTCAAATAAACTATGGAAAAGGTCAAGAGTATTTGGAGAAGGCATATAGGGCGAAACAAAAGTTGGACTAGGAATTAAACTGCTCTCTATATAATTTTTGTTGCTGTGTAAAATTGGGCTTAAATCATAGAAAAAATTTAGTGGATTTATATCAGACGAAGGGGAAAAATATTTTGATGGAATAGTTGGAAGAGATGCTGGATTAGGAGATAAAATACCCTGAAATTGACTGCAAGTGCTGTCAATTTCTGTGCTAATATTTATTCCTTCAACCATTTCCATCCCATTAAAAGCTTTTGGTAATTTTCTTCCTTCTGGGGGCTTAGTTTTTTCTATAGAAGCAAAACGTGCAGCTGGAGATATTGCACCATTGTTGAAATTTTCTTGAAAAACCGAGGAAGAGCAAGACGTCGAGGAGGTCGAATTCGTGCCGGTTAAACGTTGAACTAGTGACATGAATTCATTAGGATTTGCATGGATTATCTTGGGAGAGACGGTGTAGATTATGACTGGTGGTCGAGGTGGCAGCTGCTGCGGTGGTTGTGCAACTGGTGGTTTTCTGATCTTGTGGGAATCTTTACGTACTTTTAGAGGTGCTGGACGAGTTCCTTGGAGTTGGAGCTCCCTCCTAGGTGATCTGCCCGATGGGAATTCCAGCGTGTCCATGTCGGTGACTGGTGGTTCCGGTGATTGGAATGGGAGGAGATGAGGCGGCGGCAGAGGTGGTGGTTTGGTGGGATAATGATGATAAATGGACTTGTTTTTCTAATGCGAACTATGCATTGAATGACAAGCTGAATAGCAAATGCTAAATCAATTGAACTTGTACAATAATTGGCCAGTTGTGTGTATATATACGTAAAAATATATTAATTTATTACATACAGATGTTTCCTAGCTTTGGCCGGTTTCGTGGTGTTGTTAATGTTTGAACTTGTCAAGAAATTTGTGAGTATGGTTCGTGTGGTATGTAACATTATCACCTATTTGTATGACTTAACATAAATTTTATCTAAATAGGGGGTTTGAATTTAGATATATGGGCAAGAATTTTGCGATAAGATGTACACAACTGAACAGTCTAATAAATATACTAGAAGTAAGTCGTACTCGTGATTATAAAAGTCCGTTAAGAATAAATAGTTATTGTCGTATAAAATCCAGTGAAAGGGTATGCACAATACATTTGTGTTTAAATGATTTAAAGATTTGAATTCTCTTTGAAATTGATCCCCGATCGACCGTGCAAGCATTAGTAAAATTTATTTATTTTATAAATTTTAATTTTTGCTTGTTCCTTTATTTTCAGTTCTAGATTGTGCATTTTAAAAGAGCGATTCTCATGGTTTATAATTGAAATTTGGATAATTCTTGGTGTACAAAATGGGGTGGACAGGCGCCATTTGGCAATTTTGAACACTATTTTGAACACTATTTTGTACCTGTAGCACAACCCTTGAAATTTATTTTTGCAGTAAGTCACTCCTACATACAAAGTACCAGCTCCATGCTTGCATATGTAAAAAATTGAATTCAGCAGTCAGTTTTTATATTTTGTCAAAACTTCGTCTTTTTGTCCATTCAATTTTTAAATTTTAATTTAAGAGTTTCCTCAAATTACCCTTTTTTTTTTTTAACAAAAAAATTTAGTCAAACGCACGCACAGAATTTTTTTGAATGAGTTCATATTTATAATAAATTTGATGCAGCCAGGTTGAATCACGGGAGAGGGTTATTCCTTTTAATTTATGGTTTTAGTATTTTATTTGTTTCCTATTACCCAACAATTATTTTAAAAATAGGCTCAAACATTTGTTGATGAAAAAATTATATTGAGCTCCCATTTAATACCCTGTGAATTAATAGTTTTTTTTTATTGAAACAATGATTCTTAATTTTCAACTCATCCATCACATTACTGCACAGATTTTCTCCACATAAGGAGAAACTTAATTTAAGATATAAGCTAAAATGTACATCTAGCTTTATTCAATGAGAAATACATAGTAAATCCAAGCTTGATGACCATTATTTGGCTAAAATAATGTTTTGAACAGTGATTTTTAAGAAAATATTTGATTAAAAAGTAGGGAAAAATTTTAAATTAACGTGCAGAATATTTTATTTTGTGAATGTGGTTGAAATGAGTATATAAAAGAGTTTACAAATAATGGTTATCAAATAGGGAGAATTGTGATTTCATATTAAAAAGTCAACAATCTTAACCCAGACTCTAAGATGAGCATAAAATTTCGAGATAGATTTTCTCAAACAAACCAACATCTTGTTGGATCATATTAAGAGATGAATCCTACATCAAATAACTATAAAAATATAAATTAACGCAAGAGGGTTTGGTCTACCTTCTTAATAAGATTTATATTTTTAAGATGGAACAATTTTAATATTATGTACCCACCAAAGAAGAATACTATTTTATTATAATGATGTTATTTTGCCATTGTTTGGTAGCGATTAAAATCAATTTTTTAATAAATTTTGATGAATGTTGAAAAACTTGCGAATCTCATTAAATGTGTTGTTAAAATTAATTAGTGACGTTAACTTAAATTAAAATTTGAAATATAATCTCTCTCAAAACAGGCTTTATATAGCATATGCCTAGAAGAAACTGTCTTAACAATAAAGAAATAATTCTTAGAAATGTAAATTTAAATTGGATTATTTTGAAAAGAAAAAAAAAGAGTTAACATTAATTAATTTGAGAGGACAAGAAAATGACTGGTGTAAAATGCATCATACAGGTGCAAGTTGCTTCTGGAGGCTGGCCAAATTGCAACATTAAATGATTTGGACAGTCCATCAAATTTAGCCGCGCGAGTTGACTCACTAACCCCAAACTGACTTCTTCTCCAAACTCAAAATCAGATTGACCAAATCCATGGCATATTATGATTTATGAGCGATGAACCTAATAAAGACAGAGATAATGAAAAGAACAACGTCTCACTTTCTAGTCAAGGTCTTTTTTGGCTTTGAAAGTTTTAATTATCTAGATGCAATATTTACTGGGTCCGTGTCGATGGAATCTTGATCCTACGTTAAAAAAATTCATATTTTTGTTAAATTTTTTTCCCCTTGACTTGGTTAAATATTTTAATTTGGGTTGAGATTCTAGATCTAGTCGAGAAATACGGTTTTTGTAGACATTTTATCTTTTGCTATTGTTTACACTTAGGGGTGACAATGAGCCGAGTCGACTATTGACCACGAGCCGAGCTCGTGACTTGTTTATAACGAGTCGAGCATAACCTCAGCTTGTTACTCGAGAGCCGAGCTCTCTCTCAATAGATAAAATGCTACTCCTTTATTCGGAGTTGGAATTGGCTACTTAAATTTCGAATAGGCAGAATTAAAAATTGTACACGAACAACTTGTTACGTGTACAATTTTTTTTTTAAAATAAATAATTAAAAACAGTATTATAAAATAATATAGTTAAATTAAATATCACTTACCTAACGACATGCAATTTTGACATACTTATTTTACAGTTGAAAATGTGCGTCTTGCCAGTCTTTACGTCCAAAATATCTTCTTTCAGTGAGCTCCTAACCTCAGCCTGAACCATTTTACCAGCACTAAAAGTAGACTTCGAAGCTACAGTACTAATTTGAGGTGTTATTAGGTCTTTTGCAATTGCATAAAACACTGACCATCGTCGTTTGTACTTTCACCAGAATTCAATTATTTCTTATGGATTTTTTTTAATAATTTTATTATTAGGCTTATTATGATTAAAGTAATCAAGTAATTTAACAGATAATGCATTTGAACGTGCGTCCGATATCCGATTATATGCAGTAGACATACTACTATTAGATGAACTTATTGCATCATATTTATGCGTATTAATACTTTCTGATAAGTTTAATATATCACCACCGTCTTTCAATGTCGGTGCGAGGGTATCGAACTAATATTTGCATTCATTTATTCTGCATATAATTCATATATTTCACATAAAATTTGTTCTAAATTTCTACGAGTGATAGGTGTATTTATGAAAAATTCTTGCAATTATATAAAGACGTTCAAGCATTAAACAACTAATGAGATAGTACACTTCAGATAAAATATTTGTAGAATCATAAAAAATTGTCAATTTTTTTTTTTTAAATTTTAAAAGTTAAAAGCCAATCAGATTCATTCAAGTGTCATCATTGTTTTAAAAATGCCAATTGTTATAAAATTAAGTTATGAATTGTTCAAATGTTTCTCATGATTTTAATAATAAGTAAGTGGAGTTCTATTTATACCAACGTCATTAACAAATGTCTTCATATTTGTCACCTCAAATTCGGTACAAAATTCCTCAAAAACTTGTTTTCTACTAGGTGAAATCATGATATATATTAGTCTATCCATAATTCTTTGAATTTCTTTCTTAATATGTTTTAAACTATCTTGCACAATTAAATTAAAAATGTGACACAAACAACGAATATGAAATAAATAACCACAGAAATCGGGCTATAGTACCCTATACAATTTATCAATATCTGCTTTATTAACACTAGCATTGTCAAATATAAAAGAATGAATTTTACTCTCGCAATGACATTCTCTAATTATGCTCGTAATAGCATTATATATATTGTTAGCGTTGTGAGAAAACTCAATAATTTTAAAAGTAATAGTTTATGTATACACCGAAATGGATATATGTTGTGTACAGTTGCAGTTATATAACATCTTTTATTAATCACTTCCCATAAATCGGAAGTTAAAGATATCATACCCTCATATTTTTACAAATCAGTAATCAATTATTCTTTGTATTACAAAAATATTTTATTGTATCGGAACGAAGAGTATTTTTAGTTACCCTAACCTACCTCGATTGAAGATAGTCTTTTACGTAAGAGACGAAATGTTAGTTATTCACTATTGATAGATGCAACTTAGTACTCACAACGAACTTCACCATTCCCTGTCCGAGCTTTCTCCTCCAAATACATCCACGTGGAAAGCCTCGTAAAAACAGAATTTGCGATTAGACTACCAAATTACAGTTACATTTGACCAGAAGTAAGAAGCTCATGTTTTGCCGCACATGCTTTGTAATAACAGTTGAAGTAGGTGGTACCAATGTCTTTTTTCCATGCCAATCATTATTGACAGTATTTACATACTATTTTAGACTCTGTGACTCCATCGACCACACGACCCATTAAAATCAATTTAAAGCTATCCCAATATTTTGCCTATTTTTTCCCTTTCGCTTCCCTATTGCATCGGGAATATCTAATTCCCGTTCCTCTTCCTGTTCCGCTTCGGGAACATGAACTTCATCCAAATTAATTGGAATACTACTTCTGTGATCATCCAACTCCGAAATAGTTTCGGGAATGGGTACTTTGTTGAGACCAACAAATTCACTTTGAAATTGAATTTGCGGCAAATTCACTTCGTTGAGACTGGCAAACTCAATCTAATACCAAACAAGCCATCAACAAATGAGTATGGATCCATTTGTGAATGGTGATGAAATGTATAGAAATATCTATCAACCTATCAAGCCTTTCTTAACTATTCGAATAGAAGAAACTTATCCAATTAACTACTTTGTTGCCTTCCTGCAATATGTGCATGAGTTTAAACTTAGTTATTCTAGCAGCTATATCTTGCTAAACCTAGATTCTCGTTGAAGAGTTCTTTCTTCTTCTTTTCTCTCTATATTCTATCAACACTGTCTGCTTATTCCCAAATCGTCTAGTACGTTGTCGTCTCTCCCTTTCTCGATGAAGGAGATATAATTTGATAAGATGATGCTCTTTGTCAACATTTTTTGAAACTCGTCAATAAGATATTGCACTTCCTATGAGCCTTTTTGACTTTTGATGGGAGCAAACACTGAACCTCCGAATCTAATTCAGCCCAAATCCTTGAGTACCCTTTTGATAATAGTCTTACATCGGTAATAAGTGTTGAGTTTAACACCCAAAAGACTAGAGTGTTCTTCATATTGGCGGTGGCTGGAAAGTTAAGATAATTCCAACAACTTCTAGTATGGCAGTGGTGATAGAATAAAATGGATTCCTTCAAGTTTCTTCCAAGCTTGCTGCACTTTACATCTTTGTCTAGAAATTTCTTTAAATTGCGGTGATGATTTCTTCAATTCTCCCCTCCAGTACCGACTTTTCATTTCATTTCTTTTTCATCAAACCCAGCTTTGCCTCAAACTCAACAAGTTTTGAGGTGATCGGTCCTTCATTCAACGCATTATTGTTGCATTTTTATATCGCAAGTGTACGATATCGTAAAAAGTAATATAGTGGACCTTTGAGTCCAGATTATCGTTCCTACGAAGACTTTACTTTAAAACTTAATTGGATTTTTCTAACTCATATTAAACAAAGGTTTATGCGTTGATGTGAATTTTTGATTTAAACAGTTTAATTTAATTAAAATGCACACAAATATTGGTTGAGATTTCAAATAATGGAGGGAAATTATGGACGAATAATTTCACCTATTGATCATCTTTAAGTCCTAATTCAAGATTCAAGAGACTAATGTAGTGTTCGATCGAATTATTCTATAGTATTTAATTTATCCCTCTCAAGTTCTCATTAAACCTATTTAACTATTTCAATCCATATTTCTATGCGAATATACCTTAGTTAAACGAAATATTAGTTATAAGAATTCATGTATGATTGCAATATTTAGTATATGTATTTCTACACGTTATACTAAATTACCGAATTTTACTATATGGTCTAAATCTTAAACTCACCTCTCGACTCGTAAAAGATTCACAAATTCATCAAATTAGTGATTAAGTAATTTAATGCATTAAACTCATAGTAAAATCAGCACTTGAACGATAAAATGCCAAGAATCTTGAATAAAAGGCTTAAATATTTTCAAGTAGATTACATCGTTTGCCCTAACATAAAGTTTAGCCACTCATAATAAATGAAGAAGAAAAACTAAAAGTTGTTATTGAATACATTACCGAATTTTGAATATAGATGTAGAAAAAAAAAAGATTGCACAAAGATTTTCTTCTTCTTCCAATCAATGCTTCAAAACTTAAATTCCTTGATTTTTTTCTCGTTTGAATTGTGTTCTTAATTTCTAGTTGTATCTTTGTTTTCTCAATGTGTAGAACCCCATAAAAGTGCCTTCTTTCTTTTATTTATACTATCTTATACGATTTTTCAAAAATTGGAGTCTCTTTGGGCTTTTCATGGGCCTAAACATCATAATCCTTAAATAGGCGGCATAGCGCCTAAGCTCCGCGATGATCTTCCAAGCAGAGCCTAAGCACTGCAACTCTATATCTTTTTTTTTCTTCTTGGTCAACACTGTGCCTTGCGCTTGATGGCTGTAAATTCTTTCTTCTTTTTTGGCGCTTGGGCGATCGGAGTGTGGCACCTAGGCGCCATTTTGCTGCTTCTTTTCTTCTTTTATTTTTTACTTGACTTTGGCTTATTTGTACACTTCAACACCCATTTTACACCACCTTGCCATATCTTAAAACAACACTAGGAAACACATATAATCATAAAATTTGACCAACAATTAGGTTAGATTTGTATAAAACTCGTGATTAAAAGTACACTCGTCAATTATCGACTTCAATCTGACTCTTTTGTACCTTTCTTTCCATCTATTTTTAGGTTATCAAACTTGATATTTGATTTCTCATCTCTATTTGAGTATTTGTGGTTGTGAATTTGTACGTATCTCGATATCTTGTTGACTCAGTCGATCCCCACTAGTATTTCCTAGTCCGCACCATTTTGCAAATAATTTTGTGTCGCTCTAAAAAGCTCTTCTTTATCACTTGAAACCTATAGATCTTTAGATTCTTCAGAACGTTGTGTTATCTTCGTATGCTCTTGTTCATTAATTGTTCCCATCCCATTTTGTATTTTCTCGAGCTTTCGTCTTACGTCGCTGATATGCTTTGACATTTCTCCTTCGACTTTTCATCCATTTTCTTTGAATTTAGCAGTTCCACCATCTGTGGTGTTTGCCAAGAATATGTTTCTTCAAACATTTTTATCTGAGCATGGTAGTTTCTTCCTCTACAAAGTCCACCAAGAAGACTCTTCACGAACCACAATGTTATCTCTTGAGTCATCAATTCAATTATCTTCACCAATCCATTTGTTCAAGCAAGAGTACCACCAACACTGATTTGTCCTTTATACATGAATTGAATTTCTTTTCTCGAACCTGCTTGATTACTGTTGTGGATGCCACAACATCACATTATTCTTCACTATTGTATTTCTCTTCCTTGTTAGAGGTTGCTACATTACCTTTTGATGGCTCCTTTTTAAACCAGCAATCTCTAGTATAATGACTTTGTTTTCCACATACAAAGCAAGATTCATTAGTTCATTGATATCCCTTAGACAATTGATCTCTCTCGTAGTAAATTTGTTGAGCTCCCCTTGTTTGGTAACTTCCTTCAATCCATCCTTTAAACTTGCCTTCTTTTAATTCTTTATTATTTTGTTGATGGGGTCTTTTATAGCTATATAGTGCTTCTTCTTCTTCTTATTTCTTTATTGAAACCCCATACATTTGCTTAGTCAATGCTTCTTGATCGGCCAACAAAATTTTCGAGATTGACTGATGACAGTTGCTCTAGCCAACCTTGCATAGCAGCAATGAAACCTTTAAATTCGGGTCTCAATCCATGTATGATTATTCTTCTCATTCTAGAATTCGAAATCTTAATTGAAAAATCTAATTCATAAATTTCATGACAAATTTTTACTTTATTAAAATATTGACTTACCGCCAGTTCTCATTGAGTGCTCGTGAATAGTTCATTCTTCAACAATTGCAACCTCAAGTCATTTTTCTTTAAGAATAGTGAGGCGAAAGTGTCCCATACTTCTTTTGCTACGTTCTTATCCCATATATGCTCTAACAATTCTTCTTTGATTGTCGTTTTTTTATGACAAACATAGCCTTGTTCACTTTGATTCTCTTTTTCAGAGCCGTGACTTCATCTAATGGCGTCACGTCACTTCCCTCGACTACTTCTCACAAATCTTGTCCATGGAGGTATGACTCCATTCAAGTTTGTCATGTTGTGTAGTTCTGATTATTGAACTTCTCCATTTCACCTATCGCATGTAGGTAACCCATTGTGACTTGATTTATCTTCTCGTAATCAAGTAAACTTTATGAAAGTTTTACAATCTCCTTTTGTGCACGATCTCAAGAAGCTTGAAAACTCGCCTCTAATCGCTTAGTTCCAATACCAAATTGTTGAGTTTAACACCCAGAAGAAAATAATTTTTATTGATGTAAATCACTTTTATATATATACCAATTCGTCTCAAATTGCTTCGTCCCTATTTGCTGCCTTTAATTTCTTGAGTGTTTCAAGTGCTGGAATCGGACTCTAGGATAAAAGAGTTTCTTTTGTGGGATCTGATGTTGCTGATAGAGAAAGTCTCAGACATCTTGTACAATTTTACCAGACACCAATATGTGTGCCATCGTTTCCTCGGCTTCACAACATTGACGCTTAGATAGAAAGCAATTTTCCAATTTTGATTTGATAATTTCATCTGTTGGAATCATTCCAGACTTTCCATAATGATATTTTGGGGGAATATACTTACTCCAAATGCATTTAAATGAGGTAATGGCTCTTGATCTGAATAATTCAGTACCTGATTTAATTGAGAAGGTAATGGAGAAATGTAGTGCCCAAAAAGTCCATTTGAATGGCGTATAAAAACTTAGGGTCTGTTTGATATGTCATTATTTTCCATAAAAAATGGAATTGAAATTTTAATTCCTATTTTTGCAACGTTTGATAGCCAAAAAATTTCATGGGAAACGTTTTCCTCCCACCCGCCATATGTCTCCTTTTTTTAATGATTTTGTGGAATTGGTTTTCTCAACAAAGTGGTAGGAAAATAGTTTTCAGTTTTTTTTTTTTTTATTTTGGGCAATGAAAACAAATTTTATAGACAATTGTAAATTTTTTTCCCTTTAATGGACAATTTTCATGAAAAACAAAGCCAAACGAACACCAAAAGATCTAAAATTTCAACATTTTTCAGGTGAAAAATTATACCAATCAAACACAAATAATTGACAATTCCTAGAAAAACAATTCTAAGCAATTCAGTTTCCTAAAATTCATTTTCTTTCCACCAAAATTACACTCTTGCAATCAAATGAATCCTTACTTCTCCCATACTTTGAGATCTCAACAACTTCTCAAGAATGAAAGGAAGATATTGCACGGCTAAGGTTTAGATCAAGCGGTAAGAGCCAAGCCTTTCTTACCTATGTTCGAAACTCCTTTGGGATAACGGGTCTAATCCATTTCTCCCCTTTATATAAAGAAAAAAAAAAAAAATAGAAAAAGGAGAATAGCGCTACAAGTCGACTTTCGTCCTATTTAGTGTTATATTGTGTCAATCTCAATCTCAATTTTTTTTTTTGTTGGAGAATATTTTCACCATAAGCTAATTGGAAGTTGGAACCATATTTAAGACCAAAATCAAATACGACACAACCCATTGTCGCCTCAATATGAAAAGTACATTTATATACAGATACAAAGTGGACCGAAAATGGGCTCAAAATTAAATATGAATTGAGGTTGAGCTTAGTTAGATTCAACCCGATTTCTGTTGGACCCATTTGAAATACTAGAATCATTTGAAGATGGTAGATGCACATTTTCTTCACAAATGCCATGAAATAAATAACAAACACTTTGTCGCCACATAATATTATGATTAAAAAGACCACTGGACCCTAAAAATGTTTAAGAATTTACCCTAAATCACGAGGGCACAAAAGCCATTGCCTTTAGACACCAGTTTTTGCTTGGGAAGTAGCCGGGCTTGTGCCCAAATGCAACTAACTTGGAGAAAAATTAAGTTGTTAATGGTAAGGGACGGAGCCTCAAGAATCACGCGGAAGCAGTCAAGTATTCACCAAGAAAATCGAACCAATTTACACGAAGTATGATCGATTTACAATGAGCTCAGAAACAATTCATTGTACCCGTCTGTACAATATATAATCGGCCACAAAGCCCTAAACCCTAACACAATAACCCCAAGTAGCTACTACTATGGACTCAATTGAACACATCAATCTACAACTCGAAACTCCCCCTCAATCACAAAAATAATATCACAAAGAACAATGATTAAAACAAAACAAGGAAGAAAGAAATGAGCATAATCGCAAAGGTTGAAAACACTCCGAAGCTTTTTTCTCGCACACAGCAAGGAGAAGAATGAAAAGAATCTCCCAAAAAGGATAGTCAAGTTAGTATATATAGACAAACCATCAACTATTGATCTAATCTCCATCCGATGGTCCAGAGCATCACACTTGGTTATTCCTTGGGTCTGAAACTAAATCGTGTTATTGGGCAATGGTTTTGCTTAAGTGGAAATTACAAAAAACCAATTGTTTAAACTTCTTAATTCAAAATTCAGGTACAAGTTTTATCTAATCAAAAATCAGGTATGAATTAAATATTTAAATAATATTATAATACTAATATTTCAAACCCTAATTCATTTTCAATCCATATTTTCTCTCACTACTTTCTCTCGCCCTCTCCTCTCCCTTCATAATCGACCGTCGTCGCCTCCCTTCTCCTCTCCCCTCGCTGCTGGGGCATTTTCCCAACAGCGAACCAGCAACGATTTCGCTACTGGGACATTTTCCTTCCCAGCAGCAATTTTGCTATTGCCCAGGTTTCCCAGCATCGATTTCTCCATCCATTTTGCGCTAGCGTGGCGAGTCGAGGGTGGATCTGCAGTTTTGAGGGATGGTGGTGGATGTGGTTTTTGAGGTTTTTTTTGTTCTCAATGGTGTAGGTGGATATGGAGATGTGGTGGGTGTATGCTGTGGCTTGTGGTGTTGCTCGAAGATGTTTAGAGCGACGGGTGGTTTTCAGCAGTGGCGGAGTGGAGGTGTGTGGTGGTGTTGTGTTGGGGTGTGTTGGTGGTGGTGGTGTTGACAGTTGATGTTGGTTGTAGTGGTAAATGTGGAGATGTTCCGATTGCAGACACTATCGCAACTTCACCTGCGAGAACCGCCGTAGTGTTGGTGACGGCGGTGTGGTGTGTGACCTCTATTTGGTGTATGTGACCAATTACTTGGTTATGTAACCAAATATTTGAGGGTATGTGACCAAATATTTGGCTGTGACCTAAAAATTTAGTAATATGTGACTAAAAAATAATTCGTGACCAACCAGTTTTTGAAATATGTGACCGTGTGACCTATAAATTTTGATATGTGACTATGTGACCTATAAATTTTGTTATGTGACCAACTAAATTTGAAATATGTGACCAACGAAATAATTGTGACCTACAAAATTTTTGAACTGTGACCGTAAAATAATATGTGACGTATAAAAATTATTATCCATGACTGAAAAATAATATGTGACTAATTAAATTGTAAATCTGTGACCAAAATGGTCGCCGAAATATTCGTCGGAATAATTGTCGGAATCGGAGCCGTCGTCGAAACTATGGTCGGAACAGTCGCCGGAGAAGAGTGGTGGTCGGAATGGTCGCCGGAACAGTAGGGGTGGTGCATGTGGGGTAGGTTAATTATATTATATTATATTAGAATTAGACAAAAAAAAAAAAAAAAAAAAAAAAAAACTTGATTTTTGAATTGGTGTAAAGTATACACCTTATTTATGAATTTTTCCCTTTGCTTAAAACATTTTCAGTAGTCTTGGGCTTAGCCCATTTTCATCATAGCCCATATATTGAATGTAAATGTCAAAATTGGCATCTCATTTCAACATTAACAATTAGTTAAACTTACCTAAGTTGCCTTGGCTTCAAGATAGTCCTTCAGTGCAATGTATTGTCACTCCTTTGGTGCAGCATCCATTGTAGCACTCAATATATAATTATAAGCGAAAACCTTTTATTCAAGCATGCTATAATACAATATAAGAGTACAACACTGGCAGATGAATGTACCAAAGCTGCCTACAAAACACAAATACAAGACTTCATTTGCAAATGCAAGAGGAAATAGGAAATATAATTATAGTATTATCCATGCAAATACACCATGCTTCGCCTACTCAATCATCTCTATGACTTTTTAATTGTATCCTCCACGCCCTGCTGTAGTGAATCCTCTCTCGCTATTGTATCCTCCACGTCCATTTGTACTGTGTCCACTCTCACTATTGTACCCTCCACGTCCAGTTGTACTGTATCCACTCTCAAGAAGTCTTCTATTGTATCCTCCACGTCCATTTGTACTGTATCCTTCCTCACCATTGTATCCTCCACGTCCAGTTGGATTGTATCCGCTCTCAAGAAGCCTTCTATTGTATCCTCCGCGCCCCTTTGTATTGTATACACTCTCACTATTGTATCCTCCACGGCCATTTGTACTGTATCCACTCTCAAGAAGCCTTCTTCCTGCAGTGACAACATATATACCTCCATGTTTTAGGGGATTAATTCATAATGGAAGAAATTACTCGGAATTTTGGTTTTCCTGTCACTAATGCCTTAAGAACTTCTTCTACAAAAGATTAAGTCTCTCACGCTCCAGCTTCTGTTAAATTCATAAAAAAACTCTAATATTCAATAATGGACTCATGAATTATGATATATACAAAGATTTGAAACTATTGGTTGAACACGTTGTATAGAAATATAAGCTGCTAGAAGCGAACGAGTTAATTTATTTGACTTTTGTTTTCAACACATCATGAGCTCAATGATTCTTCAATTTTTTCATCAAAGATCTGACATGTGTACAATTTCCATAGATTAACGGTGATAGAACTTGAACCTAAAACTCCGATACCATGTTAACTCACCTCCTCTAAAAACATTATTTGTTAGTCGAACGAGATCCGAAACAATGATAAATTATGTCTTCATTTTGAATAAGAATTTTTTAGTACTAACCAGGTGGAAGCTCAGGGTTTGCATCAGAAATTGCAGCGTTCGCCATTTTGGATGATATGATAAGCAATATTGCCATGAAAACGGCCATCAGAAATACTTGACTTGCATTAAGGAATGCCATTAATGCTGATATATGAGAAAATATGTGTTTTGCAAGGATGATTGTGAAGAGTAAGCGTTCAAATATCATATATTTATAGTTGAAGACGAGGGCATCAATTGTAAATAGGAAAAAGTAAGAAAAAATAATGAACTAATTGCCTTCCAAAGGACCAAATATGAGCTCATGCAAGGTTATCTTCTAGATTTCTATAATTATTTTTACAATCCTTTTCAGTGCATTGATGGAGCAATATGTCTAAACCTGGATAACTTGTAATGATTTCGTGCAATATTAATAAATATGTTTATAACCTTCCCCAGTTTTCTTTGAAGTTATAGTTAATTAAACAGGGTGAAGCCTAATCATTATCGTATTCTACACTCAACTACTGGATTATGATCAACCTTCACCGTAAATTCAACTGGACAGGGAAGCGATGGACTTAATATTCTTAGTATTTAAAGGAGAATTATGTGAAGATTTGTGGTTCCATTTTAAAGCGTCAACCTTATTAAAAGGAGTAACTCAATTCTTTATAATTTGATCTATGCTTTCATCTTTATTCGATGTGTGACATGCTCCGCTAGAGAAAAATGCTATGGGTACATAATTTTTATCCAGGCCCACCCCATGTGAGTGTTATGTGAATCATTATTGATAAAAAAAATATGTACTAGTAGACTCATCCCCACAAGATAGTGGTTCATTTGAGCAGATAAATCTTGAAATTTGTGTGCTCAATTTTTTTAAGTCTTAATCGGATCGAATCGCTCATTGGAGTTTAACAGGCTCTGATCTATGTTAAAATTTGAGGTTCCATCTTAAAATGTCAACCTTATTAACAAGAGTAACACATTTTTTTATAAGTTGATCTATGTTTTCATCTTTATCCGATGTGGATGAACTATGTAAGATCTAACAGTCCTAATTAAATCTTCTCATTAAATTCCTTGTAAAATAAATAATCATCAAGGTCTGGTCCAACGCTAAGCTTTATTGCGCAATATTTTAATCCTAACGTTAAAGGCACGTGCATGCTGCTGTGTTTTGCACTGCGACGGATAGCCCACTAACCTAATAAGTTTGACCCACAAAATAAAGTGTTTACACAGTTAAATTCGAGGTCCGAACAACAAAATCTTCAAGTCCTAAAATCGAATAGAAATCATTTCTTGAAATCGTTGATTTGCATCCACGTGATCCGTCAATATTTTGGTTTTAAACCAATCGAAACTGAACCGCTTTGAAATGATTTGATTTAGTTTTCAATCTTTGCAATCCATTTTAAATTGTCAAATTATTTACAAAAATATTGAAAATTAATTAATTTAAATCTTATCCAACCCAAAGAAAACTAACACGTCATACTTAAAAAGACACACACACAATTCAATTAAACTTAATACCTAAATATACAATTATTTATCTTAATTAATTAATTAATATCTAATTATACATTGGTCATCACAAAATCTTCAAATTGAATGAAATGTTGAACAACTACTATTGAACCATATTTATCGACCGTCCATTACAATTGAGTAAAAGACAATTAAATATAGATTTTAATGCAAGCAAACAAATATCTTTTCCTTCTACCAATAATTTTCTCGAATTTCGGCTAAATTGTCGGTCCAATTTTTCTTATTTTTGATAATTATTTGCTACATTTTATTGATAGTTGTGTTTTTTTTTTTTTTTTGGGTTCTAATTTGTGTTGGACTCTCTTAAACTTTTAGCGGACATCATTTTTTGTTTATTTACATCTCAATTTATTGATCATGTCACTCAATTAATTTTTACATTTTAAATTACTTTCTAGATTTTACTGTCAATTGCTAGAATGATTTGATGATTACTTAAATGGTAGTTTTGAAGATTTGACCAATGTACATTTCAACATATTATTTTGGTGGAAATTGAATGCAAATAAATATAAGATTATCTCCCAAATTGTTGAAGATGTCTTAACTATTCAAATATCCATAATTATTCTTGAATCTGCATTTCCTACTAGTTATTGGTTTATTGATTCATTTAGGAGTTCATTGAGTGCAAATATGATTGATACGATGATTTGCCCTAAAAATCGGTTACATAGTAATAAAGAACCTATAGTAATTTGTTAATATTTGGATGAGATAAAAGTATTGAATGATTCACAAAAAGTTGTAGAAGATATAATCATATTTGATCTTTCTATTAATTTTCTTTTATTAGTTATTTTATATTATTTAATTATAATTAATGAATTCGTGTACTACATTCTTATATTTATGTAGAGAATGAATCGTTTGTTACAATTATAGATGTTATGCCAATTAATATCGACTAAGAGGTTAAAATATTTCTATTATGTTGTTGCATTATAATTATTATAATTATTGAACTTTGGTTTGGAATATTTTAATGATTCTATTTATGTTTTAACATGAAATTTTAGAGTAATATTTATGGTTTAACTTATTTGGTATATATGTTTTGTTAAACCGTAATTTTAAGCCGAACCAAATCGAAAAAAAGTGGTTTGAATTGTTTTGGTTTAGAAATTTGAAGTGATTTGAATTGGTTTAAGTAACTTATTTTGAAAATTTATCGCAAACCACTCAAATCAAATCGTGTTTAGTTGACTGTATTTTTGAAAACTTTCAGGTGACCCAAAACTCCACAACATCTATTTCCATCTATAAATAATACTAGAAATCTTCTGCAAATTATTTCTTCTAATATTTATATTCAGTCTATTTTTGACAATTTCAGTAGCTTCACATCGTTTTCTTATCTTTCTTACATACATGAAATCTACATTATTTTTTAAAGAAATTTATTTCCTCTGATGTTAGTTAATTAATAGCTCCGTAGCAAATCTGGGGATGACTAAATCAATTCAACAATGACTTAGCAATAATCGATTGGATTTCTTTACGTTTTTGCCTTTATTCACATATTAAATGATAGTTAGTCGGCTTATGGCCTTCATCTAAGTTGCACAGCAGCAGAAATGGAAGACTTGAAATGGCAAAACGAGTGAAAATTTTCATACAAAGCGTGTGAATGTGGACAAATAGGTGAAGAAAGTGCAATTAGCAAAATGAATTACTGATGTCTTTGTAGCTCAATCCGGGCCAGAAGAAATAGTTAAGAGGAACAGTGATTAAGACTAAGATGAATGATCATAAGCCCACTCATTTGCCCATGTTCAAGCGCAGCCTTTATAGTGATTTTCACTTTTCCATTCATTCATTTTCAATTACGCCACACATTTTAAAATGTTAGTTTTCACATTTCTTCCTATATTTTTTTTTTACATTTTAACCATACATTTTTCAAAAAAATTACTTTCCAAAAAATCACTTCCATACAAGCCCTATGACACAGTGTTATCTGGGCTTTGTATTCTTTGTCCAATGATGAAAAACAAAACAAAAAACTTAGATGAGTACTTAGGTGTTGTCCCCATCCTTGTTTCATTGGCTGTCGCTCGTTAAATTTTGAGATATCACTATAATTTTGAAGTGTCAAGATTTTAGGTTATACATGATGAAAAATACTAAAAAACTATGCCCTACTCATATTTTGACACTTCAAATTATAGTGATGCGTCAAATTTTAATTGAAGATATCCAAGGAAATAGGGTTGGCAATGGGGCAAGGCGGGGTCGGGGCAACCTCCCCCGCCTCCGCCACGCCACGCCACGTTAGGCAATTCCCCGCCTCGTCCATGCCCTGTTACCAGTTTAAGGCGGGGCAGGGGCAAGGCGAGGCCCTTGCCCAATTTATTATCCCGTTTAATTTAATTTAATTTTTTTAAATTTTTGATAATTCATTTTATTTCCCTCATTCATTAGAATAAGACAATAATTTTTTTTTTTAAATCTTTACTTATTTTTAAAAGTTAAATTATTTAAATATATTAGATAAACTAAATCTTTTATTGTTTGTCATATTTTTTAAATAATTTTAATTGTCATTTTCTATTAGAACTAATAAAATCTTTCATTTAAAGTACTGAATTCTAAAAAAAAATTAAATGGGGCAGGGCAGGACAGGGTACCTGTTATCCGTCCCTGCCCCAAACCCTCCCTGGGTAAAGTTACCCACCCCGTCTCAGTCCTGAATATCCGATTAAGCGTGTAATCCCCACCCCATTCGGGGTTTGTCCGATTTTTTTGTCATCCCTACAAGGAAACATGGAGATGGAGAATATATCTAGACTCTAGTTTAGCTGTCATCCATTTATAAAACTTGTGCATGCGCCAAGAAATCTTTCACATTCCTAGGGCTCAAAACAAGTAGTTTATTGAGTTTTGTACACATCACTACATAATTTTAACCTTTTCATCTTAAAGATTAAGAAAGAAAACAAATTAACTGAAAATCAACCCATCAAGGCATATCTAACGTGAAATTCAAAGCAGTTTCTAGCAATATGTCTAAATCAAGTGTTAGAATTTGGATGTGATTCGAATTCATTTGTTAAAGTGTTTGAAGTAATTGAAGAATTCTAATTACAATGTACGTCATGAAGAATTCAAGTTTAGAATGCTACTGAAGTCCTATGTCAAGTTATGAAGATCAAATTTCAATGACAATTAGGAATTTGACTTGAAGGAAGACTTTTTAATGGAAAAATACACTTTTTGGAGCATTAACCCGAAGGACAGGCGCTAGCTCGGGTGCCCAGGAGCCGAGGCCGGGCCAGGCCCGCAGCGAGTTTCTCGGCCTGAATGTGTGTTTTTCGCTTTTTTTCTTCTCCTACTTCGTTTTGGACTCAGTTTTTGGTATCCTACTTTATCAACATCTACCTAGAGGTTTTGGACGTCCCTACATGTTTCCTATAAATACTAGGCTCTTCTATACAATTTAATAGTGTGAGATTTATGATTACTAACTTTTAGGATTATTGTAATATTTTTCTCTCTTCTCCATTATTCTTGTGGTTCAATAAAATCTCATAATTCCTCTATAATATTCTTGTCTTCTTTTATTCTTTTGTTGTTAATCAAATACTTTATTACTTTGTCATATAATTTCAACATCTCAATCCGGTAATTGGTGTCACAACAAGTGATATCAATCCTAACATCAAAGAATTTGAAAATCTTGAGAAAAAAGATTTAAATACAACTCTAGTTGTTTGAAGCATAAAGTGACACCACAAGGACGACTATTTCATCTACATGTCAAAAAAATTCACGATTTAATTCCAAACAAAGTACAAACGTGACTAGACTTCTCATGCGAATTATAGACAAGGACGACCCACATGCCAAACTTATGACTAGAGAATTTTAGAACATTGAACATGGGTGATATTGCATAAGTGTAAACCACATCCCCATAATTAGAATAATGAGGATACAAGAATGGCTGGTTTATTGCCATGATGTAATGACGAAAGTTGTATAATAATTTGAGTCGTGGAAGCAATTGATGCCCCTTGCTCTTATGATTAAAAGTTCTTAAACGAGGTTATTCAACAAGAAATCAAATCAAATAAAGATTCATAATTTGTCTCTCACCACCACATATATATGAAAATTGTGTTTATGTTGGTCTTTGATGAAAAAATAAACTCAATTTTCAAGTGAACTGTTTTCCTTTATCGAGTTAAACGTTTATACGATTAGGTACCCTAATCGGACCCCACCTGTACCCCTATCCCTGTCCCTACCCCTCATTGGATCATGCATGAAAATGACTCAAAACACCCACATGCATGGTTTGTGTTGTTGATGTGAGTTTTCAGTCCCTACAAATAAGTGACCACACACACCTTGATATTTCTTGGCATTATGAGGAAATTTAACAGTTGTGTACAACTGGGAGAATGGGAGGACAATACAATCCATTAGCCATCACTATATGATCGGTAAAGTAGGAGAATCACAAATTCATTTCCAAGGTAGGCTATGAGTTTTTTGTACAATTTTATGAGAAATAACTATCAACTCACATAACATAAACAAATTCATTAAATGGGATAAATGAGTAATTACATTAGATAATTTATCATTGTTCTAGAAGTCTAAAACAAATACAACTTTGACACGATTCGAATATGTTAAATGCATATTCGAGTTATTTAAACTCTTTGTTATGGGATAAATCACACATCGACTATATACTGATAGACTAACAACGTTAATCTTTTAAGATAGAACTCAAATCTTAATAAATTTGAATTGAAATAAAATAAATACATGTTTATACTCACACAAGAAATCGGTAAACATTTTTTTTTTTTTTCTAATGAATGAGCTTTCTACTTTTCATTCATAGATCTTGTTCTTATTTTTTTCCAGAATATTTTTACAAACAAGTTAACACATTCTTTATCCAAAGACTACGTGTACTTTCACTTTTATTTATGACATCTTTAAATCTTATTCAGGCCTGACAGTGAATCAATTTAACACGGGAAATTTATTCTAAGATTGTTACAAAGCTTTCAAATTTTAATGATGCCATGTGACAATGAACAAATACATAGTTGCAATTTATTCCTCTTCTTTTCTTTCTTTTTGTAGATACATTTACAGATAGTATTCAGATTAACTCGATCCAAGTTTCATACGGTTGAGTCGGCTCGAATCCTACATCAAGCGCCGTGTATGTTGCTAGAAATTATCTCGATAAAAGAAAAAACATTTATTGAAATAGACTATATAAATTGTTAGGCAATTTGTTGTCAAACGACCTCCCTGGACAATGATGAAAGTCACATTCTTCGATTCAGTCGGCATCGGCCAATT